>OW386286.2:16133644-16736978 GCA_936432065.2 Rutpela maculata
TAATCTATGGGCTACAACCTAGAGAGAGCTGCAGACAATTGTTTAAAATTAAAAGAGTTCTTACCGTGCCATGTATTTATATATTAAAATGTGTGATTTTCGCAAAAAAAAAATTGTCTTTTTAAAACATTTTCTGATAACCATACTATAACACGAGACATGGTGATCTATTATCTATCCCTAAGCATTCCACTTCTCATTTCAAGCATTCTCCATACTATAATTCTGTAATATTGTTTAATGCTTTACCAAATGATATTAAAAATATCACTAATTATAAAATGTTCAAAAAAAGAGTAACAAAGTTTTTAATTGATAATACTTTTTACAACACAGTAGATTATCTTAACTTGAGAAGTAATTTAACTTAACAACTACTTGTAGAGCTAGCGTTTATGTGTGATCTCACCTCTTAAGTTCTATATTCAACAGAGATGTAATTGTGATCATGACGTTTGTTTAACTTTGTTCACGTGTCCTTGTATATTTATATTGCATATTCATATTTGTACTGATCTCATTTTTAACCATTGATTGATCTATTGATCTATTTATGTATATAGTAATATTTTTAATCTATGTACTTATGTATTAATTTAATGACTTTTCTATTGTTCATGTATTTTTCTTTTTTAGCGCTTCCTTTTTTGTATTGTCTGACTTGCCATATATACATGTATGTATCTGAAGTGGTCAATAAATTACTATTACTATTACTATTACTAATCTGCTTGCCGCTGGTTGTTAATTTTTGCAAAATGTATTTTCAGTTTAGATTAAGTTAGAAATAGATAATAAAGTTAAATAACAATACAACATGTCGGAACAACTTAAATATAAAGGCAAGTTTATTTAAAAACGTGGCCGAAAAAAACAATTAAGACTTAAAAAAGGTATTACAAATAATAGACCTGATTCTAACCTTTCAACCGAATGCCAAGGTCATGTTTGTGACGGAAATCGCATGATTAACGTAAAGGAGCTTGGTAAAAATCTAAAATGTTTGGGATACTCGTTAATTCTTTCTTTGGAAGACAAAGAGTGAAATACATTGTGGTTTTATTTTAATATGGAATGTTTGTTTTTTTGCAAAAATTGCTCATTCGTCTCGGTTGTACGTACAGGAAAAGTGCATGAAGTAAACGAATATAAACAAAATTCTGCAACTCCAAAAACAAATAAGAAAATTCGACACAATAATAACACTACAATTTATTTTATACTTTTTAAAAATTTCAATATTCTCGCCACCTTCTAAATATGTAGTGTTGCAAATCAATTTCAACAAGATTTACACATAACGAATTTAACAAATTTAGAACTTAAATTTGATTAAACTTCTAATAACTTTTCTACTAGACGGACGATTTTTTCAGGGTTTTAACAGAGTATTATTAAGAAACTACTTAATGTTGTGCTAGTTGTTGAAGCATATTTCTAAAAAATATTAAGGGCGAAAATTAACTTAGCCTAGCGTGTATCCGAACTCTGAGTCAAACGGACGATTTTATTTTTATTGAAAATTCAAGTGTAAAATCACTTTATTTATTAGTATCCCAATTATATTAAAAACTGAAAGTTTATTTTAGTATCCAAGTACCTTAAAACGCTTTGTGCACCTAAACTATTTCGATCGTCAACTTATGCCATCTGGGTTTAAATTCGAGTCATTATGAATTGGAATCGGGCCACAAAGTGACCCTGCAACAACTATTTTAATCCAGTTCTTATAAAAAACAATTGGTCCCACGATGTTTAACAAGGATAACCTTTTTAGTGTAACTTTTATCAGGGAATCATATTCCAGTACCAAAATTGAAAAAAAGAACGGAACAAAAACTGTGGACACCCCCCTTTCCCTACATCCCAGGTTGAATATCATTTTGGCCAATGACATGAAATAATCGCCCTTATTGATAATAAATAAGTCAATAAATCTCATCGCTATAGCTGAAATACTAAATAAATTTGGTCTAGAATTCCACCTTCAAAGGGCCATAGCTCCCTTAGAAAGCATTTCCGGACACATGTCTATAGGGAAATGTTTTCACATTTTTGCAAAAACTGGATCACCTAAAGTTTCGACATAAGTTTCCGGACACCCTGTATATAGAACAGCATTTTTTTCCTGGAAAGGAAACCATGTTTCAGATGAAGTGGTTTCTTCCGGGGCGGTCGTCGAACACATGTGAAAACGACTACGAGGTCGATGACCTCGTTAAATGTAAACACAAAAAGAAAACCAAGATTGGTCATTGGGACCAATAATAATTTAAATAATATTAAGACGGTACCCAAATTGGGCTACTTGCATGTGTTCAGAATTGATCCGGAAACATCTACTCAAGAATTAATTAATGGCCTTGCTGAAACAGCCCCAGGAATCAAATTTGAATTTGAAGAACTTAAAAAGAAAAATGTATCTACTTCCTCGTATAAAGTATCTTTTCCTTTAATCCATGTAGACAAGGTCTACGACGCAAGTATCTGGCCGGAGGGTGCTGCAGTAAGAAGGTTTACCTTTACAAATTTTCGGAAAATAGCCTCGAATCCAGAGACGACAGTGGCATAGATTTAGTTGTGACAAAAAAAAATAATAATTTTTTAGATAGTTTTAATATATTTCATTTGAATGTTCAGTCGATTAAAAACAAAATAGGCGAAATTGAAACTTACTTGTTGGAATTAAAGAGATCCTATCAATTATCTTATGATGTGATCTGTTTTACAGAAACTTGGATAACAAATAATGTTGAAGCAGAATTAATAAATATACAGGGCTACAAAATGGCCTCTTATTTTTGCAGACAAAACTTTATACATGGAGGAATTCTAATAATGGTAAAAAGTAATATGCAAATTGTAGAATTAACTGAGATTAAACTTTTTTCAATTGAAATGGTTTGCGAATTAGCAGCAATTTGTGTTGTTCAGTTGGACCTTGTTATTATGACGGTGTATCGTTCTAATGTGAACGACAATTCTGAAAAATTTAGACTGTTTATAAACACTTTAGAAAATGTATTTAATCATCTCAAGATATTAAAAAAAAGGGTTTTAACATTTACTTTAATACTCAAAATTCTAGAAATTTGGAGTTTGAAGATTTTCTTAATTCCTTTGGGTTAGTACCTCTTATAAAGGAAAACACGCGTATTAAAAATTGCCTAGACAACATAATAACAAATATTGACCAATCAAAAATCAATGCCTATGTAAACGAAACGTATTTATCTGATCTGAAAAAGTACTTAAGTCGATAATATCGTAGTTGTTTAATTTCATAAATGCATTCATTTAAATGTCTCCTCTTCAAATGTAATATGTTTTGATTACTCTGTTTTTACTTATTTAGTTTTTTTTTTTTAGTGTTAGATCAAATGTTAAGTATAGGTTAGGGTTTAAGTACCATATTTTAGGCTTTATAGAACATGCATTCTGCAATTTGTAATTATTTCCTTTTTTGTACCTTGTGTCACCTTGTCATTGGGCAGCTCGACTGTCTGTTGGGTGACCTGTTTCTTAATAAAAAATAAATAAATCATATAGCGGTGGCAGTTGAAATTTCATTTCCGATGCAAAACAATAATACTCAAAAAATTTACCACAGACCTATCACACAAAATGGTCTAAATATGTTACTTAATAATCTGCAAAGCATCGACTGGAATTTTGTAGATGAAAACAATATTAATGTAAACATAAAGTTCGAAAGGTTTTTGTCTATACTTGTTGACGAAATAAAGAAAGCTTTTCCTTTAAAATCAAAAACAGTTGAGTAAAACAAATATAAAATTGACTGGTACAATAATGATCTACGATGCATGCGCGAAACTTTAAATCTGTTAAGAGCTCTGCATATTCAAAATCCTAACGATGACAATCTGACTAACCAATATAAAACATATCGTAAATTATACAGAGGTAAAATAAAAGAAACTAAAAAGATCGCCAATGATAAATATATTTTAAGTTCAAATAATATATCAAAAGGTATATGGAACGTAATAAATAGCAAACGTGAGGGTAGTCTTACAATGAGAGGACAATTTTCTAACGAATTTCGCTCTGATGACCTAAATTTGTTCTTTGTAAATATCGTAAATGAAATAACTAGTAATATTCCTAAATCTAATATTGACCCAGTTAGTTTACTTCAGGCTTGTAACATAAAAAACAATATAGAGTTTGAGTTTAACGAAATTACTACGACTGAATTGAGTGAAGCAAAACGCAATAAAAAATAAAGCAAGCAGAGATTATTATGAAATAAATATTAAAATCATAAAATTTGTCATGAGTACACTTATTAGCCCTCTCACTAAACTATTTAACGAATGCATAAAGGAAGGAATTTTTCCCAGCTGCTTAAAAATTTCCAAAGTTATCCCTATATTCAAGAAAGGTGAGTTAAATGATATGTCTAACTATCGACCCATATCAATTATACCCATTCTTGGAAAGATATTTGAAAAATTACTACACACAAAATTAATGAATCATTTTGAAACGAATGACCTCTTTTTCAGTGGGCAGTTTGGTTTCAGATCAAAGAAATCAACAACAGATGCTATAAGTCTACTCTTGAATTACATCACAGATGCATATGAAAATAAAAATTACGCAGGCTGCACTTTTTGTGACCTTTCGAAGGCATTCGACTGTGTTCGGCATAATATATTATTAGGAAAATTGAACAAATACGTAGTAAAACCAAGGTCACTAAAACTACTTAGAAGTTACTTCGAAAATAGAAATCAAGTCACTGCTTATAACGGTATGACATCAACAATAGCGGGCATAGATCATGGAGTACCTCAGGGATCCATTCTTGGACTCCTGTTATTCTTGATCTATGTCAATGATTTACCGCAATATATTTCAAATGCTAAATTTGTGTTGTATGCAGATGATGCTACAAAAGTAAATTATAATGAGAACCTGATTGAGTTGGAAAATATTATGCTGCAGACACAGTCGACTACTTCTGAGTGGTTCCAGGCCAACGTCTTATGTTTAAATGATACCAAAACAGCAAATATGGTATTTTCAACTCGTTCTATTGAAAAGTATGAAAACCCAGATAATGTAAAATTTTTAGGAGTAGTTCTTGATCCAAAACTGTGTTGGGATCAACATGTGGACTATGTTTCAAAAAAACTGGCAAGGTGTGTTTATATGATAAACAACCTCATAGGGGAAGTATCCTTAAATGTTATTAGGACAGCCTATTTTTCATTATTCCAAGGTACCTTTTCGTATCCAGTTCTAACTTGGGGGCATACAGCTCATTTAGATAGAATATTTAGTTTACAGAGACGTATTGTAAGATCGATTTCGAGTCTTGGATATAGAGATGACGTAAGATATAAATTCATTGAACATGGAATATTAACAGTTCCTTCTTTTTATGTCTATAGGTGCTTGATATACGTTAAAGAAAACATAAACGATTGCGTTGTTCATAGGGATATACATGATACAAGGTTCAATAATAAGTTATCTTTGAGATATCTACGATTAGAAAAAAGTAAAAATGGGGTTAACTACTTTGGTCCCTCTTTTTTTAACAAACTCCCTTTTCATATTACTTCTTTACCATACCAACAGTTTTGTGGCCAGGTTAAAAGTTTACTTATAAACGGAGCTTTCTATAATTTTCAAGAATTTTTTTCGACTGATTTTGCGAATGAAATTGTATGAAATTTTTATTACCAATTTTAAAAATATTTTAAAGTGTAAAACTTAACTGTTATTTTAATTCCTGTTTGTTAAAACTGTGTCGTGATTTATTTGTGTTCATTAATTGAATATCTTCGATTAATTATTATCAATGTTTTTGTATATTTAAAACCTAACTAATTTGACTTGTGTAAAACTTTTATAAGTTTGTAACATCAATAAACTATTTCTATTTGACTTGGCGTTTCGCTGACCATACTATCAGCTTCTTCAGAAGGTTCTAAAGACTAATGTGTTCTGCTCCTCGTTATATACTTGGCGCTGCTTCGCTTCGCTGCTCATTCGTTGTGCTTCGTTGACCTTGACTGTTAGAACCACAGGTGCTTGTCGAAGTCAGCCTCCATGTGTTACTCAGTAGATACCCATCTTCCAGTTGTCCCTATTTTTCATCATTTCTAGTGATTCTCTAATTATCCTAGCGTATATTTCTATCCAATATTTTGATATTCTCGTAGTCGATTTTATGGTTCTCATTCTAATGAACATGTTCTGCCACTGTCGGCTTATCTGTGTACGCAAGTCTTGTGTTTCTTTTATTCGTCAATAAAGTCTTCGACTCCAGCCCCAGCCACATAGGGAAGGCACGCAGAAGTAGTAGGTCGTTCCTGTTCTTCTGTCGTTCTTCTCCGGTTGCTGATAATTCGTTGTCTATCACTTTGTTCGTACTCATTGTTGGATGTTCCTGAGTTTTTATGGTTTGCTTTCGTCGTCACATACTATATTGGCCCTGTGAAACAATGTTCTGGTTAACGACCTATTCTGTTGTGGATGGTGGTGGGATGTAGTACACAGGTAACGATTGGTATGTGGCTTTCTGTAGACTCCATAGGACAGCCTATCGTTGCTAGAGTGTTTCACCGATACATCTAAGACAGGCAAAACTCCCTCTTGCTCGATCTCCATCGTAAACTTCATATTTGGGTGTTGGTCATTTAGATGATCGAAGAAAACAGACCTTGAAGAATCTCCAAGGGGCGAGCGTAGAGACGTCTTGAGTGTGCATGTATTTCGATACTCCAGTGAAGCAACGTTCAGCGCGGTTTGTACTTGGATGGATGAAACCCATCTTGGGAAACACAGCGACCTTATCCCACCTTCTAGCGGCTTGTATATCAGCGTATATGCTGAAGCTATGTAATTTCAAGACGACGATTACGTAGTGGATAAACCATCCTTCGGAGGGGATGTAAAGCAGTCGGTATCTTGTCTATTAAATGTTAGGCAAGTAAAAGATCCCTACTCTTCGAAAGAGAAGAGGTTCGGCAAAATTTCCAGGTTGGGGGTAGCTCGTTTCCTGGCGTCGGTGTTAGGCCCTGGTAGCGGAAATAGGCTGACGTTAAATAAATAGATAAAAAAAAAGAAGTAACTCCATGCGGCCATATGGTGAACGTAACGTCAACATAACGCAACCAACATTTCGGTTTCTCTGTATTACAGCATATGGCTTTTTCTTGTAGAAATGTTTCAGATGTTCTGGCAAGTAAAAAATTCAAATAGAGAAGTGACTTAGAGGGGTTCAAAGTGAACATTTAAGCATCTTTAAATTAGGAATTTTGATAGCTAATAATCAAAAGATTTCTGGTTCGAGGAGACTAGAGGCCAAGTTTTTTTTATTTACTACCACTAAAGTAAATAAAAGAAAGGATACTATGAATCTCATATCATCAAATGGGTCTTAGTATTTATATATGAGTGAGGAATAAAGCCCTACGCGGCTCAGATATTAGGCAATGGGCTTGTTACCGATATTTTTTTTCGTTATTTTTTTATGGTATTCAATAGAATTCCATCATCTAGATAAGCTGTTAAAATTTCAACTTCATAAGTATATCGAATCCTTAGATATTCAATGTTAAAGATTGAGTTTCAGTACAAAACGCTTCGCCGACTCATGACGTAATTTTACATAAACAAAAATTGGAAAAGTACATTATTTCTGTCATAACTTATTTGTCTTTTATGCTCTAGAAATAGAAAAAAAAAACATTTGAAAGCCTAATTAATAGTCTTTCAGTTTTGTTCTTACCGCTTTTGACGTAAGTACCATAGCTTCATGAGATATTTAACATTTATACTAAATACTCCGTCTAATAGATGTCACCTTTATATTTCGAGATCTCCGAAACCATTAACTCTACAGAAATTAGAAAGAAACAAAATTCATCCTCAATTTAGCATGTTTTTGCTGAATGTAATACTTTTCGAGTTATTTGACGAATATTGTTTTGAAATACCTTTTTTTTAAGCTAAAATCCCAATTTTCAAGTCGTTATAACTTAAAGACTATCAATTTTTATGAAAAGTTGCATAGAACCTTTTCTTCTTAAAATATTATTTTATTTCACCTCCAATGTTTTTAATTATCAAATCTCGACTGTCGCGTGATCAGCATCTACAAAATGACGTCACGCGAAGCTCCGCCCCGTTTTCGTGCGGTCCAACTTTGGTAATTTATTTAAGGGCTTAAACGTCCGAATAAAAACCTAATTGCCTTAAAAAGTGTTCTACTTTCGATTTCTGAATGCTGAACGGACCGGACCTATTGCATTGCTCTTATATTTTCCTTGAATAGAAAGCAAAATATAAAAATCTCATTGAGCATCAATGTAATATAAGATAAATTCTGCAATGTCCCCAAAAATAATTTGCTAAAATTAGAGGATAAAGATGCCTTCCTTACCTTGAGTCTCGTTTATAATACATATCTTTGTGTGGCTAAAAGGGTTGGTTACTTTAGTAGTGAAATAATAAAGTAGTAGTAGCTCTGTTGAATGTGCTACCGGTATTGGGCAAACAAATTGGTATTGTAAAGCTCTAAATAAATAAGGAGGATGCTTTCAATATTCACAGAAACAATTTCCAAACATGTCTGATGCAAAACTAAAAGGAGGGGTTTTCGATGGACCACAAATTCGAACAATGCTAAATGTGGTATCCTGCGAGGGCAATAAGACACTGTTTTAGTTGTCCAAACTATTTATTTTCCAATAACTTTATACTGTATTAAACACTTAACTATACAAATAACAACTAATTATCCACATGACTATGTAAACAACAACTATAATAAATACTCGACTATACAAATAACAACCCCATTAAACACTTTCGTATATGCTTCGATCTGCTCTACATGATCGCCACTCGACTACTGACTCGCTGCAGTTCCCTGTCATCGCCTTATCACACCAATCTCCACACTAAAGGATGAGAATTTCGTTACAACAATGAATAACAATGAAAGAGTTGCATGGACAAGTGTTAAGAAAGTTGTAGGAGTTGTTGAGGAGTCATAAAGAAGAAAATTTTAGAGAAGTAGTAGCTGAAATGGTGGAAAGTTTTGGTCGCTTTGGTTGTTTGATGAACTTCAAATTGCACTTTCTACATTCACATATTGATTACTTTCCACTGAATTTAGAAAATTATAGTGAGGAGCAAGGAGAAAACCTCATCAGGACATTAAGGAAATGGAGGGTCGATATCAAGGGAGATGGAGTGTTAATATGATTGTTGATTTTTCCTGGACTCTGAAGAGATAAAATATACGAAAGGCAGTGATACGTAAGAGCAAGCCACTCCACAGATCTTTTGAGGATAAAAGAATCCGACATCATAAAAGAATGGAGTAGGTAGAATTAAAATAACGCGGAGGTCCACCTTCAAGGCATATGATTTTGGAGTATCACGTTATAAATTGTAACTTAAAGCGTTTTCCTGGCTATATTTTTTTTTGTTACGGAAAAACGGTCATCTGATGGGACAAATCTGATCATTCGGACTCAGCGACCCCAAAAACAAGCAACCTTTTTTACAAACAATTTCAGTGTCTTGTCCATTTCTTAGATATGGATGGTCTATAGTGAACATTCTTTTTTTTCGTGGACCTGTGTTATTATTTATTTACTTTGCGTAGATCTTAAGCATTACGTTTTTACAATATTGGAAACTTAAAGAAGTAAATATTTATTATGTGATTAATTGCAAAAATATAAGGCGCACAGACCTATCCCCAATTAAACTAAAACAGTTAACTGCATACGACTTACTTCAGCCTAGATACTTAGAAGAATAAATATAATATTTAATTTGATGAAAATAATTATTTACATAATATTTGGTGGGAACTATGATTGCACAATATGGGATGGTGTGAGGAACCTCTTAGATGTATTTTTAACTAACAACTCTAACGGCTTCAGTATTTTAACATTTAATTAAATGCCAATTTATGTCTAACGTGGGAAATAAATCAACATTTATTTAATCTCCGCCTGTTCATTAACGGCTTCTAAAATTGCACAATTTTTTATTTTTATCTATATTTGATTAGGTGGATATAGTGTTCTGTAGATTAAAATGGACTTATCGTTGTTTATTAGTAATTTTATTATGCATAAAAATGCAAAATGAACTCATTAATAATGATAATGTGCTAATTTACATTAATTATTTGATAATTGTCGTAAAATATTACTTTAAAAACGGTTGTATGGTGACAGTTAAAGCACAGCATAAGTTTAATGGCTACCGTTTATTTTTCATCAGTGTATGATACTGTGATGCTATTTTCGACAAAATTTACTTGAGAAAATTAAATTATTGCCCAACAGTAGTTAAAAATGCTTATATGTTGGCCTTAACATCTAAACATTTTTAACTAGAGGTTTTAATTTCGGAAAAATGTCATATGAATTAGATTTCGATTTCTTTTTGATAATTTAATAGTAAATGCATCAAAGAAAAGTTTTCTCCTAAATGCCCAATTTTATCCGTTTAAAACACTTACTTTAGAAAAGGTTTCCATTTCCATTTTACAACAGATTTAATAGAAATCGCCTAAGCTGCGCCAGAGTAATCATTAAACATATATCGGTAGCTCAGTCGGCTAAGGCGTATTGTGGGACGAATATACTAATCGCACTGTCCATCGTGTACTGAGTTCGAGTCTCTGTCCCGGTACTGACAATGTCGTTGAGTATGGATGTATATCTGCCTTTTTCTAAATGTGTGTCTCGTTTCTGGCTACACACCACACCCTACTATATGTAGGTTGTGGTGTGTTTATATAAAAAAACACATACGGGGCCGCATTTGGAAACCTCCTCCTTTTTTAAATTTTTTTAAATCGGTTAAGAAGCAGCAAAAACTAATTAGTCAGCTAGTTGTACACTTCAAAATACCGATTTGAAATTCTTAACAACTCGAGCAGACTATAACTCTTTTTATCATAGAAGGTAAAATTCTGTCTGCTATTTAACCTAAGAAGATAAAAGGATTCATAAAAATATGAGGTTTACTAAACAATAATTCTACGATTCTCTAGTGATGAAGTGTTAAGTTTCAAATAGCGTCTTTGAACGTTTCTAAAACTTTTAATGTATAAAATACTGTGTCATATGGTACAAGAAAACTTTAGTTTAACTCGAAAAAAATTTGTACAGACCTTAAACTTTGGTTATAGGTTCACGAAACAAAATAGTTTAGGAGTTTCACGAATCCGGAACCTCTAGGGGGGGGGGGGGGGTATATTTTTAATTAAAAAGTCGATTTTTCTCTATTTTCTCGGGAAATTTACAAAAAAATAGTTCCAATAAAAGTTGTTTCTGACAAGGAGTTTTTATATTTTATTTTGTAGCAATAATTAACCGAAATACTCGAGGTTTTAACTTCGGAATAATGTCATACGAATTAGATTTCGTTCATTTTTGGCAGCTTAATAGTAAATACATAAAAAAACATAAGTTTCTATATTATGCGAGGGTTTGCTAATTTATAGGGGTGGATGGATGGGTGGATCTTTTCATATAAATTGATAGATTTAAGTTATACTAGAAAATTTGGGATTTTAGCTTTAAAAAGTGGTATTTCAAATACTTTTTCGTCAAATAACTCGAAAGGTATTACATTGAGCAAAAACATGCTAAAGACAAATAAGGACGCTACTAAATTAAGGATGAATTTCGTTTTTTTTTCTATTTTTTGTAGAGTTAAGCCAAAAACGCTAATAACCAAAATGAAAAACTATTAATTAGGCTTTCAAATGTTTTTTTCTCTATTTCTAGATCATAAAAAACAAAGAAGTTATGACAGAAACAATGTACTTTTTCACATTTTTTTAAATAAAAACGTCGCAGTTTTGTTAATGTAAGTAGTCAGTAATTAAAAAAATATATTCCCATATACGGTTTTTCGTTAATATATAGTGATAGACGCTCAAATTTTTTCATCGGCTTACAGCGCTTGCTTTAGAAAAAAAATTGCATTTTAAACTTGGAAGGGATTTTAGAAAAAACGTAATAGTCCAAGATCCCAGAGTTGCCAGACCTACGTCATTTTAGCAAAGCTAATATTTTGACAACGAATAGTGTAATATCTAGTTAAGAACGTATGCGTATTTGCCAGCTTGAAAGCGGGGCGCTTTTGCAGCAAACAGGTACAAAAGGTACATAAAAAATTTTCTCTCCTACGTTTAAGTATGATAGCTGATTTATTTTACAAGTGACGGGCTAACGACATAGTGTAAGCGTCAACCTCCGAATCTTAAGGACCGAAGTTCAATCCCTGAGCGTTCTCAGCTTTTTTTTTCATTTTTGGCCGTAACTTTTTTTCTTAGTACGTATATTTGAAAAAAAAACGAGAACGCTCAGGGATCGAACCTCTGATCTTAAAATTCGGAGATTGACGCTTTCACCATGTCGTTAGCGTATCACTTGAAAAATAAATCAGCTATCATATTTTAACGTAGGTGAGAAAATTTTTATGTACCTTTTGTACCTGTTTTCTGTAAAAGCGCCTCACTTTCAAGCTAACAAATACGCATACGTTCTTAACTAGATATTACATTATCCGTTGTCAAAATATTAGCTTTGCTAGAATGACGTAGGTCTGGCAGTTCTGGGATCTCACACTATAACATTCTTGTTTCTCTGCAAATATTTCAGTAAATATTAGTTTAAGAGAAAATATGGTGGACATCAAAAATGAAGCTTATAGACTGAGACTGAGAATATATTTATTTTGTTTATACATTTGTATATGGTTGATTGTTTCGAAGATATTTAATTTTATAAATGGCATCCGGCCGTTTTTAGGATGAAGTATTTAGTTTAAAATGTTGAATATCTTAGAAACTGTGACATTTCCATCAAAAGTTCTAAGAAACAAAATTAAAGGTAATTACTCAATCTTTAAAATGACTTGTGTGTTTCTACATCACAAAAAATAAAGAAGGATTCAATGTGCGTTTTCACATTTTTATTAACAAAATGTCGGCATTTTGTTATTGTAATTGCTCACTAATTAATGTTTTTCTCAAAAATGCTGTTTCTCGTTAATATGTAGCATCACTTAGATGCTCAATTTATTTTGTCCTTTAAAACACTTTGTTTTAGATTCCATCCGCCATCCATCCATCGAAAAATGCCGTGTTAAAGATAACTTTTATTTGAACTATTTTTTTGTAAATGCCATATTTTCCGAGAAAGTAAAGAAAAATCGATTTTTTTTTAATTTTTACTCCCTATAGGTTCCCGCGGATCCGTAAAACTCCTAAACTTATAACCAAAGTTTAAAATCTGCACACATTTTTTTTTCGAGTTACAGTGATTTTTTTTCAATCTATCCCTGTACTAATATTCGAGTTATGCTATAGTGAGGTTTTCGAAATCTGGTCGCTCAAGATTTTATTTTTCGTGATTTACTTTTACTTCGACATCCAGTAGAAGTATAATAACGACAAAAAAAAAATTGAAAATTTTTATTGTAAAAACAGGCTTAGAATGTCATGACTTTAAATTTGAACAATTTCTGTCTGTCTGTAACTTTTATGGGCGCAGGGGATTACTCTGGAACCGTTTAAGATATTGACTTGAAATTTGGTATACGTATGTATTTTAATGAGATCTGGGACTAGATTAGATTTTCATCCTAATTCGTTGAAGAGTTAAATAGGTAAATCAAGGGGGCAAGAGACCATAAAATTGGTATTTAGCATGTTGGCTGCCGCATTGTTAAAAAAAAGAAAGTCCCACTGGCCACCACAATGTTTTATTTTATTTTTTGAGTTAGGGGGGCGCAAGATGGGAACAACTTTGGATACAAGTAGTTTTATTAAATTTTCCCAGACTTTTTTTATACATTTATAAATTCCCTAACTTTTCCCTGATTTCCCTGACCAAAATCAAATTCCCTGACTTTTACAGGTTTCCATGTTTTTCAGAAAGTATACACCGTTTGATTATGGTCCGAGACTCCTACGTGGGTACATGCGGCCATTACTATCAATTCCCTGAGGCACCACGCTGGGTACATGCGGCAGTCAACGTGTTAGTATATACAAGAGAAGCTAAAGTCTCAAAAAATTTTGACATTGACCACCTCATTACTGAAGGGGGTGAAAAATAATTGTGTGCACAAGAACCTCAAAATATTTTTTTACTTCATCCACTCCCACCCCACTACTGATGTGGGATATCGTTTTATAGGTTTTTGGCTTAGACGATTTCAAATATTATATTATTAAAGTTCCATAAACAATTATTTCCACATGCAAATTTTTCGTTGTGAGAGACTTGGATAGAAAATCTGAACGTGAAAGTAGTGATTCCTTGGGCAGCGGTTTTTTAAAATCTTTTTATAAAGAAAATGTCTACTTTACTACCTAAAAGCGATCTTCGTTGCCCTTAAATATATTTTTTTATTTCTCTATGGCGAAACTGTAAAGCAATACGTGCAATCGAAAACCTTTAAAAAGCTTTTTCTCTGAACGATAATTTTTATAAAAGTTATGAAGATTTTTTTACATTACTGCGCCTGAGTTTTTGTTCGTTTCACAATTGAGTAAACCCCACAGCTTTTGATTGCATTTTAGGCAAATAGCGTTGCACATAGTAAAAATACGAAAATATAATAAAAAAATATTGGTAAGATACTTTTTTGTCGAAAATTTTCCTTTCTTTCATTTTTGTCGAAACTATTTTTTCGTTTCTCATTAATGGAGAAAAAATATGTTTCCATAATTACTTCCACACCCACGTAGTGGCATGGAAGAAGTGGAAATATAGTAATGGGAAATTTTTGTTCAAATAGGCTTAGAATATTATAAAACGTAGAGATTTTAAGTTTGAGCACAAAAAATTCTGTCTGTAACTTTTTTTTATTTAAATTCGATAAATCACTACTAAAATTTATTTATGTATTTTAAAAACATCCGGTATAATAGGCATCAGTCAGGTGCCTCCATTTAAATTACGTAAAGTTACTGAAGTCGGTTTTGTTTTTTATTTTGGTTGAAACAACACATACAGTCGGTTAGGAATTTTTTAATTGGTTTGACGAAATACCTCTGCGTAGGTTTTCATGAAATTAAGCGTCTTCATAAACCACAAAAAGATGAATTTATTTTTGTTTCTCTTCCCCTACAAGGTCAATGTAATTTTAGGAGTGACTAATTTTTAGGGTCGGGCGTAACCTACTTGCGAAACTGTCATGTAAATTTGGCGTAGTAAATTATATGTATCTCTAACATGGGATCGGGCATATGGCTCAGTTAATTTTTTTTATATAATTATTTTTGAATGTAAAGTAGGGTACCTTCAGGGCGCTGTTTTCATTTTGCATACCAGTTCAGTCCTAAAATGATCGGGAATTATTACAACATATTCTTAGTATGGCAAATCTCTTATAAGAATCGGAACTAAAACTGAAATGTTTTTGTTTTAAATTTGTCGTTTTATATCGGCATCGTGGATGCGTGTTTCGATTTGGTTTTATTCCCAGAAAAGTCTAATTTTTTTCAATTTTTTGTTTTGTTCTGTTGCGTAGGTTTCGTGTAGGCCCGGCATAAATCAAGTGTTTGCTACGAAAGCTAAATCTAAGTTACTTCGGCAAGAAAAACAAGCTAAAAACATTCTTTTCGCCAATTTACTGAGCTTTTCATATAACTTTTACGCATTCTATAGAGTTCTCTTCGTAGTTTTCTTGTATTAATGTTAGTTTTCGGACAAAAACATCCAACCTGTGTGGGATTCGAACACACGATCTTTGGATTGCATTTTTTTTGCATTTAAAGAAACGCAGAATTTTTGCCATTGGACCATCTCATATTATTACAAAAATTGAATGTCTATAATATATATCTTCCGAGAATCAAATTTCAACGCATTAGATATATTATTATGAAATATATATTAGTAAAATGTATAAACAAAAGAAAAATATATTATAGGGATAATATTTCGCAATATTTCTATTTAAGTACAAGCGACAAAAATTAAGAAAATTTTTTTTGCATCGAGCTTTTTTGTTTATTTACAAGATCTGTTTCCAAGACGGTAGGTCATGTTTACTGGTTGCTAGGCATAACACGTCGGTAAGTGATTTACTTACCGACGTCTGAACGGTAAGTAAAATTAATATAATACATATGTTATTTTACAAAAATAAGAACAAAAAATAAGGAAATTCTATTTATTTAAAAAACGAACATTATTTAAATAATAAACATATAAAAAACACAAACATTATTTAGAGACATTAAAATTGAATGTACAATTGGTACAATTATTAATTGTAATGCCGCTCGTACTTGCCGTGTTGGTTTTCAACGTATTCAGGGCCGGTTTATCAGTGCGCGGTTATGTGCTTTAACCGTTGGTCAAGTGTTAGCTGTCGGCCATATTAACGTCAAACTGTTTATTAGTGTTCCGGTTAGCCCAAACCGTAAGGCAAAGTCGCGGCTACTTTAGCAGACGCTTTTTTGCCTGTTATGGAAATGGCTGGAGGTTACAATGTTTACATATATAAAGTAAGGTTATAAACCGTTCGTGTTTGTGTCAAGAAAATATAGAAATCAAATGTATTTTGAAGAAATCGACGTTAATGATGAAGATGAGGACTTGCTGGATTTTTTTGATTATGCGAGAAGACCTTATAGGGCATAAGCAAGTGAGGTCACAGCTAACCTCAAAAATATATATTTCTTAAGATTTATGAGTATTTCGCAGCTGTTATTAAAATTTCAGCTTGGTTTCCATACTTTCATCTAAAATCTAATTCAGTGTAATGTTTATGAATTTCTAAACACTTTCTCCTAATAGAATAGGACTCTTTTTGTAGGTTGGAATTCTAACCTGTAATTAGCAGTCTATTTTTATTAACCTACATTATTGAAAAACTATTAGCCTGAATTTTTAAATATTTGTTTGGAGCCGACACGGCTCCAAACTAAAAATGCGTATACAAACATTAAAAATGTGAATAAACTTAAAAAACTTAAAATTTGAGGTTATGTTAGTTATATGATGCACATGTCCTATACAGTTAGGAAATAATCGATCCTTTTCAAGAATTAGATAATGTAGAATTTTATAAAAAATTTCGACTGACAAAAAACTAAAATTTGCAGACCTTTTTAGTTTTTTATTGCTATTTCCCATTATCACAAACGGAGTACCCAGTGAGTATTATTATTTGTATTACAGACACAAGAATAAAAAGTACCAACCAAATTAGGACGAAAAATAACCGAAAATCTTGGGTTAGAAATTATGAATTTACGTTGTTGCTTATTCACAAATATCTATTTCGTTCGGTGGTTTATCACGTATACATTTTCATTTTTTTTTAATTACTGAATTCGAAAACATATTTCTACTCACAAAATAACTTTCTATAGGTATTGTTTTTAACCTTTTTAAACAATTTTCTTTGAAATATACATGAAACGCAACATATAAAGAGGTAGATACTCTTTAAATATGCTACAATTTAGTATTTCCGGTAACATTGTCTACATCCCATTTGGCTGGAACTCTGCTGCCAAATTTCCATTTTATGTAGCTGACGGTTTTCTAACTGCCGGTTGGTTGCAGGCAGGATAAACACTTTTTAATTTAACAGAGACTTTAACAGCCAGCTATACTTGACTGGCAGCTATACTTGACTGGCAGCTATGTAACAGGAACATTTAACCGCGCACTGATAAACCGGCCCTCAGAGAAACTTCAGTACTGAGAAACGAGCCACCATCGTGTAGAATTTTCTCGGCAAATTCGATTTTATTCTGCAGATAATCTTCCACATAGCTCTCTGCTACCGAAGAAGATCTCCACTCCCCGTGTCTTTTGAGCCCTAATATGTCAACACCATTTATTGGCCAACATTGTTGCCGAGGTCCTTCTAAAAGAATGGCTAGTATAACTTTCAGGGTGCTCTAATTTCATATATTTGGCAATTTTTGATGGCCAACTTCCAATAGTTCCCCTTCCCACCACCTACTGCATTTTCCACGTCGATAATTTAAAAATAAATGTTTGCTTTTCGTTTGAGTTGGTCGGAGCTCACTGTATCTTCTCAAAAAATCTACGTACTGGATTTCTTCATCTATTTTGTTTGTTACGGTAAAAGACCGTTGTATATTGGTTTTCGTATTTGGAATTTTTACAATGACATATTCTTGATGATCTTCTACGTCATCTATCGTCATACTATATAATTCGTCCCTTCTGCATGCCCCAGTTATTCCTAGGATCAGTCCTACCCAAAAATAAAAATATGTTTAACTTTTGTTGTCATATAATACTAGTATAACCATAAATACCCTAAGGATTAGAAATTCATCATCGGATGCTTCATTTAAAAACTGTTTAACGTCTTCTTTGATAAATACTCTAGCTTTCTTAGGTCTGTGTCCAATATTTTTCCTTTTCAGATAAGCAGTCAAGGTAGAAAATTTTGAAATATCAATAGCATCTTTAAGGAAAGTTGTACTTTTTAACATTGAATATTCCGCTCAGGCGATTTTAATGCATTATTCCGATGAACAAAATGCGCCGACAACACTTTTTCATTGATGCTAGCACCACCCTTCCCCTCATACCATTTTTTGAACATTTTATAGACTCTTTCATAGCGATCCTTGGATTTTTCTGGAATTATTGCTGCACATCCGATCTCCCATGCATTTTCTATTTCACTATTGCCTTCGGAATCACTCATTGTAAAGAAAGTAATACAATAAAAAAATATTGTCAAATTAAATGTTTGCTTGTTTGTAAATAACACCAAATATTGTCTTGGAAACGTATAGCATAACAAAATAAAAATATCACATTTGACAAATTGGAGTTGCCACGAAATATAAACGTCACTTTTGACTTTTTGTTTATTTCTTAGAAATTAAATCATTTTAATTGAAGTGTATTTCAATACGATCGTGCAAAAAACTGTATGAGCGTCACGAACGTTAAGGGTTGGTTGTACCGGTCTCCGGCAAAATTGCCGTCGACCGGTAAACGTCCCTTACCGTTTATTGATACCTACTCAATATACTATTCCTTAATTAAATTAATAATAACTTTCTTATTTACCGATTGATTTTCTTCAAAAACAATAAGGTTCTTCCTGTAGCTAACACTAATTTATTTTTCAAATTTCAATACAATCGAACTTTTCTTTCTTAAGTTATCGTGCTTACAAGAAACGAGACGGGCGTACAAACGGACGGACAGACGGACATTTTGAAAGTTGTTCAGAATTCGTTCACTAATACAATGAAATATTTTTTCTCTACGAGCGATATCTACGGTTTCGGAAATGCGCCGGTTTTATAAATGCGCCGATCAAATGCAGCATACTCTTCTTTTTTGCAAAGAGTATGATAAATGCGGCGTTAAATAAGTTAAAAGACAGGTCACGTAAATTAGTTGGTGAGGATGAACTCACGGATTCTCCTATAAAATCTGACCTGGTGACCAGAGGACCTTAAGGTGGGCGATACCGGCACCGCCTTCGAAACTACTATTCTTAACGAAATTTTTTTAGCTCCGGAACGTGTTTTTCTGACGCTTTTTGGTGTAAGGGTGTTCCGTTTGACATGTCGCAATTACATTTACCACACGTAGCTTAGATCTAAAAAGAATTTTCCCTCCATAACCTCGAGTTTTTAGTTTCAGAACTTTGTTGACTACTTCCAGTTCGACATTATTTAACTTAACATTTTTGACATATCTTTTGCCATAAATTATTAATGATAATAGTAATTTATGGTTATAAGTCCGGTAGGTGGCTTATTACAGTACAAGTTGTTTTACGAACGAGGCGATGCGACGCAGGAACCGAGTTCCGAATATAAACGAGTACTGTAATGAGACTTACCGGACGTGTATCGTATAATATTTTTTTTCTTCAAGTGTATTAAAATGTTTAAATTATGTCACCAAAAACAGAAGTAGAAGTAGGACATTGTTTTACTAGTAACAAAATGTTAGTACCGAACGCCACCGTAGTGGACATTGTTTTACTAGTAACATAATGTTAGTTCCGAAAGCGCCACCGCAGTGGGTACTGTTTTACTAGTAACATAATGTTAATACCGATAGCCACCGGTGGCGCGCTATCCACTAGCCACTTGTCATATTGTGTCAACATGTAAGACTGTAGTTTGAATATTTGTACATTTATGATAAATAATTGAATTTTTGCATTTTAATACGCTTGAAGAAAAAATAGTATATATTACACGGAGTAGAACGCCTTTTTTGTGTTTCGCCCAGTTTGCGGCTTCGGCTTCGCCTCAGCCGCAAATCCTGGGCTCAACACAAAAAAAGATTGCGTTCTACTCCTAGTAATATAATATACTAATTTCATACTGTCTTTATAATCCTTTTTAAAATGAATAAAAAGCTATAATTATTGAAATTTAAAAAAATTTAGTTCGTAATCTAACAATCACTTTAACGATGTTATAGCCATTGTTTTCCCTAGCTAATTATGATTGTCTTTGGCTTGTCACTGTCAAATAAATAAAACCATAATTTTTTCATCGTTTTGTATTATGGAGATTTCGGAAATTTTAAATAAATCTGTGGAAACAACGGGAAAATTAATACAGAAAAAATCATCAGATATATATCAAAAAGAATGTGGATTGTTTTATCAATGGAAACAAATAATATAATATTGTTACTAGATAACACATTACAGTATCAGATACTGTAATGTTCGCAGGTAACACATTACGGTATCAGATACTGTAATATTCGATTTACCGGTTGCAAATGAGTCCGGGAAATAGTCACCGGACAGTATGAAATAAATAATAAAACTTTAATTCTGAGTGCATTGAGGCATGGTCGCAGGAAGCTTTTAAAATTGAATCCAAATCAGAATTCCATATTACTATTCCGCCCAAACACAAAAGATACATTTTCTCTGAATTGCAACTTGACACCTGGCAGAAATGTTATCTCAACCGCAAATGTAACAGCGTTTACGTTTTCATATGGTATGTTGATCCGCAGGAGGTATAGAAATGGCCGGGGCTGTTATCAACCCCACGGTCGTTACAACTAACTCATGCGAGAGACTTCTAATTTTCTAAAGTCACGCGAGCCGTCGTCTATTTGGCGCCCGCATTGCCCACTATTGTTTCACTTTAACGGTTTTACACAGTGAGCAAAATCTTTTTTTACAACGTATTCTCACCACTTTGCATGTTCCATTTCATGGAAATGGTACTTATTTAGATGCTGCGGTGGTTAACATTGTAGTGATCCTGGGTTTATCCTTGGTAAGCTCTATTAAACTTAGAGTGTTGATTTATGCATCTATAAACCTTTTCCCGATCAAAACAACTCTGTTGTACAGAGTTTCCCAAAAGTACAGGGCAATACTCAATATTTGCTTAATCCGAAATATGTATTTGGAACTTTATACTCCTAATCTCAGCACTACTTGTTTTTTGTACATGTTTTTTTCTATTTTTGGACATAATCCTATAAAACAGATGCAAAAGCTTAATGATTATTGAGAGAATCGATTATTTGCCAAAGAACTTTTGGGGTATATCTTTGCTGAGGTAATTTTGAGTTACGTAATTTTGGCTTAGGAAAGCAATATTGTTCTGGTGAAACTATAACACTAAATGTGCCTAAAGTAGTTTCCACAAACACTATAACGTTGTTATTTTCTTTATTAAGGTCCTCAAAAAAAGACAAAAAGTATAGTCAAGCTATTCTATAAAAAACTATATTTTAAAAGCAAAATTCGTAAATAAAATAATGGACTTTTGAAATTAAAAAAATAACTATTTAAAAATAACAAAATGTATTGTAAATATAAAAAATAAAAGTAGGGCAAAGAGATATATAGATACAGGGTGTAAGCAAATAAAATTGTGCTAACGATAATAATATAGGTACTACAAACAAATATCAAATATAAGGTAGGTACACACAAAGAGACAGACATAAATATAACATAACAACAAAAGGTAATTCGTAAAAACGTAAGAAATGGGAGATTGGCCAATTCTGAATGTAATAATATAAAGGTACTTATAAACAAATAATTATTCATACACCCAAGATAAAGATAAACAAAAACAAATTGCTTATGAATGACTAACTAGATATTTACAAAAAATTATAAATCGAAAGCAGTATAACTGAACAGACTTAACTAAATAGCACAAAATTTTGTGTTTATACGCAGAATATATGTTACATAGTTTCTTTAAAGGCAAATTAATATGAGTTTTAAACAACTAAAACGTAGCACTCGCGAAAACAATTTTGTCTGTTGATTTACACGGAAAATAGAGAGATAAAAGGTAAAACTGGAATAAAGTTGTAAAAACAAATGTAAAAAGAACCCACTAGCATCAAAATGTTGAAAAGCCGACCAACGGGAACTACGGGCTCAATTCTCCCTCGATTCTATAAATCGTTGACGACCAGACGGAAGATAATAGTTGTTTATGTACTTACAAAATCTGCTGGGCCTTAAAGTGTACACTTCTACAGCAGACAGGTATAGATTAGAAGCAGTTGTATGCACATTTAAAGGCATAATTATACCATTTTAGGTATAATGAACACTTACACTACAATGTCCTTTTACAATTTAACCACTCGTAAAGCAAACATAATACCTTATCAGATTCTTATTAATTATGCACGTATTTACGAAACAAATGGTATTGTTAATATTTTGTTTGAACTATTTGGTAAAATTCACCATTGTTCTTTTAAACAACACACAGATATTGACTTTCTTCCAAGTCTCTGATGAAAAGTATACATCACACTAAATTTTCGTTTTATATTATCCCCGCACACACAGACCAAACGTCCACATTATATCATATCTGTCATTGGAGGAAAACCTCCACGTTGGTGCTTGTATCCGTTATTTACTGCGAGAATCTAGAATGTTAAGAATGTCGCCTCGGCAGCAATGAACCGTAGGACAGTACCGGCGTTAAATATTTCTTGACCAAAATAAAAAAAATTTTTGCAATGGAGATATAAAATAATGTAATATGGCGGATTTTAATAGAAATTTACGAATACTTAAAAAGTTAACCGTTACAACACCAAAACACTTGACCGCTACGTTTGATGCTCGTTTCGTAAACTGTTAAAACGAAAGGTAAACTTAACAATGTATACTATTATATTTACACTAAGCTAATGTCATGGTTCCACGAATTTAACTAATCTTATCTTTTCTACCTAAACTCTGTCTCGGCTTGCTTAACCGTGACCAGTGGCGGCTCGTCAGAAGAGGCAGGGAAGGCTGAGCCTCCTCTAGCAGCATATCCAGGAAATGTGCAAATTGTAATCATATTGCAAGTTAATTGTCTTTTAAATATCAAGCCTCCTCTGCACAACATATCACGAGCCGCCACTGACCGTGACCCACTAATCAAAAGGCGGGCTATTTGGGATAGGCGCTTTGTGAGTATTCATACTATTTTTACATTTTCAAATTTTTAGGCTTTCACCCTATCTATTATTTGTTGCGTTCTTAATTAATCTTAAGTCATAGATGTCTATGCTGAGATTGTTTATCAAAGGCATACTGGGTAACACGAGACTTTTCCGTTCTTCCATATTTGATATGAGATATATTATGCTTCTTGAGCCTAGTCATAGTTATTGGACGTTGTGTTTGTCCAGCATGCTTCAAATTACAATCCTTAAATTGAGTTCGTAAATACTGGACCTTTCTTTGACACAATTGTACCCTTTGGATTGCCGAAAAATGTATATCTCTAAAAAGCCCTACGTAGACTACGAGTGAACCAGGGTTTGTATCAAATTGATAGAAATTATAGATTGTTCAATTCGTTGTAAAACTACATTATTGTTTGCATAGTATTTGCATTTAGGAAGCCAAAGGTGGAATATTTCGAATACTTTTTACCTTTAAACTTTGAAATGATTAATTTTTAAAATTCCATTAAACAACTTGTTATATAGAGTAAAACAGATATTATATTTATAATGCTTAGAAACCGGTTTTTAGTAAAATAATTTTGTAATTTAACATCCTGATAAAGGTCATTAAAAAAACTATTACATCGTGGAAGTATAGTTACGGTAAGAAAAATTTTAAAATATTTTCTGTTTAAATATTCTAATGTCACGAAACGTCGAGATTTTAAGTTTGAACAAAAAAAAATTGTCTCTGAATCTGTAATTTTTCTTTGTGCACACTGTTACTCTGGAACGGTTTACGATACTGACTTGAAATTTGGTACACGTACGTATTGTGACGTGTTTCCATCCCTAGGAAACCACCCTTGCAAATTCCGTGGGTTCCAAAAATTATAACAAGAGATAACCACTAACACACTTTATTAAATAATTTACTGGATACTTCACAATACTATTATTAACTTAAATGTACTTTACTGACTAAAAATAACAATGTTCATCACTTTGTTTTCACTTTGTAGTCTTAACTTCACGGCCTTATATACCTAAAAATGACAGATCCCAAATTTTCTGTGATGACGCCACCATTCTCTAGGTAGTTCCAGATGTCATCATTCTAGAGCTTCTAGTAGGTTCTTTCTCTAGTATGTGCAAATCTCTACATTCAGACATCCGAACTAGTTGAATTCTGTGTTGTCTACATTCTAGGGGTTGCAGCACATCACAGTATTATAACGAGATCTGAAACTAAATTATATTTTGATCTTATGCTATTGAAGAGTTGGTGGTAAATGGAGGTAAATAGGTAAAGCAACCAAATAAGAGTTAAAAAAATTGGGATGTAGTAATTGCGCGAGAAGCTAAGGTTACAAAAAAAATTTTTGGAATCAGCCACCCCTCGCTATCACCCCCATTACCACTCCACCCCATTATTTGTGTGTACAAAAGAACCAAAGGCCTCATTTTTTTTGGTAATAAGCCCGCAAAATGTGTTGCTCCAAGGCAGATTTCGATGATGAGACGTTGGAAGTTGGATGTAAGCAGTTCCTTCCGACTTTGATTCACGAAATAAGCTAGAAATATAATCTAGTTCCAAATCTCATTATACTAGATAAGTGTGCCAAATTTCAAGTCAATATTTTAAACCGTTTCAGAGTAATCATGCGCACAAAAAAAGTTACAAACAGAAAACTTTCTTTACTTAAACTTAAAATATCGACGTTTCATGACATTTTAAGTCTATTTGAACAAATGAACTCATATTTTTTTTCTACAATTACCACTTTCACTTCATTACGTGGATGTGGAAGTAAAACTAGTCATTAATTAAAATTTTGTACATCTACGACAACGGATTCGACAATCATTTCTAAATAAGATCAAGTCAGAGAAAACTTAGTGTCTAAGAACCCTTATATATACTGACTTGTTTGTTTTCAGTATAATCTTCCACGTTTTTCTTTAATTGCCACTTCTATTTTTATCAATAAACTAAATTTATGTCCACAAAAACAAATATTCCAGCCCATTCAACTGCCAAGAACTGAACATTCAATTAACCGAAAGATTTACAATGCGGTTTTCTGTCGGCACAGATCTTAAAATACAATTCGCAAAAATGATAACAATGATTTATAATTCTAGTTAAAAATAATTGTTCCTTAATTTCCCTGTGTTCATTTTAATTTATGGCGCGTCAGTTATTATAATTATATGACCGAGGACAAGACTTCAAGACTTAATGGTCCACTGAGAGAGTTTTAATTATACATTCTTGTAAGATCCAATACTATGGGCATGTAATAAAAAGCACTCTTTGCTTAAATTGTTCTTGAAAAATAATTATAAATTTAAATATTAAACGAATAACAAATACCTAATAATAACCATTATCAATATGTAGATGAGTTTAGTAACGTGATTATGAAAGATGATTTTTAACAATTATTTGTTTTTTTTTCTTTATTGGCGTGAGGACACATATCGCGACATTATAGTAAATACTCGTAAATAGTAATCAAAATTTATAGGATACTTCCAGCGAATCTGGAAACTTGAAACGTGGGTTTAGGGTACAGCTAAAGGAGACAATTCTAATACCAAAATGTTCCCATCATGTCCGAAAAAGAGGCGGAAGAAGAGGTAAATAAAATTAGCCTTTTCACAAACGAACGAATTGGTTAGCGGTTTCCTTTTACATAATGCTAATTAAAACAAGCTAAAAACGTAGGTACTCTTCGCCAATTTACTGAGATTTTTATATAATTGTTACACATTCTATAGGACACTCTTCACAATTTTCTTGTAAATAATGTTAGTTTTGAACATCCTAAATTTTGTGATACCATCTTGGTTGTGAAAAAATTATATGACAAAAAAAAATGAAAAATAAATATCCAACCTGTGTGGGATTCGAACACACGATCTTTGGATTGCAAAGCAAAATTTTAGCCACTGCACCATCACATATTGCTACGAAAATTGATTGTTAAGTACAAGCGACAAAAATTAAGAGAATATGTTTTTTTTAATTAAATAATTAATAACTTTTTTATTTATCGATCGATTTTCTTCAAAAACAATAGGGTTCTTCCTCTAGCTAACACTAACTTACTTTCCAAATTTCAATACAATCGGACTTTTCATTCTTAAGTTATCGTGCTTACAAGAAACGTGACGGACGGACGGACAGACGGACATTTTGAAAGTTTTTCAGAATTCGTTCACTAACACAATGATATGACATTTTTTTTCTCTAGGAGCGATATTTACGATTTTAGAAATGTGCCGATCAAATACAATATACTCTTCGTTTTTGCGAAGAGTATAATAATAGGAAGACGATGAATGACTGTAACATAATGACGTTATTTTACGTCATTGTTACGTCATTCAGAGGTAAAGTGCCTCAAGTGATCAAAAATTCCTCAAATCAAGCTCAGTTTCATAAATATGGCTAAAAGTTCCTCTAAGTAAAGTGAACTTTATTATAAAATATGATTTCATTTTAAAAGTCCTTTCTGTTCCATAAAGTAGATTAAATCTCCTTTTAGGTAAAGTTCGAACTGAATATTTTTTCCGTTGGCGACTTTGAAATAATAGCGTCACATTAGCTACTAAGCAATATGTATGATATTTGGTCGTATTTCACTGTGTTAATGTCGTGATTCCCAGTCTATTGATTACTCTTGGTCTCATTTGTTGTCCAGTTATTAAAGTTTTGTCTTCCTGCAAGTTTTTATTTTTATTCATTTATTTATTTATTTATTTATTTAGATCTTTATTTCCAACAGGATACACCCATTTACAGGAAACACATGATAACATCAAATATGATAAATTAATGTATAAGACAAACTGTAGCACAGTAACTGACTGACATAGTAAATAAACTAATAACATAAGATAGCACAGTATGAGAGAATAACAAAAAACAAAAATAGAATAAAGAGAGGCTAATTTACAAGACCAGTAGAACTTACCAAAAAACATGTCATTCTTTTAGGAATTGTTGTCGATCAGAACCTGTCGAATATAAGTCAAGGAGTTGGTATTAATATCGCATACCTCTGAAATAGCATTAAAATTATTGGACATTAGAGATAGTGGCGATCTACATAAAACGTTTGTCCTAGCATTATCGCTATAGAAAGTTGGAAAATATCGAGCTAGTCTAGGTATAAAAAAATTGACCCTGTTTAGTAGATTAATGCAATCAATATTGTTATACAACAGATTATATAAGAATGATATAGAGATCAAGATTCTCCTTGATTTTAGAGATATAAGTTGATGCTGGTTAAGTAGTAATGAGTATTTAATTCCCATTTCCGGATAAGTACCACTGATCTTGTAAGATAAATATTTTAATAATTTTCTCTGTACTGATTCTATTGCATCGATATGGCATTGATATAATGGATACCATATCAGTGCGCCATATTCTAATCTGGACCTGACATAGGCAAAAAACACTAGCTTTAATGACAAAGGATTATGAAAATGTCTGCAGTTTCTTATAACAAATCCTAACATTCTATTAACCGTTGACACTATATTATTTACATGTGTAATGAAATTGAACTTTCGATCGAAGAAATCTGGTGATGACAATATCGTTAATTTGGTATTGATAATCAATATGTTCGATTTTTTTGATGTTGTTATGGAGCATTTAGATATGTTTAAGTGCAAGTTATTTCTATTGCACCACTGGGATATCTTATTGATACAATTTTGTATAACTAGGCAGTCTTGATGCGTGGATATTGCATTAAAAATCTTCAAATCATCCGCATAGAAAAGTTTTGGAATGTTTACTATCTGAGCTAGGTTATCTATAAATATGAGAAACAATAGCGGACCTAAGTTTGACCTCCGAGGGACCCCAGATGAGGGGGTAATATAATGTGATTGAAGTCCTTCATATTCAACAAATTGCCTTCTATCTAGTAGACAGGATTTTAATAGGGTTAAAAAGCTGTCAGAGACGCCAATGTTCTCTAGTCTGAAGATAAGCACGTAATGATCAATTTGATCGAATGCCTTTTGGAAGTCCATATATACTACGTCGACTTGCAGCTGTTTGTCCAGTGCCTCTGAGATGTATTGAGAGAAGCATGCTAAATTTGTGATACAAGAACGATTTTCGATAAAGCCATGTTAGTCTAATGAAATTACATTTTTAGTAGAGTTATAGATGACATTATACAATATGATTTCGAGAAGTTTGGAGAAGTTACATAGAATAAATATAGCTCTGTAGTTTTGCAGTATAGATGGATCACCTTTTTTTAATATTGGACATATGCGTGCGATTTTCCATAATTCTGAAAACCTTGAAGTGTTGATGATAAGATTAAATAGATATATTAGTGGATCCGCTAATGCATGAATGCAATCTTTAACTATAAAACTAGGTATGCCATCAACACCTGAAGTTAGTTTGGTTTTTAATTTTTTAAAGGCCTCGATGATATCTCCCAGTTACATAAGGAGTGAAGTAAAGAATACAAGCAAAAGGAAAATAGTTCGACTTTCTTAAAAAATAATGAAATAAAATTACTGAGAGTCATCTATTCTAAAAGAAAATAAAAAAAATTGAACCACCAAAATTTGAAACGAATATTAGACCTGCACACTTTGTCCCTCGCAAAAAAGGGAAAACCATCTTTTTGGAAAGTGTCTAAGACGACAAGAAAGAACGTACTTACTCCCGGAAAACTTGTGTTAAAGAGTATAGTGATAAAGACAAAACTAGCATTGAAAAGTTAATTTGTAAAGTGTATGTGTACCAGGCACGAAAGTTTCAGACATTGGCGAGCTTCGTTGGTGGATGTTTTCCAAACACCAGGCGCAAAATGAAAATCTCCTCACAAAAGCATCTTTGTCGCGTTTTATTTTTAGATCACATTACCAAGTTATGGAATGGCGTCGTGCTGATCAGCAACACGCATCTACCTACCACCATCTGAATGTGGATGTGAAATGAGAGACAATACTTATTTCCCTGTTATGTGTTCTCTCTAATGGGCACCTGAATCAATTCTAATACCTACGATATTCTTGTGTAAAAGGAGTATGTGCTGTATCCTGTAAATGCAGAACTCAAAGCATTTGAGTTATGCGTGTGTGGCGACGATGAAGATTTATGCGAAAATTATGACCAATAACTTATTGATGATATCAAAGGTGACGGCTATTTAGTTGAAGACCTTCGAACGCGCTAAATAATATTATATTATAATTAGATATTGAAACAAATAATGTATTTGCTTAATAAATGTTAACTTCCAACATATGTTTTTGAAACCCTTGAAAAGTGTTCAATATTCTAATGTTCAATTTATCGAGAAATCTTTAATAGCCTTCTTTGTATGGAATTTTATTAAGAGCAAGAAAGGTTTATTGCAAAACTCTGAGGATAAGATGTCCGTGAAAGGAAGCAGGTATGATCAGTTTCTCTTGGCAATATTCGGATGGGCTGCCATCTTTGATTTATGACATCACATATACCACCTGCTAGAAATTCGAGCACAACATCTGGTAACACATGATATTAGAGTCTATAGGAACCTATTCCCGGTAGTCCTACAATTTCATCATTCAAAATCTCATAGAATATTTTTTAATTATTATATATTATGTCCCTGGACTATAGGCAATTATCGAAAATTAGGCATAACCAGCTTCTGGCATTGTCCCACATCAACGCATTTTAGCTTGTGGAATGTGACATGAATCCTGTATTTTTGACTGTTTTCACATAAAAAGGAATTGTTTTAAGCATAACACATCCAACAATTTTTCGTAGATTGTTTGGAAAATGCATCTATAGTACATTATTTTTCATGGTTAAAGTGCAACAAGTGCAAAATTTTTCAATTTACAAATAAGTTTACATAACTTATTTTGTTCCACTTTAGATACCTACATAAATAGTAGTACATTTTTTTATAATAACAATAATATAATAACACCACAGGCAATACCTACATACACACTATACACAGGTAATTAAATCAACGAATGTAGGATTTAAAATATGCAATGTACTAAAATATATTTCAGTAAGCAAATATTAGGTATATAAATAATTAATATTTATGGATATAGTTTTATCTGACTAGCAAATAAAGGTGTAAATCATAAATATTAAGTAGGTAGGTAATAATAAACAGACATGGGAATAATTTGGGAACTTGCACTTCTACAAAACGCATTTATTATCTGTATTTAAAGTGCCAAGTAAACAAATATTTAGTGGTACCACTACTGTGATAAATATAACAAGTTATATTTATATTTTGTTATATTTATCGCAGTACCTACCTTCTTTAAAACTGCTATTATATTAATAGTTCAACTAATTATTTGAAAATAAAGTTTTACAAGTTAAAATAAATTAAAAAAAAAAGAATAAAGACAGACATATTTCATTTTCATAGTTGAAACTTAATTTAATATTGAAAATGCATGAAGACTGACTTCTATTTATAGTCTTCATTTGCAAATCTGTGGAGTTTCGTAAATGTCGCATATATAAAAATAGAAACATAATAGAATAATAAAAGGTTATCTACACAGTAATATAGGTCAGCTACGTAAAAGGGTACTTTTCAGTATTTTGCCTTTCAGTAGCGTAACTAAAAACTATTGGGCCCGTGTGCAGATTGTCATTTGCGTCCCCCTCCCCTCCACCGTTCATGAAATAATAAAAAAAAAACGCCTCAACGCAAGAATTAAATATTGATTTGATTTTTAAAAAATGTATGAAAACATTAAAAATAATATATTCGTGAAACAATTCACATCACAAAATTCTTTCTAATAATAAATAAATCTTGATACATTAATAGGTACATAATAAAGAGTTCCTTAAGTAGTTTTTAATTCATTTCAATTTCGAAAACGATCTTTCGGCTGAAGCTACTGATACAGGAATCGTTAAATATAAGATCAAAGCGGTTCAAGCTACCCATTTGGACACAATATTGTTAGTGTATGCTCCTTAGTTACGAAAATTGTAATAAGAATGGACCACCGGTTAATGCTGTTCCCAAAAAAAAAAAACTTAAATGTTCTCAGGAAAATCGGAAAATCATAAAAATTTCTTATTGTTCATTTGATTTGTCATTGAAATCAGTTTCGATGATTCCAAGTTATAATGGAAATATGCGAAATTAAGCGATTGAATTTGGGCCCGGGTGCCCCGCACACCCTTGACACCGAATATTTCCGCCACTGTTGCCTTTATATATTATCGATTTATGATTGGGCCGGCTGCGAATAACTATTTTAATATTACCAATATTTTACTTGGATCCTTTTACTTGAAATGAATACTTATAGTATTTTTGCAAATTATTTCCACAGCTAATATACAGTGTCTCATTTAAAATGAAGACACCCGGATATTTTCGTAATTTTTTGAAATCCACATTTGAGCTTTGGCACAATTGTAGTCTATATAATACGTATATTTCGAGACTACCAACTTAAATTTAAGTAACGAACTGAGACAACGGCAGCCCCCCAAATGGGGCCCATTCCCGAAATTTTCTTCGCATTGAAGATATCGAAAAAAGTTATTAGAAAACGTTGTTCAGAATCTAATTTTGAGCCCCAATACCAAATTTCATTACGGAATTCTCATTTTTAGTTTTTTCAATACCACACACGGTTACAATTTTGGTTTTCAATTCAATTTTTCAATCTAATAGGATGCCATGGAAAAAAAATTATTGAACAAGTGTCGATTTGACAAAAAATATATTTTAGGAGAAAAGAAAACAAACAATTAACTTTTGGTAACTGAAATAAGTAAAAAAACAACAGTTTAAAGTAACGATCAGTTTTTGAAATAATTACCCATTACATTTATTTAACTGAAAATTTTAATTAATTATCGGATGTAGTCTTTCTAAACTAATCCTCCTTCAATTTGAATACATTTCTCAATTCTTTTACGATTATGTTTGGCTACTCTTCTCAGCTCTGGAATGCTGATTGCGCGACAGGCTCGTCTTATTTTAGCACAAAGTTCTTCTCTATTTCTGGGCCTTGTTTTGTAAACTGTATTCTTCACTGTTCCCCAGAAATAAAAATCTAATGGTGTAATATCGGGTGACCTAGGAGGCCAGAGTTCAAAAGGGCTACTTCTTCCTATCCAGCGCATTGGAAAATGTTCGTTCAACCACTTACGAACATTTATGGAATAATGTATTGACGCACCATCTAGCTGAAAAAATATCTCCTGTCGCACATTAAGAGGAAGATTTTCAATTGCATCCCATAATTCCGTATAGAAAAAGTTAAATAAACGCTCATCATTTAACGAGTTATTAAAGAAAAACGGACCAATTATTCGGTCTCCTAAAATTCCACACCATACGTTAACTTTCTCTGGCCCAGTATCTACAATTTTGAGAAGTTACCACCCCATTGGTGGTAAATGTAGCCTCATCAGTAAACAAAATTTCATTTAGAAATTTCCGGTCGTCTAAAAAAATTTCCTTGGGCCCAATAGGAATAATCTATTTTCATCACCTTCTTTCAAAGTGTGTAAAAATTTTGATTTATAAGGCTTGATTTTATGACGTATGAAACACCTTCTAATTTTCTCTTTGTCGATATTCAGTTGAGACGCTAAATTTCGTAGACTCGCTCTTGGATTCGCTTGATTTGCAGCTAAGATTACGTTATCTTCAGAGTGCGGATGTATTCGACGGGGTTGATCATTCTGAGGTCTTTTAATAACAGTGCCAGTTTCATTGAAACGAGCATTTATGGTGGCTGCAGTTCCATGAGTAATATCGACTCGTAAAAGATGTCTTCGGTGAAATTCGGTGGCTACTTCTCTGCTACTACGAACCCCATCACCAAATAACCATAGTATTCCGATTTTTTTCCTTAAATGAAGACGCATTTTGCTATTGTAAACTAGAACTTTACACTATAACTCAAAGTTTTGTCAGATTGACATTTAATTTAATCATAGTTTTTGTTTTCATGGCATCCTATTAAATTGAAAACCAAAATTGTAACCGTGTGTGGACTTTGCAGAAAAGTATTGAAAAAACTAAAAAATGCAAATTTCGTAATGTGGTTTTGTGGCTCAAAATTAGATTCTGAACAACTTTTTCTAACAACTTTTTTCGATATCTTCAACGCGAAGCAAAATATCGGGAATGGGCCTCATTTGGGGGGCTGCCGTTGTCTCAGTTTGTTACTTAAATTTAAGTTGGTAGTCTCGAAATGTACGTCTTATATAGGACTACAATTGTGCCAAGCTCAAATCTGGATTTCAAATAATTACGAAAATATCCGGGTGTCTTCATTTTAAATGAGACACACTGTATATATACTTATTTTTTTACTTTCGAGCGACACTAGAAGTGAAGAAAATATGTGATTGTTCAAAAATTCGATTTCGAATTTTTTACGAATTTTTATTATATATCACTCCCAGATACAGAAGAAGTTTGGAAAAAAATATCTAAAGATCTCATCACATACCTCGGTGGATAGTTACTGTGAAGAGTTGGGACTACTTTTTCATATCAGTGATTTTAAAGCGTGATGTAATCACGACTTCCAAACATGGCAAAATCAATATCAATTGACGATTTGCATGAAAGAAAGTTTGGTAAAAAGTGTCTAGGTTGGTATCACTGTAATTCACTGCACATGTTGACCAACTTGTCTAATTTCCAAACTTTGTAACAATTAAATATCTATAATATAATAATCATAACATTGTCTTCATTACCTTAAGGGCCAGTTGTACGAACTAAGTTGAGTCAAGTTCAGCTTGAACCAAGATCAAAAACCATAATTACGATTATTGTAACAATGGTAACCTTGGCTTTTGATCTTGGTTCAAGCTGAACTTGGCTCAACTTAGTTCGTACAACTGGCCCTTAATGTTAAACCTACTTCCATTGAATATAAATCATCTTTATTTGGTTGTTTCGTAGTCTACAATATTTAAAAAATGTCGAATTATGCATTTTTGTCAAACACTGTTTCCAACTCTCAGTTTAGAAGAGTTGGCAGCAGTGATTGACAAATTGCATAATTCGACGTTTTTTAAATATTATAGACTACGAAACAACCTAATAAAGATGATTTATTTTCAATAGAAATAGGTTTAACATTAAAGATAATGAAAACAATGTTATGATTATTATATTATAGGTATTTAATTGTTGCAAAGTTTGGAAATTAGACGAGTTGGTCAACATGTTTATACTGTGCGCCATGACACTTTTTACCAAGTTTGGTAAAAAGTGTCGAGATTCGTATCACTGTAATTCACTGCACATGTTAACCAACTCGTCTAATTTCCAAACTTTGCAACAATTAAATACCTAAAATATAATAATCATAACACTGTTTTCATTATCTTTAATGTTCAACCTACTTCCATTGAATATAAATTATCTTTATTAGGTTGTTTCGTAGTCTACAATATTTAAAAAATGTCGAATTATGCAATTTGTCAAACACTGTTTCCAACTCTCAGTTTAGAATAGTTGGCAGCAGTGATTGACAAATTGCATAATTCGACATTTTTTAAATATTGTAGACTACTAAACAACCTAATAAAGATGATTTATATTCAGTGGAAGTAGGTTTAACATTAAAGATAATGAAAACAATGTTATGATTATTATATTATAGGTATTTAATTTTTGCAAAGTTTGGAAATTAGACGAGTTGGTCAACATGTTTATACTGTGCGCCATGACACTTTTTACCAAACTTTCTTTCGTGCAAATCGTCAATTGAAATGAAAGGATATTTATTTAAAATTGTCTAAGCTGTTTATGTAATTTGTGTTAGTATACAGCAGCACATACATTAAATGAACAAAGGTAAAACAGATGATCAGTTTTAGAAGAAAAAATATCACAATTTTTATTTGGCCGAATGAACAAAAACAAGCCTTAAATCAAATATAGTTTTCTACTAACTTTTTGCAAATGAACGATTATTGAGTGATATCGCGTCGAATATCGTATCGGGAATCTGGGATTCAGAAAGATGGACAAACTTGTGACTTTCGAAATATAACATACCACATCCAGAAGTTGCAAATCTTTCAATTTCGTATTATGTTTTCCATAGCGACATCTGTGAATAGCCTTAAATATTAATTATAATAGTGGTTGAATAAAATGTAACGTTTTCTAAGATATGTTTTCTTAGCGCCATCTGTTGACGAATAGGTTAAATGAAAATGTATGGCTAGTATAGCTTTGTCACTAGGTACTACTATAGTCTATAGATGGCACCCAAGTGTAAATGTGTTGATCGTTGATCACGATTCACGATCATTGATAAGACAGCATATTGGTGTTGGTAACGGAAAATCGTGACATGTTACAGCATTATAGTACAGTCGAATTGATTTAATTAATTTTTTTCAATGCAATTTTGAAAATTATAAAAAATGCACTTTTCTTGAAAATAAAAAAAATTTGAACTTTATCCCTTAAACTCATAGACTTCTAAGTTTATGCTTAAACTACCTAAAAGAACCTACAATCGAAAAAAAGAAAAAGTGACGCATAATGTCTCCTTGATACTTGACGAAGAATAAAAAAATTATTTCGTCCGTCATCTTTAACTGTTCTATTTGACTTACAGCGTTCGGGTTTGATGCATTTTATTTGATCATAGAGAGTTTTATTTTTGCCAACTTTGGTGAAATTAATCCTTATCGAAGAGATATTCAATTTTGATTTTTTCAGACATTTTCGATATTTTCCATTTTTTTCAAAGATGGATTGACCTATACATATCGGACAGGTCTACATTTTTTAAGAATTTTATTTCAAATAAGCCAGTATTTTTAAAATTTCCATTCAATTACTAGTACAAGATATATTAAGCAGATAAGTAGAAAATCCATGAAATCGCGTCAAAAAGTGCATGTAATTTTTGACGCACAGAGATTTTTGGGCGCAAATCTTTTTTTCGTAATTAGGTCATAATACATAAAAATCAACAATAAAATATCTAGTGGAATGCCAAAAATAATCGATTCTGCTGCACTATTGCGAGGTGAGGTACAGTACCGGTTTCAGTGGCGAGACCTCGATCGATGAAGTTAAAGCATGTCGGGCCAGTCCGGCACTTAGATGAGTGACCGTATCTAATCTCGCCGTCCTGCTTAAGTGGTTTAGTAGCATTAGCTAAACTTCGCCAGGACGTTAAAATAAATAAGGCAATTAAAAATTAAAAAAAAAAATTATATCTAACAACTTTAGTTAGTAAATTAACAGTAGATACATAATATATGGCTATAAGAGTAACAATCATTATACAGGAGGTACAGATTAAATATTTATGCTATGGCAGAAGCACCATAGTATCTGGTATCTGTGTTCTCTGTAGCTTGCTACTCTTTGGCAGAAGAGAGAAACTTAACTTCAATAAAATTTTATATCCAGGAAGTTGTTAGGTATGTTTCGTAAATAAGGAAATTAATGATGAGAACATTGATAGCTCACAAAATATTTCATTGTTGCTGTAGATTATATTTTTTTCTGCCTACGTAGGTATATTAGACAGGTCAGTTTAAGCAAAAAATAACATTAATTTTTTATATAATATATAATACACTATAAATATAACTTACTCTCCTGATAAATAAGAGATTAAAACAATTGTATTAAATCTTATAACCTTCTACTGGTTCATGAGGAATTTATTACAATGTGTGTAACCTGTGTCAAAAATATAATCAAAGCTATAGATATGTAACTTACATTCTAAGGCAATTTTTGTATTTCAGGTTCTTACTGGAAACGTAAATCCATATCTTGAAACCAAAAGACAACTAGATCCTCCATTATGGGCAAGCAAAATCCGATTTTATCCATACAGTTACCACAAAAGGACAGTTTGTATGAGGGTAGAGTTATACGGGTGTCGATGGACAGATGGGATAGTCAGTTATAGCATGCCTCAAGGCGATAAAAGGGGACTGAACTGGGAATTTTATGATTTAGGGTAATTAACAATTGGAGCAGCTGTGTTTTACCAATTTTCCAAGCTTCCAATACTTTTCGACATGTATTAATAAATTATCCTTTCTCTTATAGGTACGATGGCCTTTGGGACGGCAACGAATTGAAGCATGGCCTAGGCCAACTCATCGATGGAAAATTTGGCCATGACGACTTCAAAACAGACCTCTATGATGGCCAAACGTGGGTGGGCTGGAAGAATGACACACGACATAACAAACCCATTGAAATAAAATTCGAATTCGACAAAGTTCGAGAATTCTCTTCTGTACATATTTACTGCAATAATCAATTCACCAAAGATGTACAAGTTTTCTCCATAGCGAAAGTGTTGTTTAGTATAGGTGGCAAGCGGTTCAACAGAGGCGAACCTATTACCTACGAGTACATGGAAGATAGGATCTTTGAAACTGCTAGAAATATCACCATTAAGCTACACCATAGAGTAGGACGTTTTGTTAAGCTTCAGTTCTTTTTTGCTTCGAAGTGGATATTAATAAGTGAAATTTCTTTTGACTCAGTTGTGGCACATGGGAACTTTACCGTGGAACCAGAGCCTACAAACGTTCCTCAAGTGAAATCCCACAATGGGGACAGACATGACCACAAAATAGAGATTCCTGTGCCTAATGAGATTAACGAACCTGCGGTTATAGCAATCATCCTCATAGGTAGTTATTATTTTAAAGTATCTCAGTGAGAATTATGTCAAAAAGGAAGAAAGTAAATTATTATTTTTATTTTCAGGTTTAACTCTTGTGATACTTCTCTTAGGTGCTATTATATTAATAATCTATCGCTTCCGCAACAGAAAATTCTTCCGTAGTCCCAACTCCTCAAACATAGGTTTCCCTAGCAGCACACTTCCCCATCTTCAGCCAGAATCTGTTTATGGTAAGAATTATTTTAGAAATTTTGAGTTTAGAAATATTAGAATATTATAAAACACAACCGGAGATTGGTAAGGACAGATATGGCAGTTGAAAAGAAAAAGAATTCGAGAAGGATAACAAAGATGTTCAGACTGGCACGCATATTGTCAATTGTTTCATAGGGGCGATATCATTTATCAACAATTTTAGAGAGAGCTTTAGCTTAAAAGGTGCGTTAGCGGCAAGAAAGTATATTACCAACAAAACATAAACTAGATAACTGCGTTAAAGTTGCTTTAGCTTAAATGTCAAATGTCCAATTTTAAGTGCTAAAAATCCTTTTAAACATGTAAGAGTTAATCTAAAATTGAAACTTATTTATATTTGGTAGGCCAACAGAAAGTTTTACGTTTTGTAAGTATTCAGGTTCGAGTGGCTTTTCCAGTGATACATCTGACAATGAATTGTTTGTGTAAGTTTCTCACAGAAAAAAGTTATAGGCAAATATAAAATTTTTTATGTGCTAGAAGGTAATCAAGGGTTTTATCAAACGAAGGAAAAATTATTTTGCTAATCTTCTTTGAAAACACAAAACACAAAACTTACAGTTGAAGTTATTTTGCAGAAGATTGAAAATAAAGTAAAATATGTTTTAGAAAAAATGCCGGTTTATGTGCAATGTAGCAGCTCTCGTTTTAACGTTACAGTTTTTTGCAAGTGGTTGTATGTTTTTGTCTCTACTGAAAATTTTACAGTATGAGGAGTCTCTGAAGCCATTACTGAATTGCGTCCTATGTATATTAAATTGCCCCAATCTGCAGAAGAAGCGAAGAAAGAAAGTTTCTTTAAAATAAGCAAACTTCCATACATTCTTGCTTGAAGCAACTCAACTGCCTTCAACAAAAATTAGAATGACATATGGCAAAGATTTTTATTACAAATGGCGGCATTTCCTGTTTTGGCAATTTTGCATATACGTATGGGAATGTAAAAGGACAATATAGCTTAACAGATTTTTAACTAAATCGGCATTTAAATAAAGTTGATAAGGTAAGCAGTCAGTGATCAATTATATCAAAGGATACTCAACGAATTTTGTTTGCATACTTCCATCTCAAGTAAAAGACTAGTAATATAAGGACGTTAAAACTAGATGAAATATTATTAATATTTCATCGTCTTGTGTCATCTTGTCTGTTTCCTTGTACAATATGCAAAGTGTTATTTGTATACATTTGTTACATGCATAAAATTTTTTACTCGATTACACATCACTTAGAGCCAACACTGGTTTTGATGTCCTTCACAGGAGCGGTTCAAAGTCTACATTGCGGAGTTACCGGGTTTAGATATCAATTTAAATGCCCGAGATCAAATTTCTCAAGGGAAATTTATGAATGAGATTGTATATACCCATTATTACTAGTCTTTGCATTCAGTTTAAATTTGGCAACATTAAATAACCCATTTAAAGGTATGAGATCACCAGAAATGGATACAACAGGCCAAAGGTACCGATGAAAATGTCATATCTCTACTAATCTGTGCCATAACACTACATTTTTTCTGCAAACAAACAGCAAAACACACGTCTTTTATCAATCAAATTGTTACCATCTGATGGTAATTATAATTTTTGCAGGTATAATGTTTGTTCAAATTATTTATTCTGGTAATAAAAGAACACGTGATGGATGTTAGATTTTCACAACACAAAGAGATAATTACTTTTTTGTTTTGTGGTTTATTTCAGAGATTTAAGAAATACATAAACACCTTCTACAAATACCGTCATGGAAGAGTGGTGCAATATAATTTCTTTTAAGCAAAATTTTTTTTTATATAAACCATCCCTAATTAATTTTTAACCACTGGGCGTTGGTGACTTCATGCTATTTTGTATATTTCTTATATCTATGAAATGACCTGTACTTTTTTAAATGATACGCTTCTTCAGGCATGAGCGAAAAAGGAAGTTCTATCGAAGCATATGGAGTGACTGAAATTGATGATTATCGAAGAAGCCATGGTACAATAAAGTCAAGTCTGAGATCCACATTACCTCTGCCCCAACCTGGAAATATGTCGGAGAACAACGAATATCAGGAGCCATATCAAGCAATGAAGTACGCACCTTATTACAGTTACAGTTCTGTCGTTATGGAGATGCAAGATGTAATGCCGAACAGTATTAAAAAGTGCCCCATTCCACAAGGTGAGCTGATAACTGCTGACTACTTTGAAATAAATACACGTCCATTATAGTGAGGAAGGAATGCGAATAGGGAATCTTAAAAATGGAGCATCACATGCTTTAAGATGCAGTGTGCCGCCACACTCTTGGTATCCCCAACTTGCATTCTTTCACTATAAATACTTTATGCCCAATGTGGCTTTCTGTCAGTCAGTTTGGCTATAGTTTAAGATTAAAGACTCACTTTTAAAATGTATACCAAGCTCATATTTGGAAAGTAGATAACATTATTAGAAAGAAACAAAAGCTAAGAAATTTCTTAAGAATTAAAATCACAATCAAAAAATAATTGATTCGACTCAAAAATTGAACCCATAGGAGCAGATAAAATGCATCATTTAGCTACACTTAGTAAAAAGTTTTATGGTTTTCAAGTTATTCGCCAATTTGAATTTTTTTTTTTGGAAAAATTCATTAGATCCATAGTTTTAAGCTAATTAAGCAATTATGAAAGGTGTTATCTTCATTGTTTCAGTTTGCTCTCTTAACTTAATGTGTATTTTTTCTGATCAATCCATTAACGATTATCTAAAAATGAAGTAAAGATTAATAATGCCATTTTAATTTCGCAAAAAGTGTTAATGCCATGGAAACTCATAGTTTTTCAGGAAAATTCATGAAAAAAAAATGCAGCCATCTAAGTAGGTGTCCAAATAGTTTAAAAACTTTTGTAACTTGCGCTCTTTGAGTTGAAACAATTAGGAGATATTTCCTCATATTTTATGATCTAATTTGCCATCCCAAGAAGACTTTGAAAGATTTTCATGTTTCAATTAATGTTTTGTTTCTTAGTGTCTAATTTTTTTCTTTAGATTGATATTAAACAAGCACATTGCACAAACTTCTTATATAGATTTTTTTTGGTAGTTACTTAAATAGAGGGAAATAAAAGAAATCTTAATTATTTTCATCAAATGAAATGTGTAAAATGAAAAATAAATTCAAAGTTTGCTATAATTTCCCTAATAGTCATTTTTTTCAGACGCATATGATTACGCAGTGCCTGAGGCAGGCACTTTACCTTTATTGTCAGCATCCGAGCAAAACACTTTGCCAATGGTTCGTAGTAGAATGAGTAGTGTTTCTTCTAAGGGGGCGAGAATTTCCTTGAGAAGTACTCACAGTGAAGGCCAAGAAGGAAAGAGGGTAAGTTTAATATCTACTGACATACGTATTTCATTAAATAAATGTCAAATAGTTTTTTGAATAGCGTAAAACTAGAAAATTTTAAAATGAAATATTGAAATCATTTATATTTATTCTTATAGTTCAATGTATGCTGAACTAATTTGGTGATATTTAAAAAAATGTGATATTAATTTTATATATTTTATTGTAGTCTCCTACACAACAAGAGGCTTTAACTGCATTGAAGAAACGCCTTGAGGAGACCATTATATTAGAATTTCCTAGGCACAGGTTAAGAATGCTGTCTAAACTATCTGAAGGGGCTTTTGGAACGGTATGGAATACTTTATATTGTTTTTATTAGTATTCAACATTTTTTAATCAATTGTACCATTAAGGTTCATTCGGACAGTTACAAAATGTGACATTTTCGTGGGAAATTAATTTTAAAATTTAAAATATCCATCCCGAGAGAACTGAATTTGCCAGTTCAACTTCTAATTGAAACTAAACGAATTATTCAGTGAATATTTTGCTTCCTCTCAACAAAATTAAACTATTTCGAAATATATTTGACTCAAATTCTACATGAGAAATCCGCATTTCGCAACTGTCTGAACGAGCCTTTACTTCAGGATATTATTAAATACGAAAATGATAATGCCTGCTTGTATGCTATGTTGCATAATTTACAGATCAATATGATTACATTGCATATGTGTGTGGCCCATTCTACAGGGTTGTCATTACACTGGCCATTACGCAAGATTTGTAGAGAATCTACAAATCTTGGTCATTACTCATATTCAGAATAATTTAGAACTTTAGTCATAGGAAAGAGAACTAACAGAAGCGGCACTTAAGATGTCCGCGCATATTCCATTGATGCCATATCTTTTTGTAGTAAACAAACTTTTATCATCAACTTTCATTATAAATAAATATAAACAAACATAAATATTGATCAGGTTAATCAAATAAAAAACAAAACATAAATCACAAAAACCACAGGACACAAAAACTGGTTTCTATACTTCTAATAAATACAAATCAGGACAGGGTACTCAAACATTTCTACACAAAATGAATAAATGCTCAAAGTGTGGAAACTCAGACTCTGATCTAATAAATTGTGATAAGTGTAACTCAAAGTTATGTCAGAGCTGTACACAATTAACAACGACTGAAATAAGAGCAGTACTCTTAAAAAAAAGGCTCATATTTTTTTGGTGCCCTGAATGTACGGCTAATAAAAATTCGCAGAGAACATCTCAAGAACTCTGCACTATAATAACTGAAATGGAAGAAAACGTGACGAAACACATCACTAACCTTCAAAATCAGATAATTGATCTCCACAACGACCTGGCAATATTAAAAGAAACTAACATTGACTTAATTAAGCTTCTGCAAAATGATAATATTAAAACTCATGGCATACAAACTCGCAATCAAACAACTCCCACCAGTATTACATACCCAGAAGACCATGCAATATTACCTGGAAAGGAGATACCACCAGAAAATAAGACTGCTAATAAAGAACATGGAAATGGTACTATTAAGCCGATAAACAACATCAATAAACCAAAAGCCAAACAAAACCGGTCAAACAAGTCAGGTCAAGTTGAGAACTTTCGTAAACCAGCTTCTGTTATTGGAACTCTGAAAACCAACCAATCAAACTGTAAACTGGTAGCTGCTGTTACTTATAAGAAAAGTTCAGTCCAGGTAAAACGCTTAGCTAATGAGGTAACTGAGGCCGACCTCTTGGAACATCTACAGAACCACTTTGGCAATGAGACATTTTCCATTGAAAAGCTTAAGGTCCATTCTGGAGATTACGCAAGTTTTCGAGTGGAAGCACGAGAAGCTATTGCAAATCAGTTATTGAATCCTGAACTCTGGCCTCAAGGTATCATTGTAAATAAGTTTACATTTTTTCGGAAAGACAGAAAGTGGCACTCAGCAAAGAAATTTCGAGAGAAGAACTTATAGGGAGTCCAGACCTTACTAAACACATAAAATCAAGCAAACTAATAAAAAAAGATACAAATATACTTCATATTAACATACAGTGCCTGAGAAATAAGATTTTGGAACTTGAAACTTTCCTTAAATATGAAAATACAACCTATAATTATATATGTATTACAGAACATTGGTTAACTTGTGAGGAGATTGAACATACATATATAGATGGTTATAATTTAATATCTAGTTTTAGTCGCAATGTAATCACTCATGGAGGGACAGCTATCTTTGCTAGAAATAATCTCAATATTAATAATGTGCCTAAATCAAACCATTTTTTAAATACCTTATCAATTGAACTACATTGTGAAATAGCAGCCATGGAAGTGCATGACCCCAATCTGCTTATCATAACTATTTATAGATCACCCTTAGGGGACTTTGAGATCTTCTATGATACTTTGCTAAAGATCCTAGACTATGCGACTACTTACAGACACACTTTGGTAATTAATGGAGACTTTAATGTCTGTTTTAATAAACAAGACAATAAAACTATAAAATTAATTGACTTAATGTCAACTTATGGACTAAAACCCACCATAACTGCAAACACCCGCTTAAACAACTGTATAGATAATATTTTCACTAATGCTCACATTGATGACTTTGAAACCTCTAGTTACGATCCACATTTATCAGACCACCATGCTATAACAATAACCTTACGCAATATCACTACCACTACACCTAAATATATAAAAATAAGACCAATAACTACGGCAGGACTGCAATTACTTAAAAACTTTATCACTAATATTAACTGGGACTTTATTTATGATAGGAAAGTCGGGGTAAACAATAAATTCGATAAACTGATAAATATTCTGGTTACAGGAATGAACACAGCATTTGCTGAAAAAACAGTAAAGGCTACAGCTGATAATACACCTAAAGTTAACTGGTTTACTAATGAACTTAAGATAATGAGACAAAATCTTAATTTTATTATCGAAGCTGCAAAACATACTAATAGCAACGCGTATAGGGATGTCCTTAGACGATATCGGATGCAATACAAACTTGCAATTAAAAGAGCAAAGTGCAGGGCCTATGAAGCTTACATTTGTGAATCAGGAAATGTGCAAAAAGCAACTTGGAATGTGATTAATAGTCACAGGCTCACCAAAAATACTCACAATCACACAATGCTTTCACCTGATGAACTAAATAATTACTTTATTAATGTTGCAAGGCAGGTAATAGATGAGTTGCCGACTCCTATGTATTCTAACTCAGAATATATGGAACGCTCTGATATTGGAAAAACCCAAACTCAATTTCAATTCGAGAATATCACTTACGATGAAATCTACGACATTATCTCCTCGCTCAAAAATACAAACAGTAAGGACATCTTTGGAATAAATACGACAATCATTAAAAACATTGCTGACTACTTAGTAGTACCACTAACTGATCTGTTTAACATGTGCCTGCAAAGTAATACATTTCCTGATATTCTAAAAATCTCAAAAGTTATACCTGTTCACAAAAAAGGCTCCCTAAATGAGCCAGCCAACTTTCGGCCAATATCTATAATTCCGCTTATTGGAAAAATTTTTGAAAAAGCCCTTAAATCCAGGATTAATAGATACTTTGATATTAATAACTTATTTAATAAAGCACAGTTTGGTTTTCGTACGAACCACTCGACTACAATGGCTATAAATAAACTAACTGAAATAATATCAGCTAGTTATGATAAAGGCGAATTTGTTGGAGCTCTATGCTGTGATTTAACTAAAGCCTTTGACTGTATATCTGTTGAAATACTCATAGAAAAGCTGCATTACTATGGGTTTCACAATAATTCACTACAACTTATAAACTCTTATCTCTCCAATAGGAAACAACAAGTAATTGTTAATGACATACATTCCAATGTTGATATTATTGAACATGGTGTTCCTCAGGGTTCGGTGTTGGGTCCTATCCTGTTTATAATATACGTCAACGATATAACATCTAGCGTACCCAACAATGACCTTATACTATTCGCGGATGATACCACTGTAGTATCTAGAAATAAACAGCTTTCCTTACTGCTTAAAAATATGGAGGATGCACAGTCGAAGGTGACAAACTGGTTTGCAACTAATAAACTCAGTCTCAACAGCAGTAAATCTGAGACCATTATCTTTACACTTCGAGAGGCTAAGGAATGGAAAAATCCTCAGTCAGTTCGCTTTTTGGGTGTACACTTAGATCCTAAACTTACATGGGAGGCACATGTGAATCATGTAGCAAAAAGCCTGACAACTAATATCTTTGTCATAAGAAACTTGATAGGAATTGTAGCCCAGCCAGTACTTAAAACTGTTTACCATGCACTAATCCAATCTAAGCTAAGTTACGCAATTTTAGCCTGGGGCCATGCACCTTCGGCCTCAAGATTATTCAGTCTTCAACGCAGAGCTGTACGTTTAATTGATGGGCTAGGATATAGGGAAGACTGTAAAAAGAGTTTCATTGAGTTAAAGATTCTGTCCTTTCCATGTTTATTTATACTTGAATGCCTTATGTACGTAAAAAATAACAGCGAGCGGTATCTAATGCATAACGATGTACATAATTATGAAACTAGAAATAATTCCAGTATTTACTTAGATTATCATAGAGTATATAAATCGCGTACAAGCATTTCCTATTTTGGACCTAAATTTTTCAATCTCCTCCCAAGTAATATCAAAAACCTGCAACCAAGATTATTTAAAAATAAAATCAAGGAGTATTTGCTCAATAAATGTTTTTATTCACTAAATGAATTCTGTAATAACAATTTTTCAGATTTTGTAATAGGAACTTAAAAGATACAACTATTTCCATTTTATATTTTACATTAATTGTTTATTGTTAGTTTGTTCACATCATCGTTATTGTAGTTTATTACTTTTATTACTTTACTTACTAATTTGACATGTGTAAACAGTTTATTGTATTAACACGAATAAAGAATTGAATTGAATTGAATAGATATTTCCATTCCATCAGTTCATTTATTATTTTAACATAACATTCTGTGACACAATATCCAATTAAGCGATCCGACGACCTGTCAAAGTTTTTTTCAATATGGTGTGGAGGGCAAACACGGGTTTATTTCTATTAAATCCCGGAAACGTAGCCAATACAATAGAAAAACGTTTAACAAATGAAAACGAATGTTTGCCCTCCGCGCCATGTTGGAAGCCACGTGGTTTGGATTGCCTAATAATCCAACTATATTTTGTCTCCTCTGAACGTCTCTTTTCCAAATGAAAAAAAAAAAACAGTGAATAGAAGAAATAATTTATAAGGTAATAAATATTTGAGATGCGTACTCTAGATGGGGTTAGAAATAATTAAAAATTTGTCGTTAAATTCTGCATAAAAAATGTTTTGTTAATAACATTAATTTTGATCTCATTTCACGCCAGTCATGGTTGAACCAATTTGAATCATATTCTGAATTTGGATCACACAGAACTGACTTTTCGGAGAAAGCATTAATCATTGCTTTCTTTATTTCCTCTGTGAACAGTTCAAATTTTTTGTTACAATCCATGTTTGCGTCGTCAATGAAATCCCAGGATATATTTTCTACCTTACTGAAAAACATTTGTTTACCTTGAGCAGTTATTGGTCTGCAGGTTTTCCTTATTCTATGTATCTTTTGAATTTTACCCAGCTGAAAATTTAAGAACTGGCCATAATGATCCGAGATACCTAAGATTTTACTGATTGCCAGTTTGTTGTTGATGGTGTCAATTTGATTCATCGAGTTGTATGGGCAAAGCAACGTTTATACAGCCTACATTCGCTTTATTCATAATCATTACAGCAAAAAAGTGACTGTAGTGTTTGACGGGTATGCTGACAATGTCATCTGCAGACTTTCGATACTCTTTTCACCGGAAATTATTTTCAATAAGAGAACGCCACTGACTGAAATGCAAAATAAAATGATAAACGATCTCACAAATAAGGACTGGTTTATTTCGCCATTGGTGGAGATTTAAAAACGAGGGAATCAAAACAATTACTGCTGTAGACGACGCTGACGTACTCGTAGTTCAGACCGCTTTAAATGATAGATAGATAGATACATTTATTTGTTCCTTTTTAAATACAATACTTCACTGGGTGTAGAACACGTCAAAACATTAAGAGAAATAAACAGTAAAAAAAAGAAAATAGAATATATAGCTAATATTAATGTAAAAAATACATATTATAATAAAATTCAAACACTAACAAATGGTAACAGTGAAAATAGAGGACGATAACACTGATTAAATTAAATTAATCTCATGAAAATGCTACAGTGGTCATCGTCGGACAAGATATTGATCTTCTCGCATTGATTATCACGCGCTTACCTGAAGATAAAGATATCCGTTTCTTAAGAGAGGCTCAGGAAAAACACAAAATAAAGTGTAAAATTCTCGTGACTTGCAGTCCTCGGAGTTTTAAAAACCCATTTATACCACCGAGTTACCAGCACCAATTTCCATCCTACAGCTAATGTCCTGCAGCTGCAGAAAAGGTTGCGGAAAACGATTCAGCTGTCTTAAAGTTGGATTGCTCTGCTCAAGAATGTGCTCTAATTGCCAAGGGCACGATAGGATATGAAGCTATAAAAATGTTAACACACCAGGAGTAAAAATTTCCTATTATATAATTTTTTTTTAAATACCATGCAATAAGAATTGAGAGATAATGGCTGTAATTAGTTTCATGCCATTAAAAAAAAGTGATGAGGGGTCATTCAAAAATGACGTCCACACGTTACCCGGGGGAGGGGTCTAGATTTTGAGACAGCATGGGACAGCAGTGGGTTCGATGAACTGGACGTCCACTTAGAGAGAGAAAACACGTGCAAGCTCCCACTTAGCGAATTTTACATTGCTATTAAGCAATCCAAACCACGTGACTTTTAACATGGCATTGTGGGCAAACATCCGGCAAACGTTTGTTTTCATTCGTTAAACGTTAGTTAAAGAGTTTGTTTTTCGGTTGCCTTGGCTACGTTTCTGCTAGTTAATTAAAATAAACCCCGTGTTTACCCACAATACAATAATTTGACAGGTTGTTGGATTGCCTAAGTATAAGCATGTTATTCTGTAAGCGGAGATTATTGAAAATTGATATACAGGGTGTAATGCAACTTACCCGAAAAATTTTAACCATGCACATTTAAATAAGAAGTCGACTTCTTAAAAAAAAATTTAATAAAAGTCTAACACAGAAAAAGATACACACGTTGTTAAAGTTACAAATTGATGAAAATGGCAATTTATTGAGCTCTACTTAATTGAAGGACGGCTGTATTAAAGAAAAAATTTAAAAAATTTTAAAAAATAAATGAAAAATTTTAATTTTGAATAATAGGTTATTTTAACATTTCCAATAATTTGTAACTTTAACAATGTGTATTTTTTTCTGTGTTGAACTTTTATTAATTTCGAAGTCGACTATTTAAAGGTGGATGTATGGTTAAAATTTTTCGGGTAAGTTGCGTTACACCCTGTATATAGGGGGGTTAAAACCGAATTTGGACGTCCATCTGAGGGGGGGAGGTTAAATATTTGTGACAGTCTCGGATACAGGGGAGGGGGGGGGGCATGAAAATTCTAGATTTTCTGTGGACGTCATTTTTGGGAAACTACTGGACAAACAAAAACCTATATAAATTTTTCTTTTTCTTGTTGACCTGACAATAATTTGAGCATTTCAAAATTATCTAAAGAATTCTTATTTATTTATTTATTTATTTGGTAATAAATACTCAACAGGCACAGCCCCATTACAGAGTATTGTGAAACGTACAATAAAAAATATAAATATAACAAATTTAAGTAAAAATGTAGAACGTTAATATCACAAGTTACACAAATTATACATACATATATTATTAACATAAAAATACACATAGTTGCCTACATATCACAGGCGTTACATCACATCTTCTAATATATTTTTTAACCTACTTCGAGTGCAATGAAAAATATCAACAGTATCTTGTATGCTATTATATAGTGAACACATCCGATATAAAGGTGAATTAATTTAACTGTTCGTGTGAGGTGTTTCTAGGTAAAATGTTCTAGAATTTCTAGTGGAATGAGTCGGCACATTCAGATGAACTAGTGAGAGATAGGAAGGATCATTTATGCCGTTATTTAAAATTTTATGTAAATACAATACAGAACTTATTCTCCTGCGTTTCTCTAGTGTACTGAGATCGTATTGTAGTAAAAGGTCTTCTTTTGGTACGGTATTATCATATTCTCCATTTTCTTTGTAGTTAAGATATCTTAAAAATTTGTTTTGAATTTTTTCTATGTTATTTATTTGATATCTATAATATGGACTCCATATTATGCAACAATACTCTAAAATACTTCGTACAAAGCTTATGTATAATTGCTTAATGCATTTAAGATTGCTGAACTGTCGCGAGTTACGTACAAGAAATCCATACATTTTACTAGCCTTATTTGTCATAATCATAATGTGTCTATTAAAAGTAATTTGACTATCATATGTTACACCTAAGTCTCTCATTTCACTCACCCTGGCCAGTGCTGCTTCCTGAATTTTATAGGAGTAATCAATAATGTTAAGTTTTCTTGTAAATGTCATAATACTACATTTATCAATATTAAATAAGAGCTTATTTTCAGTCGACCAAGTACATATATTGTTTAGGTCATTTTGTAGTTTCAGACAATCTGCTCTTTCATCGATTCTAAGAAATATTTTTAGGTCATCTGCGAATAATAATATTTTTGATGATTCAATCGAGTTTGTTATGCTATTAATAAATGTTAGGAACAGCAGTGGCCCAAGATTAGATCCTTGAGGAACACCAGATGTAGCTATAAATGGTTCTGAAACATATCCCTTCATATATACTCGTTGCTTGCGACTCTGTAAATAACTTGACACAAATTTAATTAGGTTTTCATGGAAACCAAATTCATTACATAGCTTACTAATTAGCATTTTATGAGAGACAGTATCAAATGCTTTTTGAAAGTCAGTATATACTACATCAACCTGACCTCTATCCTCTAATGTGTCCGATATAAATTGTGTAACATTACTTAGGTTACTGGCAGTGGATCTATATCGCATAAAGCCATGTTGATATACTGATATTTGATTTTGGACTGCATTATATATATATTTAAAAATTATAGATTCAAAAAGTTTTGCGGGTGCTGGTAGTACTGCGATAGGCCTGTAGTTTTCTATGTTATTCTTGTCTCCTTTTTTAAATATAGGACATATTTTGACCTCTTTCCAGACATTAGGAAATGTTTTAGTTCTTAGACTTAAGTTAAACAATATATTTAATGGCTGCACAAAAAAATCAACACATCCTTTGATTATATATGATGGAATTTTATCTGGGCCTACAGCTTTGTTTACTTTCAAATATTTTGCTGCTTCATATATGTCGTCATTTGTAATTGTATTTAATATTACTTCATTAGCATGGGGTGCTTGCTTTATGTGTGAGATATCAGTATTATCGTCTACAGTGTAAACACTACTAAAATGACTAGCAAAAGCATCAACTATAGCAGGCCCTGTTCTATATTCATTGCCTTTCAAATTCATCACGTTTGGAATAGCTATGGATTCTTTTTTATTGTTAATGAACTGCCAGAATAATCTAGAGTCTTCGCCTATGTCTTGTTGTATTTTGTTTATGTATGTTTGATAAGCCAAATCTATGTCTCTTTTCAGTGTATTTCTTAAATTAACATACTCGTTTTTTAAATGTGTTAGTCCAGTTTTTTTATATTTTTTCCGAAGGTTTTCTTTTTTCTTTAAAGTTCTAATAATTTGTCTGTCAAACCATACAGGGTATTTTTTACTTGGCTTGGTTTTAGGCAAACAAGTGTCAAAAATACTGTATATTTTTGAGTAGAAAAAGTCAACAGCATGGTTAATATCAGCAAACTGCTCGAGCTCAGTCCAATCTGTATTCATAAACAAGTCATACATAAGTGCATAGTTTCCTTTTCTAAAATTATAATTGCTTACCTTATTTGCATTTAGGTCTTTGAATTTATCAACATTTACTGACAGGTGAATTTGTAAAGTAGGATGATGCTTATCTTCCTCAACCAGTCCAACTAACGCCCGACTCACTTCACAATTGACGTTTGTTATTACAAGATCTAATAGGCGGTTCATATGATTTAAAATACGATTATACTGCACACAGTCAAAGAAATTCAGAAAATTTAACAGTTCATTAACATGAGGTTCATTAATATTGTTGTTAGTGTAATATTCATTTAATTTAGAAATATTGAAATCACCTATTATGAGATAATTACTGTTGTACAGATGTGGTAAGTTTTCTAAGAAGTTAAACAAGTTTTCGAGTGATAACAAAGAGCAATTTGGGGCAACATGCACTACAAATATGTATAGTGAAATACTTTCGCTTATAGTAATCTTTACACAAAGGATATCTATATCGGAATCGTTAAGATTTAAAGTAACTTCATGACATTGATAACAATTCTTTATGGCTAACAGAACTCCTCCTCCATTACATTTTCCTGCTGATTCAAAATCTCTATCCCTCCGAAAAACCATGAATTCACTGGGAAAAAGTTCACTGTTATACACACTGGGTTTTAGCCAACTTTCTGTTATTACAAGGATGTCGTATTCTTCGGATGTGAGAGAAATTGCATTATAAAAACTTGTAGTCTTGGTGTTTAAACCTCTGACGTTTTGATAAACAATGCACAATTTTTTATCACTGTTACTTTGAAGTTTGGATGATGCACCTCAATCGAATTCAATTCCAGTCTGAGGTTGGATGTGTCTACTAATGTACTAAAAAAGAATCCTGTTGAGAATCGCTACTGGTATGTGTTGAACGGGAGTTATCTAAAAATCGCCTTCCCATCTTGAAGTCAAACCTGTCAAATATCACCTTTTTAGGCCAAAAGCTTGGTTCATAAATTGTAGCTTGCAGTTGCGGGTCAACCCCCACCATAAAAGACTGATTATCTTTTCCAGCATTAATTGTAGGTAATTTCTTTATGTAAACATCATTGGTATTAGACCGCTTTTCGATATATTGCTTTATATTTTCCTCAGATATGGAATCTGGCACCTTGGATACAAATAACCATATATTATATATTATATTATTATATTATATATATTATATTATATATATTATATTATATTATATATTATATATATTATATTATTATATATATATATTATATTATATTATAATATATTATATTATAACAATATCAGTGACAAAGCAATTAATAATTACATTGGACTTCTATGAGCAATTAACCAGAGTATTGATACCGTGTGTGTAGCCGAACGCTAGGCATCGGGAGTAAAATTACAACATCGCGTGTGCCAGCTGGCTAAAATGAAATAACAGTTTTTATCTAACAAGCTAAGTCTAAATGTGTCTAAGACAGAAACAATGATATTTAGTTTGCGCAGTTTGGAAGAGGTTAATAATCCAGAGACTGTTAAATTCCTAGGAGTCAACTTAGACTCCAAGTTATCCTGGGAAAGTCATACCATCTGCATCTGCAGCAAAATCTCCAAATATACTTACCTGCTACGAAACCTTGTTGATAAAGTCTCACTGAATACTCTAACCATGACTTACCATAGTCTCATCCACTCCACTTTATCATATGCGATTTTAGTCTGGGGACATGCCCCATCTTGTGCTACTGTATTCTCTGCTCAGCGTAAAGCAATACGAGTCATTTCTGGATTAAAATTTAGAGATGATTGCAGACAACACTTTATTACTTTGAAAATTATGACTGTGCCTTGCACCTATATCTACCAGTGTCTTACTTATGTAAAGAGAAATGTGGAATCATTCAAAACCAGAAGCCAAGTACATTATCATAAAACCAGAAATAACAATAAGCTAAATATAAATTTCCATAGATTAAATAAAACCAGGGATGGCACTGGATACTTGGGTTTGCAGTTTTATAATGTTCTACCACCAGAAATAAAATCGTTAAATGAAACCCAGTTCAAAAATAAGATAAAAACATATTTACTTATAATGCTTTCTATAGTACTAACGAATTTTTAGCCAGTAACTTTGCCTCGATTAAAATCTAATGTGTGTATCATTGTGCAGTGTTCTGTAAATAAGCAATGACAAATCACCATACCATACCGACTATATATTTTTTGCTTATAAATTTTTTTTTTCTGTTAGTTTGTCATTTGTATTCTGTGCCGTTAGTCTTATACCTTATATCTATATTTTATACATTTAATATCATGTACTTTGTATTTTATCTTCCTTATTGTATTTTATCTTTCTTATTGTATGTTGACGTGTGTAAACACTCTGTGTATTTTACCACCAATAAAGAATTGAATTGAATTGAATTGAATTGGAATGCTCCGCTCGACGGAGGAATTTACGGCAACTATGTTGTCATATCTATCGCGCTACGTGGATGTACATGCCTAACGGGAAATTACACGCACGGTATCTGCATCGATGGCTGCAATAACATGGTGTGCCTCAAAAAAAAATCTTAATATTTCAAACCCTTTTCTTATTCTAGGTTTACATAGCAGAGGCAGATGGAATTACAGAATATTCATCGACTTTATCATTAGGCACAAGATTAGTAGCAATTAAATTTTTAGGAGAGACCGCGTTAGAAAAAGAAAAGTAAGTAACTTCAACTTCAAGAATATCATTATTCCTTTGCAACCCCCAATCATCCAAAAATTAAATTCTTTGCAATCCTAGTTTCATCTAAAATCAATTATTTGTTCTTGATATACGTCGTTCAAATTGTAAATAACGTTTTCTTAACAGGAAAGACTTCTACCGTGACGTTCGAATCTTGGCAGCACTCGAAGACCCCAACATTGCTCGGGTGCTAGGAATCTGCAGCCAAGACGAACCTCTATGTGTTGTTATGGAATATTTAGATCATGGAGACCTCTGCCAGTTTCTGAAGACTCATGTAGCGGCAGACGCCAACACAAACTTACCGTTCGGTGTAAAATCCCTATCGTTTGACTGTCTTCTGTACATGGGAGCTCAAATAGCTTCGGGCATGCGATATTTAGAGTCCCTCAATTTTGTTCATCGAGACTTAGCCACTAGGAATTGCTTAATAGGAAAGGGATATCAGATTAAAATCTGTGACTTCGGTACATACAACGAACTTTACGTTAGTCATTATTATAAGGTGGATGGTAATACGCCACTTCCTATAAGGTGGATGGCATGGGAGAGTGTGTACCAGGCTAGGTAAATATTATATTTAATTTATTTCTTCTAAATATAATTTATTATATTATAATAATAATAATATCTTTATTAATAACACTCAGCTAAATAAATAACATATATACAATTCGTCTCAAATTTATAACAAGTCGTAAAAGTGTCCAGTTGAGCTACGAAACGCCGTCAACAAGTGAATCCCTTCCTTTTACACTATTGGCTTGCGGGAAATTACGATGACCTTTGTCATTAAACTTTGTACCTCTTTCCGTTTCATTTTAATGCAGCTGTACGACGAATATAGAGAAGTACAACACTGTCAAATGTTTGGCATGCACTTTTGGAGGAATTGTCTTTCCACCACGGTTTCTTCAATGGTTTTCTTAAGTTCAACATCACATCGGTTGTCATTTATCTGTAGGGGTCAAATTTAGTGATTGAATAATTGAAAATTGAAAATACTTGAAAAAATTTTTTAACACAGACACTAGAGGTCCACCATTTTCTTTTTCTTTTATAAAATAATAGTGTAAATTTATGATAAGTTCATCGTGGCATGTTGATAACGTTATAACTGTTGCCACACTACATTGTATAATTATTTTATAAACGAATCAGACCATCCCAGTCACGTTTGTTGCGTATAATTGCAAGAAAAAAAAACGGCCTTGACATTATTGAGTGAGTCTCTCTGAAAAATTGGACGACGACTCGAAATGCTGCCAAAACCATTAAAGTCATGAAAAAAATGGACGTAAACAATTTTATAGAGAGTTAAATTTTCTATAACAAGTCAGCTGTGGCATATGTCTATCTTAAATACTTTTGGCGAGAAGATGGTTGCGCACTGGACAACTGTAAGATTGTATTCAAATTTCAATCACTCACACGCCTAAAGTATTGAAGATAGACATATGCCATCAGTGTCTTTTTTATAGAAAATTTAATTCTACATAAAATTGTCTATGTCCATTTTTTTCATAACTCTGACGGTATTGGCAGCGTTTTGAGTCAAAAGTTCCAGCGTCCAATTTTACTCGTGATTTTTTTTTGGCTCAGTAGATTAGATCATAATTTTTACTTCCACATCCAGTGGAAGTATAGTAACGACAAAGAAATTTTTAAAAATTTTTATTGTTCAAATAGGCTTAAAATGTCATGAAACGTCGAGATTTTAAGTTTGAGCGAAAAAAAAATTGCCGTCTGTCTGTCGGTCTGTCTGTCGGTCTGTCTGTCTGTCTGTAACTTTTTTTTGTGCGCACATTTACTCTGGAACCGTTTAAGATATTGACTTGAAATTTGGTACACATATGTACTTTAATGAGATCTGGAACTAGATTATATTTTCATCTTGTTCCGAGGAAGGATTGGGGGGTAAATTGAGGTAAATTTGTGGTAAATGCGTAAATCAAGCAGGTAAGAGTCCATAAAATTGGTATTTAGTATATACAAGAGAAGCTAAGGTCTCAAAAAAATGTTTGGCATTAGCCACCCCCATTACCACCCCCCACCCCCTTATTAAAGGGGATGAAAAAAAAATGTGATTTAGTGTATGTACAGGGTGATTCACCATAAATGTCCCCCCTTCTAACTTGGTTATTTCTGGACCGATTCGAGAATTTCAAAAACCACATTAACCCTTTATAGTAAGTACGGCTCCTTATTTTACCAACCTAAATATCAGACGGCTCCATTTTGAGTGGCGTAGGGACGGTTGCCGTATATATACGGCGTCTTTTTTGTAAGTGCGAATGCATTTAGTTCCATATTTAAATGGCATTTTATAAGTTTCATTTATTATATTACTTTTATTAATTGTCAAAAACAAACACAAAGTAAACAAAGTTTTATTCAACATTCCGAAAATACATGCGCCGTTTATGTACGGCATCTGGTCGCTCAGAAGTGCCGTTTTTATAAGGCATTCGTCTGGTGAAGAAGTTTGAATGAGCCGTTTAGCTACGGCAACTGTTCCTCGAGGATGCAATTTTTAAAGTTAAGTGCATTTAAACGGCGGCCGTCCCGAGAGCAAAAATAACCTTTAACGTATATATACGGCAATCGGCGGTGGGACAAAGTCAGGAAAGTCGTTAATATACGGCAACCGTCCTTAAAGGGTTAAACCATTCTCTAGAAAGTTTTTATACGTCACATTGAGAAAATAATGACGTCCAAATCTAACCATATACAGGGTGTTACTTGATTTTTTCAAATGGAACACCCTGTATCTAACTCGATAATCGCAATCCCCATTTTTCTCTGATTTAAAAAATATAATATTTCACATGGATATCTTCTATAGTTTTTCTAAAATTTACAAGAATGTCGATAATTTATAAAGTACAAACTGACCAGAAAATTTTAAGTAGGCACTGAAAACGATGCTGAATGATGCCTCATCGGTCCAAAAAATATGATTGAAAATTAGTGGATCTTCTCTGTGCTTTTCCAGCATAAATTGACAAAAATTGTTCCTCACGATATTATCATTGGGATATAATTTCTGTAATACACTTGGTTTTCGAGCTTTTTTATATTTATATTTGTGAAGAGTTCTTTGTGTCATCGAATAGGAGATATCTAATTCTCTTGAACAATCTCTGAGAAATTTCTTTCGATCTTCGTCGAAATATAACAAACTATTCAGTTCACGGTTTTCATCAATATTCCTTATTTTTTTCTTGTTTTTCAGTGTCTTTGTATCATTTATCTTGACCAACATGCGTTGAAAAATTTTCCGACTTGGAACGGGGCGATTCGGATATAGTCTCCTATACTCTCTCACTGAAGATCTAGCGTTTTTATTATTACTGAGATATACCGTTAATATGTCTAATTTGACATCATCGCTATAATAGGGAATTTTGTATCGATAACGATAAGCTTTCTCTTTCGATAATATAAAATTACTAACTGTTATAGTTCAGACTGACACTTCGGTAATTTATTGTTTTCAATGCCTACTTAAAATTTTCTGGTCAGTTTGTAATTTATAAACTATCGACGTTCTTGTAAATATTAGAAAAACTATAGAAGATAGCCATGTGAAATATTATATTTTTTAAATCAGAGAAAAATGAGGATTGCGATTCTCGAGTTAGATACAGGGTGTTCCATTTAAAAAATCAAGTAACACCCTGTATACGGTTAGATTTGCAAGTCATTATTTTCTCAATATGACGTATAAAAACTTGCTAGAAAATGATTTAATTTGGTTTTTGAAATTTTCGAATCGGTCCAGAAATAACCAAATTAGAGGGGGGGACATTTATGGTGAATCGCCCTGTACAAGAACCAGAAACCTCAAAATATTTTTTTACTTCATCCACCCCCCACTACCACCCCCTGTCACCACCCCCACCCCACTACCGATGTGGGGTATCGTTTTATGGGTTTTTGGTGTAGAGGATTTCAAATATTATATTATTAAAGTTCCATAAACAATTATTTCCACATACAAAGTTTTTTCGTTGTGAGTGACTTGGATAGAGAATTTGGATGTGGAAGAAGTGATTCCTTGGGCACCGGTTTTTAATAATTCTATTCACTTCAAATAGTCCACTCAAATTAGGAAAAAAGCGGAGAAAAACTTTGAACAGCAGTTTCTCTGCATAGGAAGTAAGTATTCAACTTCTAGAACAAGATTTTGATTATGCACAGAAAAAAAAAGAAATGATTTTTGAGATATATACATACATATATACGTTTTTTCGTGTTTTTCTTCATTTAGACGTATATATCTCGAAAAGTACGCGTTTTTAAGGCTAAGCGAACATAGGTAAACGTGTTCAGAATACGACTTCCTACAAAAAAGTTTCTATACATTTTTCCGATTATCCCATTGGCTTTTCCGGAATAGCTACTTGAAAAATATATATGTTTTTTCCTTTTTTTTATTTTGAATGCAAATATCTCGAAAAGTGTGCGATTTTAGGGCTAAATGAACATAATTAAGTAAACTTGTTAAGAATGAGATTTCCTACAAAAAAGCGCCTATACATTTTTCCGATTACCCCATTGGTTTTTCCAGGAAAGCTTCTTGAAGAATATATATATATATATTTGCTTTTTCGTGTTTTTTTTTTTTCATTTTGACGTATATATCTCTCAAATATATACAACCTTTTTTTGTAGGAAATCACATTCTGAACAAGTTTACTAATCAGGCGCGGATTTATGGGGGGGGGGGGGGGTAACGGGGTAATTACCCCCCCCCCCCCCCAAGATTCTGTAAATCATCAATTTTTGTTTTAAAATGGTATGATTTTTGTTAATTTTGGGAAGAAAAAAAATTTTAATAGGGTAATTACCCCCCCAAGAAATTTTCATTTTAAATTTTTTAGGATGAAAAAATTTTGAAAAATTTTTTCGGATTTCTCCCCCCGCTGTTCAAAAAATTTTTAGGGCGAAAATTTTTTTTCAGATTTCTCCTCCCCGCTCACCAAAAAATTTTGGTTGTTCCCCCCCCCCAAGCTCAAGGTCCAGATCCGCCCTTGTTACTAATGTTCATTTAGCCTTAAAAATGCGTACTTTCCGAAATATATATGTCCAAATGAAAAAAAAAAACACGAAAAAGCAAATATGCATATTTTTCAAAGAGCTTTTCCGGAAAAACCAATGGGATAATCGAAAAATATATAGGAGCTTTTTTGTAGAAAATCTCATTCTGAACAAGTTTATTTATGTTCATTTAACCCTAAAATCGCGTGCTTTTCGAGATATTTGCATTTATAATAAAAAGAACACGAAAAAACATATATATTTTTCAAGTCGCTTTTCCGAAAAAGCCAATGGGATAATAGGAAAAATGTATAGAACCTTTTTTGTAGAAAATCGTATTCTGAACATGTTTACTTATGTTCATTTAGCCTTAAAAACGCGTACTTTTCGAGATATATACGTCTAAGTGAATAAAAACACGAAAAAACATATATATATGTATATATCTCAAAAATCATGTCTTTTTTTTTCTGCGCATACGCAAAAAATTGTTCTAAAAGTTGAGTATTTACTATCTACGCAAAAAAACTGCTGTTCAAAAATTTTCTGTAAAACGGCGTTTTTTTTTCCTAATTTGAGTGGACTAAAATGTGTACTATTTTGTTTGCAAGTATGTACTGTCGTGAGCAAAAAAAAATAGGACAACTATTTTTTTCTAATGTAAATCTGTCTCTATTTGCACCCTTGCAATGAATTTTGACAAATAACTGACAATATCACAAAAATTAAAGTTAAGATGTACACAACTGGATTTTAGCAAAAATAAGTTATAAAACTTGTCCCATTTTTTTTGCGCACGACAGTACATGCCCGTTGTCCAATAAGATTTAACTAACAAGAAGTATTCAATAAGACCTCAGCCAATCCAATTTAATCGGCAAGAGAATTTACTTATGTGTCCCAAATTATTATCTGTAGCTTTGGTGTAAAAGCAAAATTCTAATATTTCCAGTTCTCGTTGAGCAGACGAATGTCATGTCTTTATTAGATCGAGCGCTTCTCTGTTTTACAACTTAGGTTGCTATAAGTTTGAGATGAACTGTACAAAAAAGTATACGAAAATATTTTATATTATATAAACATTCACCTTGACATCCATGTATAAATTAAAACAATATCAATACATTCAGTAGCATACTTTCTACATTTATTTGTAAAAGATACAAGTTGATTCACTCTTTTTAATTCAGCTGGTAGTCTTTTAAATTTAGCCTTATGGATAATCCGGCCCTGTATACAAGAACTTTGCACTGGTTAAATTATGCTAATGCACCTTCCATTAGAATTTTATTTGAATTTGACACTGTATAGGGGAAAACTTTAAAATTTATATTCTGCACGTTATTGTATTTTAGATTACTTACAAAATTATAGGACCATTCGCCATTTTTATCTGTGTTTACTATACAAAAGCACAAGATATTTTCCATCTATGTCAAACACCCATAAATAACTATCAAATTGTCTGGATCACCTATACCACCATCAATATAATTAATCAGCTACCTCTCAATTAGCTAGTCAACGGTAGAGCATTTGGTGGAATAGTGCGTAGGACATGGCCAGTTTTTCTATTGGCTAGCCCTAGTTTCAGCTAGTTAGCAGGCACTTTTTTTCATCAGAGCTTTGAAAACCCTCTTAATAGTAGACACTGCTTGCCAAGTTTGATTTAGACTCTTTATCTCAGCACTTCTCTATATAAAAATATACATAAGTATAAAGTATTCCATGATACCATGAAGAGAGATACGCTGTCTCGCAGACCTTCCCTTCTAAATGTGTAGAAGCTTATCCTTTGACGAAAAAAAAAAAGTACGAATCTCTTGGTTGGTCGAGACAAAAGATATAAAATATTAGATACAATTATTTTTTCGTTTAACTCGCTCTAACTCAAACATGGGTCAATGAATTAATTTCAAATTTTGACCGTGTTATCACTTCATATTTGTTAAAAAATGTGTTAATATGAAGGTCAAATTTCAATACGTGTAGAAGATATGATTTTTTTTCCATGGCTATGTCACTGAACTCTACTATATAAATGGAAGGTCAATATCCATACCAATTTTTACGTGAAATTGAACCTCGCGCAAGTATGGCGACCGTAAAGCGGAGCGCAATCGCACTACAAAATACGCCAGAGCTGGTCTTATTGTTACTGCAACTGTTTAAAACCCGGGACTTTGCAACGATTCTTGCAACACAGTATCATACAAGATTGCACCATATTGTCTCAATTAACTGTTTATGACAGTCACAAAATATATTTCACAAAATAATCAATTTATAACAACTTTACATAAATGACAGAAATAAACAAAGAATAAAATGAGTGACACCGACTCTGGAAATTTCATCTAATCCAAGACTTACGCTACGGAATCTATCGTCGAAACGAAGCTACTTACGAAAATTCAGCCTGTTAATAATCATTAAAAAAAAGGGGCGATGTACTGTGGACTATAAATATTTGTTATAATTATCATGAGAGAACACATTGATATGTCCAGCGCTATTGAATTAAGTCATACTGCGAAAACGCCATTTTGCAACTAATATCCTAATAGCTTATAACCCATTGAAAAATCAATAATAATAATAATAATAATAATAATTTATTTATCTTCAGAAATCATACATTTTATAGATACGTCAAGTTGGATAGACATTTACCATTCTAAATAAAAAAAAATAAAACTTAGCAAAACATCATATGTGCTTGCATCAATTATTTTGGAGGTGTTTTCACCAGCGTTTAAACCTACAGCGTCCTCATTTGACAAACGCAGTCTTTGAATTTTGTGGTATTAAAAAGTAAAATATCTGCCTGCAAGTTTCAGTTTTCTAGGTCTTATGGTTTTCAATGTATTTTTAGGCAGACATCAGACACGCGACTGCCACGAGATCAATTTGAAAGTGACTAAAGAGTGACGCTATGCGCATAACAGGTCAAAAGCTGGTACTCGTACCAAACATATCTCCTAATCCATAGAATCTAGATAGTGTTCTACTTATTTTTGACCCATAAATACTCATTTACAATCTCAATAATATGATTATTGTATAATATGATTGTGAAAATTTGTATAATTAAATTTGAATTGAATCAAAATCATGTTATATTTATTGCTGGATTTTAATGACAGGTATACTACAAAGAGTGATGTGTGGGCCTTTGCTGTTACGCTGTGGGAAATCCTTACGCTTTGCCGACGGCAGCCCTTCGAATCCCTCACCGACCCCGAAGTAATGGAGAATCTAGCGCGCTTACACTGTGATGATGGCCAGTTCAAGTACCTACCTCGACCGTCTAACCACAAGGATATCTACGATATAATGCTGGAGTGCTGGCGACGAAGGGATGTGCACAGGCCAACTTTTAGAGAGATACATTTATTCTTGCAAAGAAAAAATTTAGGATATGCTCCTACATAGCTTAGGAAGACTGGTTAGGTATAGAGGGATCAACAAGTATGTAAATATAACACAGGGTGATACTATGTATTTTTTTAATTGTACGAACTTAAGTTATGTTGAGAATGTTATTTATTTTATTAAATTCTTTGATCTTCAAAAGATTTGTAGGTTTATTAACCTGAGAAGGTTTTTGCAGAAATTTCTGAAAAGGTAATGGCAGTATTATACATATATGAAACATAGTCAAGATTATTGGAGACCTAAAATTTTCACTGCATACTTTTATGTGGGTTATTAGTAATTCTGGTTTAAAAACATGTCTCAAATCTATAGATTAATAATTAATATTTTAAAGCCAATCTTTATTGAATATAATATTTTTGACTATCATAATAGACCGAAACAAAAGTGGATGACAAATAAACATCAAGCTGGAAGGTTCTTAGATGGTATTTTCTACTAACTGATTTTGTACACTGTATTTTTTTCTTTTCTTACAATAGAACCGATTTTTATCTTTTCAATTGCAGTTAAATTTTGCAGAGCTGCATATAGTTAAAACAACAAGTATTTTGTTGGATCAATGGGGAATTTTCATTGATATATTTTCAATAGTATTAATCAATGGTGACCAGTGAAATTTAGATTAGTCGTATATATCTTAATATTAAGACATGGAGATATTAAGGTATTACGAGTTAAAGGATCAATCTTTGAAGCAAACCTACTTAGAGTAGAAGGTAAGTTTAGAGATCAATGTGGACAAAATGAGAGCGTCATCCTAAAGAAAATGCAGAAGTGTAGGATAAAACCTAACAATCGTTGAAAAGAATCTAGAGGTAGTAAACCATTTTACCTACTTAAAAGTCCAAAGTCAGCGATAAGTTTACTAAGATTCACGGCAAAATTACATTAGAAAATTGCATTTCACATTGCCCCGTGTCCCATTTAGATCAAATGACATACACCAAAACACGAAAATGCAAATATATAAAACCATAATACAGCCATTTGTAGCCTATGGCAGGAAAACGTCAATTCCAGTATAAAATACTGAAGGCCTCATCAACTCATTTGAGAAAAAACCTTAAAGAATATTCTGAGACCTAGAAAAGAGATTGAAATGTGACAAGTCAGCCATATCTATGAAATATACTTACCATAAATTTAAAGGCCAATTAGGAAGTTTCCTATTTTAGAAATATATCATATCTCGATAACTTAAAAACTCACGAACTTATGTAATTTCTTATTTGAATACTTCACGCTCGACTGAAGTCCACCCGTGACGTCACAGTACACAACTCGCTGAAATTGCCATGCCAGCGGCATGCCCTACAGTTCCTTTATTTAGTGCGTGCGCTCGCTCTTGTTTATTTAGTGAGGTTAAAATTTCTCGTCCGGTAAGAATAACACTGAATGAACTAAACTAAGGATGCCCGCGTCCGCTCCCTGTTGACGGAATTATGTACTATGAAGTAATCCGGCCTCAGACCAGAGGAGCATGGCATTTTAATCTTTGAAAGACGACAACTTTTTTATTTATAGAGATATTTTTCAGAATATTGAGAGAAAAATATTAAGGAAAATATTTGGCCCGGTACGGGAAGAAGACGGCTGGAGAATCAGGATGAACCATGAAATAGATAGGCTGATAGACGGGGCAGATATAGTACGATTTGTTAAAGCACAACGAACACGATGGTTAGGACATGTAGAGAGAATGAGAGAAGAAAGGTGGCCAAAAAAGTGGTGGGGTGGAAACCCCCAGGAAGGAGAGCAAGAGGAAGACCTAGGAAAAGGTGGTTAGATGATGTTAGAGAGGATCTGGAAGTTATGAGAGTAAGGAATTGGAGAAGAAAGGCAGATGATAGGGACGAATGGCAACAACTGGTGAAGCAGGGCTAAAACCCACCAAGGGTTGTAATGCCGAAGAAGAAGAAGAGATATTTTTTAGATTTTTACGACTATTTATTACGCGAAAATGAGAAAAATGGAAACTTCCTAATTTGTCGGAATTCAAAGACCACATCAGTGAGTGGAACATGTGACCAGAATGGATGACACGATAACATAGAAAAATGGAATGCGGACTAGCTGGACGATCTCCAAAAAAGTGGGAAAGCTAGGTGGCAAAGGATGTAACAAAAATCTTGTGGACACGGAACTGGAAAAGGAGAGCTAAGTTCCGAAACGCTTAGAGGCAAAAACTGAAGATCAGATTTGGTCAGTAGTGCCATGGAGGGAGAGACAGAGGCCAAGACTAAATAAAGGAGAAAAAACTCGTAATTCGTAAATTCAAAAATAGACTGCCAACCCACATTTCTGTGATAATATTTGCAAAGCATTTTTTTGGGAGCTGATTATGACAGTTTCAAATTTCCTTGAAAAATTTTATATTTTTATAAAGAAAAAATCAATCTAAAATAAAATAGCAAGTATTATACCTTAACCAGGAAAGGAGGATAGTGATCAGTGCATACAACAGATCCTATTGACGTTTAAATTTGGAGAATTTTTAAATCTGTTAATCAGTTGGTAGCCGATTTTTGAAATTTCTTTCAGCAAATTGCAATCACAGTTTTTATTTGCAAGACTCTTTGTTTATAGTCTTGATAATAATGCGCTAAAATGTTTGGGATCCATGTTCAAATATGGCTAACCTAAATTTCACAGTCCGCCATTGCTCTAAATAGATGTTTGCTATTGTAAGTTAAAATATTACCATATTCTTAATTTTTCATTGAATACATGACAGCGATTTACTCTGCAGTTCATTTCTTAAAGTGGTAAATATTTTATATCAGATATTTTCTATTGATGCAAGATTAATTTTGTTTAATGCCATCTGCTTTCTAAAAATTATACTCAAATAAAAGTGATTATAAAATGGTATCTTAAAAATATCTGGAGGAGCCATAACCTTTGATAAGAGTCAAATCAAGATATACATCTTTTAAACTCCAAATCTTTGTGTTGCTAGTACTTCAGGCATTAGAGAATTTTACCTGGAAAAATTCATGGTAGTTCTGGAAATAGGTTTACTTTACGTTTTTTTGGCTCGCTGAATCCAAATTTTTTAACTTCCCACCAAAAATTCCCCCCATGACCCCTTCAAATTTAGAGAAGAGAACCCAAAAAATGAATTTTTTTATCGTTTTTTCTCTTTTTTCGTTTTAGAGAAAAAATACACAGACATTCAAAAAGAAAACAAAAGATACAACAAAAAGAGTCCTTTGACATTTTGACGTACGACGAACGGGAGGGGAGCGAGTGGATCTCGAAACATGCACCGCACGTGCAACTCCACTCTCGTCTTTCGATTTTCTTGGGGTACCCATCCCCTGCCATGTCCCTCAAACTAGCATACTGTTGTCAAGAGGCCCTTCCCTTTTCCCCCGACCCATGACACCTGTATGCTGCTCGAGAATTGATAGCAACCCGTTAATCGCGATCGAAGTTTCTTAGGCGTTTTATCCTCACTTTATATTGTTTATTATTCTAATTGCTTTATAAAACGTTTTGTTTCGCATGAGAACTGTTTTCTCATATTTCAAGCATGGTTCATGTGACTTTAAATTGTTTCAATTGATCAAAGTCCTCGTCCCCAGATTTGCATTCCCTCGCTTAGCTGTTCCGGACTCCAAATACAGATCCACAAGCTAACGCAAAAGCAGGCAATCATTTTTTCTTCGTTTGTATGGTTGCAATGAAAACAGATGACTTTGAATGGTTTTAGACTTCAGTGTTTCATCAAGACCGCGTACAGCAGTAAACACAACATTGCCTCTTTGGCCCCAACTGAAGCTGCTGCTGCGCAACTCTCATTGAGAAAGTACCACCAAGTCCAACTTTGGCAAGGAAATGTTATAGAACCAGAATAATTGGGCTGAAAAAAAGTCAGTTACAGACTTTCTCCTGTCACTACTTTGAATCCTCCTTCCTGTTCCACCAAAACTTCTAAAGATTATCTCCGCCAGGTGTAAAAAAGCTGTCACGGCGTGCGTAGCTGCAAGACCATTAATTTTTCCAAGTAAGGGCCTTATATGGTCTCTAATGCCTGGGGTATATAGTGTCTCCCAGAGATGTTGATATCAAAAAAACTATTTTTTTTTCACGTATCAAACACCAAAAATGGCCAACAACACTATATTGATAGATTTATAGGGAAGGGATATAACTAATAGAATTTAAAAGTGTTTCTGTTCTAGTTATTTTAGATTTTTAACAAATATCGAAATCGATTGGCATTAAGTAGGTATTGAAGATGACCTATAATTTGTACCATTCCAAAATGAATAATTTTCTGTTTCGTATAATTTCTGAAATTTCTGCAAACGTTCTGCTAGAAACTTTCAAAGTACTTAGATATGTGTCATTTTCATTATCAGCCCACAAGCACGATACATCTATTTTCATTTTATGACCTATAACCTTCCTGGCCTGATAATGAAAACGACGAAGTTAATGTAGAGGTGGCTTATTTGCTTTAATCATTTGTTAAAAAATTTTCACAAGGCACAATAATTCGAGACAATGTCTAGATTCTAATGTAAGAGTAATAATATCAATGTTATATTATATTATATTTACTAGTCAATTGAGACGCCTATGTAAAATACTTTTCAACGATGAAAAAATGTGACTCTCGGAGCTTAGATAAAAGAATTATTAAAATGTATTCTAAATAATAAAATTAAGAGTGCTCCTTATGTGGCTTGCTAAAAGTGAATTTATAACTTTTTTATAAATCAGGTGTATACACATATATTTATATTTTTTCATTTTTATGCGTATATTTTGTTGAATGTACAATAACGGTGGCACACCCTAACAAGCTAAATTTAAACGTTATACAACTATTTTATTTTATTGCAATTTTATAAATGTAATAAGATAGAAATAAAACAAAATTGTTGTAGAAATGACAATTATAAAACAAATGTGTTTATTGGGACATATTTTACAAAAATTTTGAATTTCTATTGCCACTGTCTTTTTTATAACCCTTCTTTAAAAACACAATTGTGCATACTTGAGACTTTAGGTTCAACAGGATCTCGGTGCTCAATGTTGTTGAACTTTATGAGTTTCTTCTTTTAGTGACAGAACAAAATCGAGATACGAACAAAAAGATTCTTGTCATCCCATTCCTGGGAACAGAATAGAGATTATAACAAAAGTGAAGTGAGAATATATTTATGATGGGCAAAATTGGGAACAAAACTTATAATACGTTTCTATAGGTACGAATTTTCATAAGAAAATGTATGAAGGACGAAAAAGCGGGAACAAAATCAAGAACGAAAACGAAATAACTAAGAAATAAATAAGAACAGGTTATCAAGGAGAAAAAGGGCACATAAATATTTGTAGGCCTTCAACAGCTACCTAAATATTAAAAAATTGGATGAAGTTATGCGAATTTTATAAACAATAAGTGGGGAATCCTAGCTTCTCAAAAGACGCTTCTAAAATGTTAAATCCACAATTCAAAGATATAGTTTTGGAAAAATATACAATTTGTCTCAGACTCCCATATCACAGCTCCCTTACTAACGATGCGATTTTTTTAAAATTTGGGTGGAAGGTGGAGATAGTGTCACCATAAACATTCAAAAATCCACCAGTGGCGTTCGTCGTTGTGTAGAAAAATGAACCTAATTTTCCAAAAAAAGACATTAGGAATTTTTTTACAAAAATTCTAATGCAATATTATTGATCAGCATGCTTCAGAACCTGTAAACCCAAAATTTAACAATATTTTGATGTATGGTTTTCGAATTACGGCCTCCTTAAAACTGCATTTTTAAACATTAAATAATCAATACCTAACTTGGAAACGAATTGCTTTTCGAAAAAGTTATTTATCATTTTCTTTTTAAATTTACTTTCTCTACCAGTCTATGTCATCGATACTTTCAAATTCGGTAATTTTTAATGCCCGAATAATTTACAGGGCTGCTGGCCCAAAATTTTTGTTAATTTATCAATAAAAATTCTTGGTCTACAAAATTTGAAAGTATCAATGACATTAGGTGCTAGAAACAGTGAATTTAAAGAGAAAATGAGGCATGACTTTTTTTTCGAAAAACAATTCATTTCCAAGTTATTTATTATTTAATGTTTAAAAACTCAATTTTAAGGGGGCCGTATTTCGAAAACAATATATCAAAATATTGTTAAATTTTGGAGTTCTGGGCATGCTGATCAATAATATTGAGTTAGTATATTTTTGTAAAAAAATGCCTAATATATTTTTTTGGAAAATTTGGTCCATTTTTCTTCTTAACGACAAATGCCACTGGTGGATTTTCAAATGTTTTACGGTAACACAATCTCCTGATGAGTGATCACCTTCCACCCAAATTTAAAAAAATCGCATTATTAAGAAGGGAGCTGTGATATGGGAGTCATGAAAAGTGAGACATACTGTATACAGTATCTGGAGTGACCTTGCACGTCTAAGTATACGATTACAAAAAAGTATAAAAAAGATGTTTCTGAATATTTTTTTGATACTGAAAATTGATTAACTATATGTTTACACCGCATTTACAAACTTTTTTTTGAATTTCTAAAGGATTTTAAAACCAGTGGTAAGCTTATTCTTTATATATTCATATCCCATTGGTCTCAAATTCATCTTTGAGAAATTCTAAGGAGAGCATATCTTTTCGTTTTGCGAAAGAACGCGATTTAAGGGTAGAAAATATTTAAACAATGTTAATATATAATAAGTATTTTAAAAAATTAAAACAATGGGGTCATTCTGTCAAATTTCATATTGCACTTTTTATTACAATTATGCGAAGTAATCATCAAATAATTATTACACTGAAAATTTGAGGTAGATCCGATATGTAGTTCCAGAAAATCTTTAAAATCTAATTCTTCATAAGCTGAGTCGGTCGAATCGCTTACATAAATCTCTCCCCAGTCCTACCTCGCTTACCTAATAGCGTTGCGCACCGCAATCAAATGTCAGTGTTAGTATTAGCAATAAGGAGACGCCAGCGACATAATAAGAAGAGACTGGAAAAGTAGGCGTGGCACATGGCCAGAACATATTCAAGCAACTAGTCCGCATGGGCGTCACTTGAACTTAACGTTATGGAATTTGCGAATATTTTAAAAACGTATAGAGCAGCATTTACTCCGTTTACTACTTCTACAGCAATTTGACTAATAGATTTGAGCTCAACTAATAATAGAACAGCAATAAAAAACAATATTCATTCATTACTTGTATCCCTCAAAGCAGTACTCCACTGCAAATCTTGGCAACTATGGCCAACAAATGCACTGCGTCCCTCGGGCGTTTATTGAATGTCCAAACAAACCGTACGTATACTGAATTGGGATTGCCCCTCTATACTTTAGACCTCGTTGGGAGACGCAGTATCCTTTAATAGTTAGACATCTAGGCAAGCGACTCGGCTACGTCTACGTCTCCCAATGTGATAGAGAGATTGACGTCACAGCTATAACACGAAAGCACCACGCGTTGATATGTTCTTGATTAATTTTGAAGCCTATAGAGACCCTAGAAAATTCTTTTTTTCTTTGCATTTCGCTTTAGAATTAATACCTAGATCTTTCAGAAAATGTAATAAAAAAAAAAGCTAAATGAGCCCGTTATTATAACTCTGATTTTAATAACAATTGCAATAAAATAATGCTTGAGAAATGAACATGACCCCACTGCACTATGCGGAATAGAAAACTGCCCCTAACAAGGAGTCATGAAATGCAGATAATTCTTTCACCAAAAATGTTCCCATTCTTTTCTGCAAATTTCATATTATAGAAGTACACATCTATCTGTAATAGCTTAAATATGCCTCGATGCTGAATTTAAGCTGCACTTTTGGGAATGTTTTGTTTAAACAATTTCTGTGGCATTTGTTAATAACAATGCAGCTCCTGAATCTATAAAGAATAATTTTTCTATTGGTTTGAAAATCTTTAAGAAATGTTGAAATATGAGCCTGTAAATGAGGTGTAAACACGAAATTAACCAAACATCAGTAATATAAATTTTCCACCTGAACAAGGTCTCCTTCTGGGTTCATCACTTTCTCTGCTACTGTACAACTTTTTTCACACGGTGCTTATGCTTATATATTTTCATTTGCCAATGATACGACTCTCATATCTCACTATAACGGCAGCAACACAAAGCTTACAAAAATAAGACACCACACCGTAAATTGGTTTAACAAATGGACGTTAAGGCGCAAGCCATCTAAATCCCAATTTACCAATTTCAGTTATAATTCTGGTCCGAATTTCCCAACGCTCAATATGTATAACCATTTGCTTTGCTCTAAAACTTTTGCTAAATATCTGAGAATAACACAGCCCCCACAAACAAAGAGAAGAATGTTGTATCAGAAAAGAGACCGTCAAATGCCCACTTACTTTGGCATGCTAAATCCGAATCTGAGGTCCAAATAAACTTCTCTACCTTGTCATTTTTTTGTAAATCACGTTTTTTTCGCATTTTTCTGTGGTGGTACCAAAAAATGGGTCAAATTGACAAGATATCGAAAATTTTTATTAAGAGAAAGTGCTTAGAATTCATCGAGGACTCCATATTTCAATTTTGAACCAAATCTGAGAAAAAAATAAAAATCCAAATTTTTACACTGACCATTACATATCTTTTTTATATTATTATTTTTTCTCAGAACTTATTCAAATAAACATATGGGGCCCTCGTTGGATTCTAAGCACTTTTTCTTAATAAAATTTTTCGATATCTTGTCAATTTGACCCATTTTTCTGTACCACCACAAATAAAATGCGAAAAAAATACGTGATTTACAAAAAAATGACAAGGTAGAAGTTAATTTGGATGTCAGATTTGGATTCAGCGCACCCACTCACTTTTGGTACACGATGAGATTTATAAAACCACGACATGCAACAAAAGTGGTAGGCTCCTTTGCAATCGAAGTAGCAGTAGCCCTGACATGGGCATAGCTAGTAGGTATGCTTTTAGAGGGCAGAATATTTGCTAACGTAATATTTTGTCGAATTCCTCTACACATTTCCGTAAATATATAAGGAATAAAAACCAGACTGCAACAAACAGCTATTTTCCTGACTAATGTCCCGCCAAGCGCTGAATTACAAATTGCAAGTCTTTCGGCTGGTGTTTGTTGCAATCAAAACGTTTTTTGGCGATACGTAGTTATTGCACTTAACGCGGCCAGGCTTGTTAGTTGTAATTCAGCGCCTGGTGGGGCATTAGTCCAGAGAATAGCTGTTGGTTGCAGTCCGGTTTTTATTCTTTATATATTTAAGGAAATGTATAGAGAAGTTCGACAAAATATAACGTTAATAAATCTTTTACTATTGAACAAATGTCTAAAACTGACAAGAAAATTTTGAAACAATCCGGAATAGGAATGGCAGAATCTGAAAACACAGTCAGCTCAGTGTGACGCCTTAGCAAGGTGCAACATTAGGATATTCACAGTTCTGCCCTATTTGGCTTACCACTAGGGAACCTGCTGTGTTGCTACCAGTAACCACTGCAAACTTGCAGCTCTCAGCGAACTTAACCAGCAACCTTTATATCCTAATTTGGGGGGGGTTGATGGTGCAATTAAACACCCTTCAACATAGGTGTAAATAAAAACCAAAACAAAAAGCCCACAAAGCATTTTGGTATTTTCACCTCAGCGGCTGTCAACTTAGAAACAGCTAATCAGAGATACATCCCACAGCATGGGCATTAAATGGATTTTACAACTTTCAGTTCAGTTTTGATTAGCGGTACTCCAAAAAGGTGAGGAGCGTGCATGTTACAAAGGTTAACTCGCTCAGTTTATGTAGTGTATTAACACTACATGTGTTCATGCTGATAATCTATTCACTGCCGTAATTTACTCTGTATTGATATTTTTAACAAATTGCTCAAACAGCTGTTTTACATCGAAAATTATTTAACACAGTTTTCTAAAAATTGTTTCATTACGAGAAAATAAATAATATGTAGTTGTTAATAATAAATTGAACTTTTAGCAGGTCCTGTATTATGCTTACATAAAAATTTATACTTGTAGACATATTTTCTAGTTACCACATTCTTTTATATAAGAAAACACTAGTTTTTCTTACCTTGTTTTTATACTCACAACAAAAAGATATGCTCGACAATGTACAATGTTCATACGTATATTTTTCAAAGCAATGTTATTATTTTTATTAATGTATAGTAATAATTATATTTTTTATTATGTGCCAATGAGCTTTATTAAGAATTGTAGATACACAGTATATATTTTTTTTATATATTCAATAGATGCAGCGACACACACAATTAAGGCATGTACGTTTATTCAGGTTTATAGATTTAATAGCGTAAAATTTCATATTCAGTTCTAGCCGACTTATTTTTACTACTTAGGTCAGTTTTGTGTAAATAGACAGTGCAAGAGAAACTCTAAGTGACATGCTGAAATTTAGATTTTGATATAAAAAAAATTGTTTTTGCAATATTGTAGAACGTTTTGCATTTTGACTCGGGAATATTTGAGAACTGCCAAGGAGTTTTTCTAAAATCGAGAAACGTTTACTGAATAGTAAGGCTAGAAAAAAAAGTAAAAATAAAATAATTTTTACTGATATAAAAGGGCCTGCTTTGTGTTGTTCTTAATATTTCCAATTAAAATTCAAAATATCTTTTATTATCACATTTTAAGATAGATTTGTCATTGTTAAAACACTACACACACAGACACACACACACACAGACACAATCACACAATAAAGTTGAAAAATGAGAGCGGGCAAAAGAAACCTTGGAGATTCTGCTAGTTTAGGATAGTCAGAAAAGAAGTATTGTCTTTGGCACTTAACTTGAAATAATGTGGTGGGAGTGACTAGTGTCTTTCGTTTATGGCATAATAGTCCACGCATATTGGACATTTTAGAAGAAATAATTTATAAAGTAATAATATTTGAGGTGCGTACTCTAGATAAAGTTAGAAATAGATAAGTACCCGAAAAGTTCCTCCCCATTTAGGAGTGGAATGTCCCTTTTTTGCAAAAAACCATCCCCAACGGGGCCTTAATGCTGTCATCGGAAGAGAAGTATTGGAAATAAAAAATTTATTATTAAATTCTGCATAAAAAATGTCCTATTAATCTTGTAACTTATCTTCACCTATTTCGCGCTAACAGCCTCCAAACAGAGGGGTAGTTTGGAGCGCAGAGGTAAAAATCGATCTTATTCGAGTTTCACAGCGAATATCTTAAAACCAGTTACTTTAACGAGAAAAATGCTCAGGAATGAATTTATAGAGTGGAATTTTCTCTATAAGATGCGTATATAGCGGGTTTTGACGCAAGTGATTTTTAATTATTTTTCCCTTTTTTTCCACAAAGCTGTGTTTTTCAATTTGAGCTCGTTTCCACACCACCCTTAAGGTAGAGCTCTCAGTGCATTTTTTTTAAAGTGGTTTCCCCTGTAGGCCTATTCCACTAAAATTCTTTCCAATTCTGCTCATTAAGGGATTCTTCATCGACAAATTTTTCTTCGCTGGTAACTCAGTGGTATAAATGGGTGCTAAAATGTTGCCTACTTTCTTCCAACCCCATTCCATTAGTTCCAAGTTTTCTCCTCGCCAAGCTTGAATTTGGAGAAATACTCTGTAAGAATGTTGACATAATACCTCATATGTTGGTGGCAGTCATGATAGAATCCCGGCAGTACTAGATTGACTTACTAACTTATTGAAGATAATGAATCTTTGATGATTCAAAGATGTCTCTTTTTTGGGGGCTTTGTATACTGCTAGCGCGAATTACTCTCCAGCACTTGTAATTTCATTTTTTTAGGGGGAGCTACGGTTGTTGAATATACGGACAACCGCTTCAAGATCTTTTCTTTTATAGAAGCATTCCACCGTTTGCACTTTTCCTTTACCAAAGAAAGCTGAAGTGGTTTCACATCCACTGAATGCGTGGACAAACAAAACTCTCTCCTTACAGCTTTTTAAAACTTCCAAGGACTGCAAGTCACGAGAACTGTAAGCTTTATTTTTCCCTGAGCCTCTCCTAAGAAATCTTTATCTTTAGGTGCAAGAGTGATAATCAGTGCGAGAAGATCAATATCTTGTCCGACAATGACCACTGTGTTGTTTTCATGAGATTCATTTAAGGCGGTTTGAACTTTGAATACGTCAGCATCATCTACAGCAATCATTGTTTTGATTCCCTTATTTTTAAATCCCTCCACCTGTCCTTATTTGTGAGATTGTTTATCATTTTATTTTGCGTTTCAGTCAGTGGCGTGTCCTCATTGAAAATAATTTCCGGTGAAATGTGTTTGTGAGACTCTTTAACATCCCCCATCACCTGGTCGGAGATCTACCAAAGTCAAAAATCCTTGCTGGCTGCCTCCTCTGTTACTAAGCTTAATACTCTAATACAAAACTTATAACTAAATAACAAACAGCAAGGATAGAAAGAAGCAAGACATAATGCTACAAATTGAGAAAGCACAGCTTTGTGGAAAAAAAAGGGAAATAAATAAAAATCACTTGCGTCAAAACCCGCTATATATTCATCTTATAGAGAAAATTCCGCTCTATAAATTCATTCCTGAGCATTTTTCTCGTTAAAGAAACCAGTTTTAAGTTATTCGTTATGAAACTTCGAATTGGATCAATTTTTACCTCTGCGCTCCAAACCATCCCTCTGTTCGGACGCTGTTAGTGCAAAATAGGTGAGGATAAACTACAAGGTTAATAGGACATTTTTTATGCAGAATTTGACTACAAATTTTTTATTTCCTATACTGTCGAACGGTGAAAAGTGAAAAACTAGCGTTAAGTCCCCATTAGGGGTGTTTTTTTGCAAAAAAAGGAACGTTCCTGAATGGGGGGAACTTTTAGAGTATCTATTTCAAACCCCATCTAGTGTACGCATCTCAAATATTATTACCTACTTTATAAATTATTTTTTCTATTCACTGTTTTTTAATTTTAATTTGCGTGTACTACTACTACTACTACTACCTTATCTTGGGACATTATTCTTAGGTCATTACTATAGCAACTTTGTTTATACTACAGTCAAAGCTGAAATATAACTGCGGAATCTCTAAAATTTTTGCGGCATAGAAATGGATGGTACTCGTGTTTTAGCATAATCACCATTAAAACCACGTCCTAACAAAATTGCAAATGCAAAAAACTTGTTCTTTTGCCTTCTTTGTATGTTAGTTAATCTCTATCTTCTCCTGACAATATATGAATCTTACTGTACCTAATGTTGAACAAATTTGAGTAAGTACCGATTTTTGCTTTTTTTATGTATTACGAAAATGTTGGAACCCTATTTGTTATTGTTTTTCAAATTTTTATACCTATTGTAATTGACTAAAATCTAACGATACACCCTGAACATTCCAGATAAATGTAAGTGGCACAAAAGATTATCATTAATTACATTTAATAGTTGCAATAATTTTGTGATTTTGTTGTGCATTTAAATTTCTGCAAATAATTGTCAAGTAACATATCAATTATTCAATAAATGATTATGAAAGAATAATAAAAGTGTTTTTTTTCATCCATTCATTGTAGACAAAGGGCGCTTAAAATGACTTAGCTATAAAGATAGTCCAGTCAACAGAACGCTAAAATGACCAAAATCTCTAACTTGAGTGCTAATGAATGGATTTTGATGAAACCTTGTGCAATGTGTTTGTAATGACGTTAATAAAAACGTTAAAATAAATATTAGAGTAGGAAATGATCGCAAGGGGTAACTTGTAAAATTAGGTCAAAATGAAAAAAAAAACAATGTATTTGCCTTTTTTGGCCCAAAATAAGATGTTTTTACTCTTGCGAATTTTTCCGAAAAATGCATATTTTTCGAGATATGGTCACTCGAAAATTCCTAAAAATGGGAGAGGGCAAATGTAAAAGTTGAAAAAAAATCTGAAAAAATTCAAGTGAATGTATCATCGAAATACAAGACTTTTTTATTTGCAACTTTTCTGTAAAGTACGTTTTCACCGAGTTTTTCCGCAAAACTACTCCTTTCTTTGAAATTGAGGCGCTTTAAAAATACGTAATTTAAAATTTTGAAAAAATTTAGATGTATGCATTGAGGCCTTTTAAACACTTTTTGTCTCTTTAAATTTTTTTGTTACTTAATTATTTTCAGAGTTACAGGCAGTTTTTCACGATTAATAATGTACATTTTTACACCTTAAAAAATACATGAAAATTCGAAAAATGAGCGTGATTTATATATATTATTATAAAAAAATATGAAACCTATATAGTCATACCATTTTTAAAGGTTCAATATAATTTTTAAATTGAAAATTTTGAAAAAGTTTTAAAAAAATGTAGTACATTACTTATCGTGAAAAATTGCCTGTAACTCGAAAAATTAGCAAGTTACAAACAAATTTCAGGAAACAAAAAATATTTAGAAGGCCTTAATGCATACGTCTGAATTTTTTCAAATTTTTAAATTCATATTTTTAAAGCACTACAATGTCAAAGAGTTTTTCATGTTTTTCCGGAAAAACTCGGTGAAAACGCACTTTATAGAAAAGTTGCAAATAAAAAAGTCTTGTATTTCGATGGTACATTCACCTGAATTTTTTCAGATTTTTTCAATTTTTACATTTCCCCTCTCCCATTTTTAGGAATTTTCAAGAGATCATATCTCAAAATGCACATCTTATTTTGGGCCTAAAAAGGTAAATACATTGTTGTTTTTTTTTCATTTTTGACCTAATTCTACAAGTTACGGAACACGGGATAAAAGAGATGTTTTCTACCCCTTCCGATCATTTTCCTACTATAATCTTTTTTTTAACTTTTTTATTAACGTCATTACAAACACATTACACAAGGTTTCATCAAAGTCCATTCATTAGCACTCAAGTTAGAGGTGGACTAAGAGGGTACTTTTAACCTTCAGCTAATGGACTATTTTTAAGTAATGTAACTTGTTCCAGAGATCAGAAAGAAGTGTTTACCTTTACCTAGAAAAGGCAGAGTTAACGCCAGAAAACCAGAGCTATTGTTGTTGAACCTCGGAGAATCGATCTGACTTGGAAAATTTTCATCCAAAAAGACGTTAGAGAATACAACTGATCAAATTTCTGGCATCAGTGCCAAAAGGGCACAGCAGGATAAGCATAAATGCATAAATAAATGTTTATGTGCCCCTTTAAAAAAAAAGTGATCGGAAGGGTAGAACGTATTCAAAATTTCATAACCACGGGCGTACTGCGGGCGGCGCGGGTCATCACCACATCTTACCAAGGTCACTGGCGGCCTTTACACCCCTAGCGTTCAAATCAGTATCAAACTTCAAGAAGTGTGGTGCAGATATTTTCAAACTCTCTGACGTCAACTGTTGGGTCAAGCAAAATCTAGTTTGAAAATCTGAACATTTTGCAGTGATGACGTCTGTAGTCAGCCTAAGAAAGAACTATAGTTTTGAAAGTCCACTACAGTGTCTTTCACTAGTCAGGGTGCCTGTTTATTGTGAGTCCCCTTGCCTCTCACTAGTCGGAGTGATTGTTTATCATGAGTCCTCTTGCCTCTCGCAATTCACGGTGACTTTTTTGAGTGAGTTCTCTTGCCACTTACGAATCAGGTTACTCTATATTGATGAATGAGACTTCTCTTAGTATTCATTGTTATCGTCCTTAATTACAGGAATAATTTTATTCTGAGTAAAAATGTTGCTGAGAATTTCAGCTGACTTCAGAACTTTTGACAAATACCTTGCATGGGACTGATAGATAGTATATAATTGCAGCAACGTGTGAGCAGCAGCCAACAGATCTGTTTCCGTTGGCGCAGTTGTATACTGTCTGTCCCATGAAAGGTATTTGTCGAAAGTTCTGAAGCCAGCTAAAATTCTCAGCAATATTTTTACTCGGAATAATAATAATATCCCCGTAATTGATGACGATAGCAATGAAGACTAAGAAATGTCTCACCAATATAGAGTAACCTGATTCGTGAGAGGCCAGAGGACTTACTCATAAAGTCATCCTGAATTGTGAGAGGCAAGGGAACTCACAATAAATAAGCTCCCCGACTAGTGAGAGGCAAGAGACTCACGATAAACAAGCATCCCGACTTGTAATAGGCAAGGAGACTCATGATAAACAAACACCTCATAATATCGTACTGTAACCTCCACATGGTGGACCTTGGAAACTACAGTACTTTGGTAGGCTGACTGCAAACATCATAATTGCGAGATTTTTCAAAAAAGTGTTCTCGAGGCACACCCATAGGTGTCAACACAGGGGGTGTCACACCCTCTCAACTTTGAAGCCGATTCGGCAAATCAGTCACTTTCGGCATTCGGCAATATGTACATAAATTTATAAAAAAAATTAAAACAATGAAAACTCAATGCCATAAATAATTGTTACTTTTCGAGCAACCTCTGTCTTGTATTTGACTTTAATCATCCTCTAAACATAGCAGCTGGCAACAGCATGGCCAAATCTGTTGGTTCTATCCTCTAGCGCTGAGAATTGTATATGAGTATATTTATATTTATAGTGCCGTGTCATAATTGCTGGAAACGTAATAATGTAATAAACAGGACACTTCGGTTCATCGAAAGTGCAATGCAGCTACCTTTCGTGTAATAAAATAATCGTTTTGAATTTTTTATACTTTGTTATTCTGTATTTTATTTTACAATAAAGGTTTTTTCTTCAATCAGATTTACATTTTTTTTATATTAAATAACTATCGTATATAAAGAAAATAGAGGAGCAGAGGAGAAGAAGTCATTCGGTATTGGGGCAAATCAGGGTACAAACAAATTCATTGATATGCATGTGAAAACGATGCCTGTGAAAATTATTATGGGCTACTGTCAACACGAATTGAAGTTTTCTTCATGCATGAATTTGTATGACTACAAGGAAAACCCTCACGGGGTTCTTTCATCAGACTTCACCGATTCATAACAATTTCACCCCCCATAAAAATTGCTTAAAACTAGCCCTGGTTTGGTCTGGTATCTAATATATTTTTCAATATTGGATTATAATATTTTTATAACATAAGTATGTATGTTCCTGACTTATTGGTTTTTCTATGTAGATTTCACATAAGAAAATTATTTACAGTACTGGAAAGTGTTTGTTTTGGTACAACAATAAGAGCAAGCGAGAGCGAAGCAACTAGTCTATTCTTTTTTATCGTATAACAAATCCTACTCGTGCCACCTGCTTTCCCCACCACATGTGCGTGGACAGCTCTGTCTGCAGAATTTCAATTTGCTTCTGCCTTGATGGGGCTTGTCACTATCTGCCCTTCTGCTAGAGTACTGGTAGACGCCTTTATTGTGGGCAGTCGGTTAATATGCAATACCAAAACGAGGACTTTCCGATTCTGTATACCCAGAATCTAGTAGGTTATGCAAAATATATGGCTGTTTGAAAGTGTTCCTCTTATCTAATATATTGAAAAATGTGTGAGATTATAGCGAAAAATAAGCTGGCCAAAGGGTGGCATCATCAGAGTGATCTTTTGATGGCACATTATTGTACACTGTTGGCAAATTGAAGGATCGCCAACTGCTAGCCAGTGGGACATTTCGCTTCAGACTTTCCATAAAAGTGTATCAATTGTGATAATGCTGGCGATGGTGTGTGTGACCATTTATGTGCCGATTATGAGTGTTTGCTGCAGTAAGAGCAGGGACGGTTTTAACATGCTTGCTGCCCTCGGCACTATTTTAAGATGCCGCCCCTACTCTTAAAAAATATAACATATATGTACTACCCAAAAAATGTTTACCGCAAATTTTACCTGCACAATGTGAATTGCGCACTATTGTCGCTCTCATCAAAAAACAAAGCAGAAAGGCCGTCTTTGATAAAGACATTGAACACAGGAGCAGGCGAGCAGGACATAATAAATAATATCTGTTCTAAATTCTAACTACAGTACTATACTGCAGAGAGTTATTTTACTTATTTTATTCAATGGCTTATTTATTACAATTTTCTTTAGTTCATTTAGGTGATAAGAAATTGAGTGAGTTGTATTATTATTTATCAATTATCAAACCCGAAATAATTTATTTTGTATTTCGTTAACGGTTTAGTTGCTTAAATGAAACAATGAATAAAAAAGTATTAGTCTTCTAAGGACCATCACCATAAATTGGGTATAAAAGAAAGCCTCTTCTGGCTGTCATCCATATCGCTCAATGCGTTGTTTTGGCGAATTCATAAAAACGACTAAAAGAATATTCAAAAGAAAAAAATTTTGCCGCCGTTGAAATTTTGCCGCCCTGGGTACCCGCCCAGTGTGACCAGTGGTAAAACCGCCACTGGGTAAGAGGTGATTGGAAATAAGACAAGTGCATTGTAAGAAAAGGTGGATACCTTGGAGGGGACAGTAAGCAAATAGTGGTAGGTATTTATATATTATCTATTACAGGACTCTAGTCCTAGGTCGTCTATTAGAATTAACCGAATTACATTGAGAGTAGAAAAATCATCATAAGTTGAAAGAGGTATGACTGGTAAATAAATATTGTCATATAATTCAATACTTCGTCAGTATTAGCTAGAAGAGTAGTTGTTTTGATTGGTTTTCCAATAATACGTGTTTTAAAGTGTTTTCCTAAGTAGCATATTAGCGTGACCCGATTAATGAGTGTTTTAAAGTGTTTTCCTAAGTAGTATATTAGCGTGACCCAATTAAGGTACCAATATACAGAAAGAAGATCATTTCATATTAACTAAAAAAGGTGTGAATGACTAAATGTAAATGAATGATTTAAGTATTTTCATTACATTTTTTTCTCTAAAATGCTAAGAATCCTATCATGTAATTCAATACTTCGTCAGTATTAGCTAGTAAGAGTAGTTGTTTTGATTGGTTCTCCAATAATGAGTGTTTTAAAGTATTTACCTAACTAGTATATTAGCGTGCCCAGATTAGGGCAACAATATACAGAAAGAAGGTATTTTCATAATAAATAAAAAAGTGTGTAAGTTGTGATTTGCATAATACCTAAATAATATTATCTAATCAGTTTACTATATTATCAAAGAATAAATAGAATTTTACTCAGTAAAGTATAATTGTTTCTTTTTTACCTTACTCAACTAATTCTGTTTTTAATTTGTTATTCGTAATATTGGCCGGATTTTACCTATTGTGACCATACGTCCGCAATTTCGTTGGACAGTCCAGCATTTTGGAGTACTATCTGTGATCAGAAAAACTTTTCCTCTCGGTCATCAAAAAATGTTGGGATCAAGAAATGATTTTTCGGATTTCTGCCCCCCGCTCATCAATTTTTTTCCCAGCAGAAGTGTCCAGCACAAAAATCTGGTCACCCTAATTTTACCTCACAAAGCATTATATGTTGATTGTTGAGCAAGCTTGTTGAGGAAGGTGAGGAAGTCGTAAATTTTCCTTAAGATGGAAGATTAATTGTTTGTCTTCCTAGGAAACGAAGAAATTACGACCTACCTAAGGTACCCAACCTTAGGTCGTTACTTGCTCGTTTCCTTATTTGTAAAAAAGTTTCTGTTTACAATGCAACACACAATACACACGAGCGTGAAAAGCATTGCCTGCTAAATAGAATTTTAAAACAGGCTATCTTCTTTTTCTGTTAAATTTAAAAAATCGTAATAGAATGAATTAATCGACAGAACGATGTGATTTCTAAATTTAAGATGTTATTTAATGGTAATTTCATTATAATTTTCGGTTTAAATTTAAACGAGTAGTGATGGTATTGATTTTCAAATAGCTAGCTAGTATTCTATCGCGCATTATCGGGCTGAAATGGATCATCTTTTTATATTTGTTTCCTTTACTACACCGGCTAAATAAAAAGAGAAAGAGAGAAATATAATTAACCGAATCAGATTAGATGCTGTGCTGAGCCGGAGTAGCTAGTAGCTAAGGGTTATCTAGCTGTCTTCACACCAATCACTGATAAATCCAAAAGTGAATTCTTAACCCTACTTCTGTGGTGTATTAACGGTTTATTAAGAAACGCTGTGATATTTCTTGTTTACAGTAATGATAATAATAGCAAATTAGTATATTACGTTACTTAAATATATTCTAAGTCAAGAAATCATTCAAATTATCTCCTTTTCTTTAAATATTGAGGTCGATGACAGTGCAACCTCTCAGAAGATATGTCAACTTCTTCAGTCAAAATCAGAAATGGTCGCGGTGTGTTTACTATTTGACTTTCTGTGATAAATAGTTTAAAACTCAAGGATACTAACAGATTTATTTATTTTGGTGAGTACGTTATTCAATTAACAATAAAAGCTTGTATGTTTAGGTTTATACTTTTAAATTTGGCTTCTAATTTAGGTAACCTGCAAAAGTCTGCCTTTAAAATATACTTACAGCAAATATATACTAAGGAAAGGACTTATTTTTAATTTTATAACGTGAAAATGGTAAAAGAACCATTTGAATAAACATAATTTTACGCATAATTTATTAATACAAATATAACATTGTGATTCACACACTGACATTATATATGCGCAAGGAAGTATTATTTTTTCGTTATGTTATCATATTTAAATTTGTTTCCGTTCGTTTTGTTTATTAATGGAACACTTTTTAATTATTGAATGCAACTACGGTGTCTCAATTTTAAAGGTCAATATTGCAATTTATGTGTCAAAAACATGCATGTGTACGTAAAACGTGTGGGTTATATTGCCGCCTACAGGGTGTTTTATTTATCTATTCATACGACTGGTATATCAAGTCTATAATATGCAGGTAATTCACAATATCTTACTGATAATTTATAATTCAAAAATTCAAATCTGCATACGGCGATAGCTCATAAATTTTATTTCATGTGGCAATTATCAGTGGTAATTATAATCGGTGGTGGTAGATAGTAAGTAGGTAACTTCCTCCTCAATATCATTTATGAATCTTTAATAATAAAATACTACCAGACTACTATGGCAATTAATATAAATATTATTTTTACTTGTCCCTGGACAGTAATATAATATAACCTATAAATGAGAAATTGCATATTAAATTGAAATTTAAATGTTAATGTGTCATATATATGCCACACCAATAAGAACTAATTTTTATCATGCTTTCTGTGGAGACATTAGTACAAACCAGTGTCTATTGTGTCGGGTTGTTTGGTGGTGGTGCTGCATCTGCTGCTGAGGTAGATGGGCTCATCACATTTTGGATCGCAATATTCAATTTTTCTTTCAATGATAACTCGACAATGCCCTTTTCTCTGTTGTTCAATTCAGCAATAGGTCTTCCGTGTTCGTCATTATATGCATGACCTGCTGGTTATCTTTTCACCAGTTTTTTAATGCGCCAAGTGGTCCCCTGCATAAAATTCAAAGTTTTTGACATTTTCGGGACTACCGAGATTCAGCTGCGATCCCGGGACATTAAAAAATAGAAGGTAATCCCTCGGGTAACCCCAGGAAATCCCGATTCCGGATTCCCGGGATTGGAAACGCTAATAAAACCATAAAACAACTGTCTCTTTCTCCCTTGCCTTCTTCAAGCAGTTTTTCGCAGCCGAAAATTGATAATTATTTGCCTTACATGAGTCGTCTAGAATCAAAACTCACATTCTCCAAAATCGCGAATTTTTAGGTAAAAGTGCCATCTATCAACGCTGCCTGAACTTTATAACGTCATATATTTATTAAGGTCAAAACTGCCATTATTCCTGCGTAAAAAATTTACAAAGATTGATGTTGGAGTCAAAACTCACATTATCCTTTGGAGAATGTTAGTTTTGAAACAAACAAACAACAAATTTAACTTTAATCAGTTTTACAAACAATTGTTTGTAAACAATTACTTCAAAATAAAGCCATTTATTTGTACTGATTGTTTGATTACCTTTTTGCAGCTTAAAACTTATTTCAACATTTTTCAATTACCGAAGTAGGGTAAGGTAACTTTGCTTCTGTCTTAATCTCCTATAGAATAGATGATAGTCTTAATCTCTGATGAGCCATACCACAGTATCAAAACTCACAAAACCCACTTATTAAATTGTCAAAGCTCACATTATCCATAAATAAGAGTCAAAACTCACATTATCCAAACTTTAGTATTTTATTTTAAGTTTATGGAATTATTTATTGTTGTTTTTCACAATATCGACTTATTTTATTGTAAATTCATTTAAGCATATACCAATAGAATATTTCCCAGATAAAAGGTTGCTTCCAAACTAGTTTTTCTGTGCTAGCCAAAAAGTCAGATTTTGGATAATGTGAGTTTTGATTCTGGACGACTCACATGTGGTAACTATTTCGTCCTCTTTCTATTTTCATATGCTATCTCGCACAACAGAGTTTGGCGCGAAAATGACAACAGTCAATAGTCAGTTGGAACTGCTGGAAGCTGAAGCAGTTAGTAATTTGACCTAAAATAGTGACGTCACATTGTAGATCAAATAATAAGTACTCTCGCTAAAACGAATTATTCACTCATTTACGTATACTACAACCGAGACTACAACATACAACTTCGGTCGCGAAAACAAGTAGGTACACACGCTAAATCAGTTTTTTTTTCACCTCCTTTAATAATGGGGCGGGGGTGGTAATGGGGGTGGCTAATGCCAAAAATTTTTTTGAGACCTTAGTTTCTCTTATATACAGGGTGTCCCACTTAAAACTCCCGGCGCCATTTTCTCGATAGCCAAAAGCGATATTTGAATTCTGAGTAAAAATGGTTATTTTACACATTGAGATATAGATGGCGTTGCGATGCAAAGAAATTTTTTGATCCTAGGAACGATGAAATGAGTTGCATGAGATGGAGGATTATATTCTGAGCAACTTTTATGATGCGAACAATTTTCGATAAATCACTGGTTCTCGAGATATTTGAATTGAACTATTTTTTTCTAATGTAAATCTGTCTATTTGCACACTTGCAATGAATTTTGACAAATAACTGACAATGTCACAAAAATTAAAGTTAGATGTACACAACTAGATTTTAGAAAAAATACGTTATAAGACTTGTCCCATTTTTTTTGCGCACGACAGTCCACACACTAAATCACAATTTTATTTTTCACCCCCTTTTATAATGGGGTGGAGGTAGTTATGGGGCTAATGCCAAAAATTTCTCAAGGGTGCTATAGGCGATATAATTTTAAAAAAATAAATAGTTGTGGATTGTTTTCAACTAGCAGAGAAAGAAATATAAGCATTTTGGGACAATCTGCCCAAATTTCAAGAACAAAATCAATATTTTTATTTATAATCGACTAAAACGCAAAAACTAATGTAAGTATCACAGATTCAAATGCAAGTAGAATATCATTCTTTTTTTAAAAGTTGGTTATTTCATATACCTACTTTCATAATTCGCTTATTGTTTTTGATTTCACAAAAAAAAATCACGTAGTTAAAGGTATGGGTAAATAAAACACTTAGATTAAGTGATGCCGTTTAATTATAGTCTATTAAGTTCGTATGCTTCACAAAGGAGAGTAAAAATACTACAGTTATATTATATTCTGAAACAACTATATAGCTCTACATCACATTCAGTTACATTGTAGAATCGAGTGATTTTTGTTTATAATTCGTGGAATCCAACAGTAGTTATTTGAAATTGTTTATACCTATGTGCAACATCCATAATTCCAATGAAATTACAAAAAATTGGTTTAAGTTTAAAAATGTTTTTCTTTCTAAACACCACTGTAAATTACATGTAAAAGCCTACATTTTAAAATAAAAATTGCGATGGAAATTTCGAAATTATTGTTGATTTTTAGCCGTTTGAATAAATATTTTGAGCTAAAATTTGGCACGGTGGTTTAGTTCAATAAAGGGCATGGTTCCACCAACTTTTGTTAAAATTGATGCATTATTACATTATATTTCTTAATCTGTTAAAAAGGGCAATTTTTGGTGGTTTTTATTTTTTTACATATTAACAAATTATCAAACAGTTTTTTCATATGTCTAGTCTTATTCATAATTTTATTGCGAACAGTTTGGTATTTTTATTTTTGCGATACGATTACTATGACCTGATGTAATAAGAAAAATAGCAGAAAATTTCTGTGTTGAAAAAGAAATTGTTAAAATTTTACAAGAAGCCATGGACGGATTTAATACAAAACTGCTCACAGTACTTGTTATTATACCTACAACAAATTAAAACAATAAAATTGCTGTAGCCAGAGAATTCCTTATTCACCTATTTTGATCCTTAATTTGACTCCACTATAAGTGTTTGTTTGGATATTAACGCAACGCTCCAAGAGTCAAGGCACTCGTTGATGCAGGCCCAATAAACGCACACAGCTCGTTTGTTGAAATTCGTGGAAATTGTCAAGTGGGCGAGCGGAGATGTGCTTTGCCTGAAGCCGACACTTGCTTGATTATTTGGAAATTCAGACAAATAAATGATAATATTTTATAGGTATTCTAAATGTTGGTGAATTAAAATTTCAATTCAACTATGTTGTATATTGCACAATTTGCACTTAGTCTGCTGTGGCAACGCTGTAATCTTTTTTCCGTTTTCAGTGTTTGAGTACCTATTTGTAGTAATTTATATAAATCCAAGCAATTTAAATATTGTAATTAAGTGGAATCCTATATTCGGACTTGAAGTGTGTGTTATTTAATGTTGTTTATTGGTGTTGGTGTTGGTGTTATCACAGAAAAGAGCTCCATATTCTTTGGTGTATACGCATTACTTAGGCATTAAGATAATCTGTTAAACAGTAATTAAATTGTGATGCACTTTTATTCTGGACAGTACCTATAATATTATCTGCCTGCATTTGGAATTTGGAGCAATAAAGTGGCTGTGGTGAGTACCTAATAATTATGATCTGTCGGTTTGGTAATTGTTTCTCAGTACCTGGTTTTTAATGGCTAGAGTTTGCCAAAATAGTAGGCTTAGGTAATATCACCGAATATTTACAAATTGGTAGCTAGAAAAGAATAATTGGACACGGATAGGGTTGCCAGGTCTAAAATTCGAAAAGCCGGACTTTACTTATAAATTTGGCCAGACATTTGGTACAAAAAGTCGTATTCGTTTGTCATAAAAAAATAACTAAAATACAAAATCAGCCCCCACGGTTAGTAGTGGAGAACCTACATATGAAATATTTCTTGTATTATCAAAACACTTGATCATATAATTATATGAGTTACCAGTTATTTGCACATTTAGGTATGTTGATTTTGATATAAATAACTAGCAAATCACCAGAATTTTCTAACCTCAAAAAACCGCTTAAAACGTCAATAGACCATTTTAGGTCACGTGGTTTTGACAATTTTTACATTTTGCTTTTGCGTGGTTTTATATATTTTTTTTCTAGTTTTTCTTGAGAAAACTGTGTTTTCGTAATAGTGTCATGTAGTGAATATTACTCAACCCTTATGGGTGATGTAATGTGTCGCTATGATGAGAAAATCAAAATAATAGACAATATTGACCCATACACCTTTGGAATGGAGACTGGAGATCTTTCTGCAGATTTGTCTATTTTACCTTGTGTATCCGTAATTAATATGGTAAATTACTTATAGCCCGGGAGGCAGCATTGCATTTTTGATCGATAGTCTAGATATGGCTAGTAATCGAAACAAGCGTCAGCTGTCAGGATCGTGTCGTGGTGGACCTGGTCGTGAGAGAACGTCTATTATGTCGAAAAAAAAAATCAAAAATGATTTCAGGTCGTTTAAAAATTTGTACAACAAATGTTTACATGATAATAATAATTAAAAAAAAAGTCAGCTGCGTAGATAATGAGGGATTATACGTCAGCCGCTTATATAAACCTGTATAAAAGAACAATTGATGTAAAATCATTTCAAGTTCAATGAAACTTGTACAGCTAACTCTTTATATTATTAAAATGATAAAAACAATCGTCAGCTATTCTTTCAAAGACCGTCAGCTGAGGGATTATAAGTGCGGAGCGAGCTTTTAATCTTCGTATGGTGTAATCCAATGTATTATCTAACTGACGATCTTTCACCCTTTATATCAATAGCTGACGTACATTTTCATTTAATATATTATTTAAATAATCATTTCAAAAATTTCAACTGACTTGAAATCAATTTAAACTAAAATTTATGGTTTTAATCTAGTTTTCATAGCATACATAATGTGCTTTCAGTTCCTAAGCCAACTGATGATATTTCCCCCCTTATGTAAATAGTTGACGTACATTTTTACTTCATATGTTGTTTAAATAATCGACCTTCGGCCATTGTATTGGGAGCATTCTCGGAACCGGCTTCGCACAAACGGAGTTGACAGAGTCGGCTTAGTTTTTATTTTGTTACAATTTACAAGTGTATTAATTACATGAAGGAAGAAATAAATATGAAATGAAGGAAGAAGAAGATATACGTTTTTAAATATAGCAATAATCAAATTTATTTTATATAAACATGATATCCTGAAAAAACTGCATATTTACCTAGGTACATGTCCTTTTCGCACGGCTTAGTGACTGCGACTGAAAATAAAACTCGGCAAGTCTACAAACGCTCCAAAAAAAATGGCGATTTCACTTTTCAGGTTGTCCAGTGGCTAGACAAATGGATCCCCCGAATTCTTCTATTTAAATAGGCCCCAAAGAGCTCTAACGGTCATAGGTAAGGGCGCAGGAAATTTACGTAGAAATGCGCAGATAGTTACTGTCACAATTTGTCAAGGTCTTTGCAAATTTAACCTACAGGAAAATACAATGAAAAAATATATTTTTTAAAATTGTTTATTTTCCAGCATTAGTGAATATTACCATTGTAATTGAAACCATAAATTTTAGTTTAAATTGATTTCAAGTCACCTGACATTTCTAGAAATGATTATGATTATATATTAAATGAAAATGTACATCAGCTATTGATATAAAGGGGAAAAGATTGTCAGTTAGATCATACATTGGATTGCACCATACTCAGATTAAAAGCTCGCTCGGCACTTATAATCCCTCAGCTGACGGTCTTATCCCCCACTGAAAGAATAGCTGACTTCAATTGTTTTTTATACTGGTTTATATAAGCGGCTGACGAATAATCCCCCATTATCTACGCAGCTGACTTTTTTTTTAATTATTATTATCGTGTAAACATTTGTTGTACAAATTTTCAAACGACCTGAAATCATTTTTAATTTTTTTTTTTTTTCGACATAATAGACGTTCTCTCACGACCAGGTCCACCACGATTCTGACAGCTGACGCTTGTTTCGATTACTGGCCATATCTAGACTATCAATTACACACAATCAAGCGGCGTGAAATCACCATCAAAAATGCAACGTTGCCTCCCGGGCTATTAGTGTTGACTCACAGCTTCTACACAGGCCAGCAGTTAAAGGCATACAAATCTTTACAAGCATATAAATATTATGAGGCTGGATTTGTGCAAGAAAGATAAACTCAAATGTATTCGTTGTCATGGGCAAAGCAAGTTTACATTTAAATAACTAACTAAGTGCTAAATTTCAGTGATAACCATGTTATATTATGCCTATGTAGTATTCAATAGACTCTGCCAGAAAGTGATTTCTTTACCTTTCTCCTAAGCTTTTTTTACATTCAAAATAAACCGTATCTCACAATCGCACCTTATCGCACAAAAGGATGGCATTTTATTTTTATTTCACGTTTAAAACTGAGATTACTTTGTTTACAATGGAATAAAAAATTTGGTTGTCCCTCAGGTAATTTGGCCGACTTATCGTGACGTCATCCTAAAATGGTCTATATTGTGAAAAAAAGAAAAGAAACACTTATGCAAATGACTAAAATATTGTATTCCTATGAATTTTGAAGCGCTGAATATGAAAACAATGTCGGAATTCCCCTAGAAAATTACCAGACCTAGAAAATTACCAGAAATTTCTAACCACAAAAAAAAGTTTAAAATCTACAACATTGTAAAAAAGAGAAAATAAATACCTATGAAAACGTCTAAAATATTGAATACTCATGTAATTTGAGACGCTGAATACGAACTTGATGTCAGATTTCCCCCAACAAATTTGTTGGACGTTAAAACGAGAAGTAAAAAAAAAGGAGTTAAACGAGCGCGAAGTCCACTTCACAGAACTTTTGATACCCTTTTACACCCAAACTCTCTCAGTTCTTTTAAAAATTTTAAAAGGTATCTTGAATTACTACTTTAAGTGTTAAGATGTGGTTGTTTGCATGGGACTTCTTTCATTTTTTTGACAATATTGTAGATTTAAAGCTATTATTTTGAGGTTAGAAAATTGTGGTGATTTGCTGGGGGAAATCTGACATCAAGTTCGTATTCAGTGTCTCAAATTAAAAGGGTATACAATATTTTAGACGTTTTCATAGGTATCTATTTTCTTTTTTTTACAATATTGTATATTTTAAGCTATTTTCTTGAGGTTAGAAAATTCTGGTAATCAGGGTTGGCATGTTTAAAACAAAATGTTTTAAACAAGATGTTTAAAACATGGCAGCATGTTTTAAATAAATGTTTAAAACATATTTAATACACAGTGCGATGTTTTAAACAAATGTATTATTTTGGAGTTTGTGAAAAAGCAGGAAAAGTACCGATGATGGTCCATTGCCATAAATAATTCCAATATAAACAGTAAACACACTCACAAAAAAATAGTCTCTGTAGCCTTACTCTTCTGAGTCAAATGATCAGAGTGGTCACTTGCACTAAATTGAACGTTTTATTTGTAGAGTGCTGTAGAATCCGTTTAAGAGCGTCATCTGGCATCAAGTAGTAGTAGCAGACACGGTAACTTGGCACCATTTAATTTTAATTTAATAGAGTTTTAAACGTTTTAAACCTGTTTTAAACATACCATTTAAAACATTGAAAAAACTGTTTAAAACAAAAAAAAAACCGTTTAAAATGAAAAAAAAACTGTTTTTTTCTCCCACTCCACAGTGGGACGAAATTTCGCGAAACTGGCCAAAATTCTGAAACTCTCAGAATAAGTAGAAAACATGTTCACTATTTAGAGAAAAATACTGAACAAATTTTAACTTTAAAACAGGGGTTGTAAAATGGGGTGAAATTGCAAAAACTTGACCAAAAGTTTTGAAACTGCCAGAATATATATAAAATATGTTTTGGATAAAATACAAAAAAAATTCAAGTTTAAAATGAGTGAGGAACATTCTTAAAAAAATAGTCGATACATACAATTTTATAATAGGGGATGCAACAGGGTGAAATTATAAAAACTCGAACTGAAAAATTTTAAAATCTGTAATTTATTTACAGTACATATGCATATTATATTAAAAATAAAATAATCAACCATCACTGACTTTCTACCACTCATAGTCCGTGTCGCCATTGGAATCTGACGACTCTTCCGAAGTAGACGTTTGTAAGTCTCTTGGAGCCTCATCGGGCGTCTCTATGACCATTTTAGGCTCAGAAAGGAGCTCCAGAACTTCTCGAGAAAGAGGCACACTGCGCTTTGCGGATAAAATTCTCAGTCCCGTTAAGTATGGATCTGAAGAGACCAGAAGGCAATGGAGTAAGTCCTCGTTTGTTGTCTCCCTCGACATTTTTCTTGTATGTCCCCTTCGATACATTTTTAAGTCCTTGTTTCTGCACTCTTGGGCCTCTTCTGAAAGCTGCCCAATTGGGAGTACAGCTGACCTAATTATGGCAGAACCATGAATTAATATTTTATGCATACTCGCTGGCATGTAATACCAAGGGTATTTTTTTACGAATAATTTTGCTGTCTTTTTGGCAAACTCATCAATGTTATAAAATATTATTTTGGGTATTCAGCAGATAACTTTCAAAGAAATCATTCGTTCCTTTCATATATTATTGATCTAAATCTGATCAAGCTAGAATATCAACGAGTAGTCCTCTTACAAACAAACTTGTCAATTTCTTTATACATTTACTATGTCTAACATTCAATATGAAAAACAAGAAAATAACCATTCTTTCTATATATTGAAGATCTAAGTCTGATCATGCCAATATATTGTCAGAAATCCACCCTTAAGAGGAAATCTTTCAAGCATCTCTAGCCCTACCTAGAGGATACTCCATTCAATACGATAAACAAGAAAATAACCATTCTTTCTATATATTGAAGATCTAAGTCTGATCATGCCAATATATTATCAGAAATCCACCCTTGCGAGGAAATCTTTCAAGCATCTCTAGCCCTACCTAGAGGATACTACATCACAAACAAACATTAGTTACATTTCAAAGCCAAGAACTACTGAAAAGCACAATGAAATATATGCTTTTCAGTAGTTCTTGGCTTTGAAATGTAACTAATGTTTGTTTGTGATGTAGTATCCTCTAGGTAGGGCTAGAGATGCTTGAAAGATTTCCTCGCAAGGGTGGATTTCTGATAATATATTGGCATGATCAGACTTAGATCTTCAATATATAGAAAGAATGGTTATTTTCTTGTTTATCGTATTGAATGGAGTATCCTCTAGGTAGGGCTAGAGATGCTTGAAAGATTTCCTCTTAAGGGTGGATTTCTGACAATATATTGGCATGATCAGACTTAGATCTTCAATATATAGAAAGAATGGTTATTTTCTTGTTTTTCATATTGAATGTTAGACATAGTAAATGTATAAAGAAATTGACAAGTTTGTTTGTAAGAGGACTACTCGTTGATATTCTAGCTTGATCAGATTTAGATCAATAATATATGAAAGGAACGAATGATTTCCTTGAAAGTTATCTGCTGAATACCCAAAATAATATTTTATAACAATGATGTAAGCAGAAATACAAGATATTTATTTTTTAAAAAACTCATCAAATTTTTTTATGTCTATCTCATATCCTGAGGACATTGCTTGTAAAATAGTCCCGCAACGCTTAATCAAATTTATATCCAGTCCAGTTATTTGAGCTGCAGTTTCAGGATACTTGAAAAATTTTCTAGCCGTGTTTCCATCGTTGGAAGTTCCACTGCCACCTGGTTTGACTTTATCGACCAGTAGTCCTAATTCCTGTCGGAACTTTGTCTGAATTTCTAATTTTTTAGTTTTCAACTGTTGCAGATTTTCTTCCCTCGCTTGCCATTTTTTGAAATCCATTCTATAGGAGATGTGCAAAAAACATTCAAAAAACCGTATCCAGGCATGTAAAGTCGAAAGACCAAATCTGAATGTGTCTTGATTAACTTCTTTCGCTATTACACGATCAAGCTGGTTCATTTCAGTAGGGGTGGCTTTACATACATAACATGTTTGTGCAGAACTGGTTGATGTTGTGGCATTACAAATTTTTCCGTCAACCATTGTTAATAACATTTGAAACTTGACAGAAATATTCTTATCCTCGATTTTGGTTTCAAAAGGAATTAGACTATTTATCTGCTCTTCCACATTCCTGATAGTTTCTTGAGATAAATGGGTGGTCTCTTTTTTGTACTGAATACTAATTGGTCTGCAATATCTTACTGATGATGGTCGTGGATTTTGCCAAATAATAATTTTAGATTCATCTGCTTTCGCACAAACCAGCTGTAATGGGACCAAGGAAGTTATAAAAATATCTGTATCAGTACAACCTCCCGGAAGTGCCTGTTTATATTCACTGTGTCCAGTGCTGCCATCACATCCCCACTTACATATTAAAGTCATCTCTGAAATATTCTCAGAAGAGAGGTTTTCAATGACATCTTTCTGTGCAAGAATAATTCTGGAAACTGTGTGGTCCAGAAGGACTTGCAATGTAATTTCTGCTACCAAGCTGGAAATTGTTTTAAATTGAGCAGGGGGGGTAACATTTATACTTAGCAGCTCGTATTTTAGCGTAGCTTGGATAAATATTTGCATTCCTTTGTTTCGCTTGCAGTCTGATTTTCAAGTACTGTGCCTTAGTCAGCTTTGCTTCAATTATCAGGGCCAGGGCTTCTTCAGGCGTGTACTTGACTGGCCTATTTTTCGATTCTGACCATGTCTTTCGGATCTTACTGGCTCTTGTAGGTGTGGTTTCTACAGCTTCACTAAGTAATTTTACTGCATCGTGTTTTCCCTGAGACCTCAACTGGGATTTCATCGCATGTAACAGTTCTGCTGAAGTCGATTTTTCAGTTATTTCTTTTATTTTTCTTCTCTTCGTTCTTTCACTACTCTCTTCAAAAGGTAATGATGGACGACCTGCTGATGATGTAGAAGGTTGTGCAATTTCTTCTTCATGAAACAATGAAACATCACCTTTCAACCAGATTTCGTTATTTTTTAAAAATCTTGTTTCTGTTCTATTGCTTTCTTTCCATTTTTTTGAAAGAATACTGCAGAATCTGCGAATATTTTTCAAAATATCTCGATTCCTTTGTAATTGTTCTTCGTCAAGAGAAGCTAATAATGCAGCTTCCAGCTCTTATTTTTGTCGGAAATACTTTTTTCGGAACTTAGTCGGCAAACTCTGTATAAGTCCATCCGACAATATGTGCCTTTATTATCTGGAACAATAATTTAAATGAACTTAATTGTCTTTATTTTTTTTTATAATTGTCTTTATTTGGATTTTTTCAAGTTTATTAAATAATCAACTCATTAATAACAAAAAGATATGAATACACATCCTGCCTTAACTTCAGCGCTCGCAACTTTGTTTTATTAGTGTAACACATGCATGACGGATTAAAATCTCCAAAAAAATCAGAGGTAACCTGGGGTAGGTAAAGTTTTTTTAAATAATTAGGGAACTAATCAAGCTACATTTTGGTAAAAAATTCAAAGCTGGGCACAGCAAGGCATTTTCTGTAACTCAAGTATAATATTGTATATCGTTTAGGCAACAGCAATATACGTCAAATTTTCAAATAACAATTTTGGATTGATTAATACAGTTAATTAATCAAACAAAAATATTAAAATGAAGTACTTACCTTGAATAATATCCTCCATGTCCAACTTTGCAAAAACTTCCACCCAAAACACAAAAATTTAGTATCTAAACAATACTTTTAAAACACGTTTTTAATACACACTTGTACGCTCTTGAAACTATCACTTTAGACTACCTGCGAACAACTAAATGGCAAACCATCCGAAATAATATAGTTCGCCCTTTAAAGAGGCACTATTGTACACCACTTTTATGGCCCTTTCCGGTAATTTCTTGGAACTTAACAAATTCAGCATTTTGGCCGCATTTCTGATATTCTGTCCCACTGTGCACTCTGCTGGTAATTTTATAGGGGAATTCCGACATTGATATCATATTCAGCGCATAAGTGTTTCTTTTCTTTTTTTTCACAATATTGGCCATTTTAAGTGATTTTTTGAGGTTAGAAAATTCTGGTGATTTGCTGGGGGAATTTCGATATCGGATTCGTATTCAGCGGCCCAAAATACATAGGAATACTGTATTTTGGTCGTTTGCACAGCACTTTCTTTTGGTGGCTGTGTTATTTTAGTGTAAGAAGAGACTAATTCTCGTAAATAGGAATGTAATATTATGCCGTTATTATGTGTAAATACCTATGTAAATATTTTTTAGATTTCCATATTTCAATATAAATTTTAATTTTAATGTTTTACGAGTGAAATTTTGCATTTATGACTGCAACCCATAGATGTGGCTTCGCATGTGGTATTTATTGTTCATGTGGTGATATCCATATAAAGTAGAAATAATAAACTTGTACTGCAAAGAGTGTGCTGAAAAAAATAAAAGTCGGAAAGAGTTTTACGAAGCATGACGTGCATCATTACCATTAGTGATATAAACGGTAATAAAACGTAACGTACAATTTAATTATAAATGAGTGCATCAAATGTAACATAACCTTAGCAATCTTTAGACTGAGCATCAGCACGTTTTTTTGCCAACGACCTAGCAGAATAAGATGATTCGCGATAGGATATGTGTTTTTCCTAATAGTATAATAATATATTATAGAAGAATTCTAAAGTCATGAATTCTCTCTCATATTGTAGCTAATCTACGAAATAATAGATAAATGAACTAGGTTAAGCAAATAAAGATGTTTAAGTTTTAACGGAATAAAGCACACTAAAATATATGAAAGTCAGACAAATAGTTAATAATAATAATTGATAAAAGTCGCAGGCTATACAGATAAAATTAACTGTTAAAAAACTTTTTAAAATAGTAGTTCGTTACGGCTTTTCACTATAATGTACTAAGAACTATGAAAATTATGAAAAAATACCGCTGCCCAAGGAATCACTACTTCCACATTCAGATTTTCTATCCAAGTCTTACAACAAAAAACATTTTGATACTTACTATATTTGCACTCCACTATGTGGAAATAATTGTTTAAGGAACTTTAGTAATCCAATATTTGACATCGTCGACCCCAAAAACCCATAAAACGATGTCATATTGGTAGTGGAAGTAAAAAAAAAATTGTCTACCTTTGGTTTTTGTATACACACTTCAAATCACAATTTTATTTTTTTTTTCACCACGAGGCTTTTACTAATGGAGATGGGTAATGCCAAAAATTTTTTTTTAGACCTTAGCTTCTCTTATAGTATTGTTACGTTATTTACACCCCTTTTGTAAACACCCTGTATAGTGGATCCGAAAATTATAACACCAGGGTAATACTAAATACTATAATAATTCACTACTTTAGTCACTTGATCACTTTACTATCTTCCTGAACTTGCTATCAAAACTAAAACTGCCACTCTCAGCTTCTCCATGCCTTTATATACCCAAAGATGAAGGATCTAGAATAGTCTGTAATCATGTCATCACTCTCTAGATGTTCCTAGTAGGCTTTTTACTACTTCCAGACTCTGACACCACGCGCCATCTCTGAGCCGACTGCCAAACTAACCAAACCGGCTTAGCTTTCTGTTGCCCTTATAATTGGAACTTAGAGGAAATCTCCACAGATGTCGCTGGAGGTATAAATAAACAGTCAGTATACTAAATTTTACTACAGATTAGCGTTACCAAATTTATGTCCGATTCTGTATCTTCTCAAATCACAAATATCAAGTATTTGAACGTTAGAGTTAGAATCTTAGTAAACATGATTTCAAGAATTCTACCCAATTATCCAACAATTCGAGCTAAGCTTTCATTTTGTCAGCGGGAGTGACTTGTCAATTTTTTCCGGGGAAAGGAAGATGCATATAAAAAGAACTCGAAAAAGAATGAAATCATTCTACCATAACCAATGCCATTATCAAATCTGTTTGAAATAAATCCACTCGAGCGTGATCGAATGTGAGTACTTATATTAGTCATTTGACAGAAAGCCTTTGACATCAGTGGCTGTAAACAGGGGCGGACTAAGGAGGGGGCTTTAGGGGCTTAAGCCCAGGGCCCCGGATAGTGAAGGGGCCCTCGAACGCTGAAAACAGACTTAAAAATCAAATATGATATGATTATGACTATGCTCTATGATCTCATTGAAGGTATAAACATTAAATCAGAGATGGGTCCAGGAAACTTTCCATATTTGATAAAAGTCTGTAAAAGTTATGTAAATAATATAATTGTATGCACTAATTAAGCTTGCATCATCACGAATCGGATTTCACCATAAAATAGGCTATCAATATACCTAATGGAAAGTTTTCCTTCTAACTTTCCATTGGTAGACCGGCGGTATATTACCAGTCAGGTGCAACGTTTTTAAAATGCATGCCAATCATATATATGAATGAAATTACCGTGAATATGCCAGAAACGCAAATTTTAGGCAGTCGTCGCGTGCAGAAGGCTGTGCAAATCTATTTTTTTTGTGTTTTTTTTTTTAATTTAAAGTGGATGCCAATAGTGCCAAACGAAAAGCCGTGAAAAAGAATCCAGCGAAAATTCATTGGCATGCAGTTTACGCGCGCAAAACACACGTTGATGTGCACATTAAATCGTAAAATTTTTTGGTGTTCTTGATTTTGGATGATTCTGATTTTGGATTTTTTTTTTAGGCTTTTCGTTTGGCACTCTTGGCATCCACTTTAAATTTAAAAAAAAAACAAAAAAAATAAACAAAAATCGATTTGCACAGCCTTCTGCACGCGACGACTGCCTAAAATTTGCGTTTCTGGCATATTCACGGTAATTTCATTCATATATATGATTGGCATGCATAGGTTATTTTATGGTGAAATCTGATTCGTGATGATGCAAGCTTCATTCTGATATCAAGTAAGTCCATACAATAAGTGCATAAGTGCATACATGACTTTTACAAATATGGAAAGTTTCCTCTGTAATAAATATAAAAATATAACATTTTTTGCTCTTGTCTGCTTCCGCATCGCAATCCACAATCTTTGCGCCACTGTATGCATCTGGATTTGACCAGTCGCAACCAAGGCCCAGTGTAATGCAGCTACTCGTTATTATTATTATAGTTTTGTTCAGTATTTAGCCAAAACAAAGTGAAACGTGTCTTGGTGGTGCATGATCTGACCTGATCTCAAAAAAATGTTATCTTATGAGGTGGGAGGGGCCCCAAAGCATTAATAGCCCAGGGCCCCGCACCCGGTTAGTCCGCCCCTGGCTGTAAACAAATAAATACCTCATACCTATATTAATTTAAGTTCATAAGCTATATAATATAACCTTAAGTACATATATTAAAAACAATAAAGATAGAAACAAAAAAGAAGATTTGTCGGGAGTATATAAGCTTACTTGCGGAACTTGCCCTAAGATATATGTTGGACAAACAGGTAGAAAATGTAAAATACGTAAAGAACATAAAAGTATTTTTTTTTTGAAAAATAAGAATGCATCAACCTTTGCTAACCATTTACTATTAGAAAACTCACTAATTCAACGATAGTTTTGATATCCTTCACACAGCTGGTAAAGGACCAAAACTCACGTTGCTTGAGGACTTAAAAATTAATAGATACAAAAAATCTAATATTTTACTTATAGCCCAGTCGGTGAAGGTATTTACCTACCAAATTTTTTTTTTTCACTTTTTTAAAAATTTTGAAATTAAATCAAGCTAGAAAAAAATAAAAAATACAGATGCATAGATCACGTATTTATGAACAAAATGTCCTAACAAAATTTATCGTTAAAGCCACGGCTTTCCCGGAAAAAAATAGTCAAGTGTAACGTTATAACTTGGAGCGAGATCCATGCGTGTACGCGCTTGAATACGCATAACTGTGACACCAACGCACTGAATTATATTGTCACTAAATCAGAATTTGTTCAATCTATATGAGTGTTGGTTCATTTAAAAGATGGAAATTGTAGCTTTCTGATGCTTTTTAACCTCCCCACAATAAAATTGTGGGAGGTTACTACATTTAGTCCAAAATCGAAAATTGAGATATCAAATCAACGTTTTGAGGTCCCAGGAACTCAAAAAAGTGGTTTTTTAAAAATGTCTGTGTGTGTGTATGTGTGTGTGTGTGTGTGTGTGTGTGTGTGTGTGTGTGTGTGTGTGTGTGTGTGTGTATGTATGTTATCACGATAGCGGAGAAGCTACTAAACGGATTTGGATGAAACTTTGCATGAGGGTTTCTTTAGTGTTCCAGAAGATCTGAAAAGGTTTTGGTTGAGATCGGATTACGTTTAGTGCCGTTTTGGCACAACAAGTTGTTTATTTTATGATTACTTACAATTTTTAATCGAACCATTGAAAAGCAATAAAAATTCCAATTTCAACGATATATCACACTTGCACCCTTTCGATTTCGTTTCCGTTAAAAAAATTTAAAAGAATTCGTTATGTGCACACATGACAGCATCCAAAAAATATTATTGGTATTATTGTTAGGGGAAAATGTATTTTGCCATCTGTCAAAAATATTTGGGTTGGTAACCTTTGTGAATTTTAATTTATGATACGTGACGTTACAGCTAACCTGAAAAATATATATTTCTTAAGATTTAAGAATATTACGTAGCTATTATTAAAATTTCTGCCTGGTTCCCGTACTTTCAACTAAAATCTAGTACAGTGTAATGTTTATGAAGTTCTAAATACTTTGTCCTAATAAAATAGCACTCTTTTTGTAGGTTGGAAATCTAACCTGTAATTAGCTGTCTATTTTTATTAATCAACAATTAGGCAATCCAAACCACGTGACTTCCAACTTTGCGTTGCTGTCAAACATTTCTTGACAGTAGTTAAACGTTTGTCAAAACAGTTTGTGTTTTTCCGTCGGCCTGGCTAAGTATCTTGAAATTTTAACAATATAGTGTTTTTTGTGGATTGTGGCAAGGCGTTTTTGATTTTTTTCAAGTAATAAACTTTATTTAATTATGCAAAGTGAGTATTTTAAGAAGTTGGTGTTGGAAAATCAAGATGGAAAATCGAGATGTAAAAACGATGGAAGGTGTTAGATCATCCCTTTTAATCGCGGCTATCCATCTTTGACGTCGTTTTCTCGACAGATCATTTATATGAGGGAATTTACGACGGTAAAAGCTGACGTGTCATGATTTCCATGATGTCCCAACCCACTACTATGCACATATCAGGCATTTTTTCCAATTATAGCCAATAATATCATCACGAAAAAATCTAATAATACACATTAAACAATTCTTTACAAAAAAAATATTTTTCAAGATTAGTACCTCTATGCATTCAAATAAAAATAATTTTTTTTTAAGTTATTACACTTAATAGTGTTAAATTTTCGAATTTTTTTCTTCTAAAACGTATAGTTCGACTTATTCGTAAAAAATTAATATAAAAACGCGTATGTATCATAAAATAAATCATTGGTGCTTTTAGTACACATCTTTACCTTCAAATTGATCCCTTATAAAGTACCGATATCACGATATTAAGCTTTGATATTGATGATTGAAATTTGGTGTCAACAGCGGAAAACGTCTTTTTTCGGAAAAGTACTGAGTTTAAAGGTCTGAATTTCTTAAAATATTTTTTTTTGGCTGAATACATATTTTAGATAATCCCTTTAAATGTGCTATCCAACTTTTTTTTTAAATAAATTATTAATTTTACAATGATTTTTACTAAATAATCGTTAATTCATGCAATGGTCCGCTTTCAAGCTAATTATGTAATAATTAAAGTACTTAAAAAATTATTTAAAAACATGTAATACTTCGAGGAAATGATACTTTTTCATCTCCAATTGGTTTCATATCATTTGTTTTTTGCAATCAAAAGTTATAGCAACTTACGTACAGCGCGCGCGCTACCGCAAGCCTATTCTAGCGTCAGCGGGCGGTCGGCGCAGCGTCACTTGGGACCTTAGTTAACAAATTTCTACTCGCTCCAATTTAATGCGCAAAATACATGTCATATATGTTTCTTTCGTAAAATTTTCCGTTCTTCTGAATGGCGCTCTCAGTTTTTTCGTACAAATAAAATTTACAGAGTTATTCGCAAAAAACTGTATTTTTGCACTTAAATTATTAAATAAAAATAGGACGCGTATACTTTTTTGCGGTAGACTTTTCACTACGTTTTTCTAGCATACTTGAAGAACATTGTTCATCAAAGTCTACCTGGTTACAAATTTTTCCGAAGTGAAAATCTTCGTTTACTCCACTATAAGGAAAGTTGTTTAGAATTAAAATTTATGTCAGAATTCCAATGTAGGAATATAGGCTTCAATTTTTCGTTTGTATGGAATTAGGAGAATGAAAGTTTTCATATCGATAAAATGAAATCACGAACGTATTTTTCTTCATAGAACGATTTACGAATATTCCCGTAGCGTGTAGCTTTATCGTTGCACTGTTATTAGCACCTGTTCATTTCTAATAGGAGCAATAAGATAAAATTTACCGTATAAGTTTGTGGTAGCCTATTATCGTTATTTTTGCATCATGTACGCGAGTTATGTTAATAGCAAGGACATATGGATTACGGAGTACGGTTTTTTGATTCTTCTTTCAATCATTCCGTTTATAGTGCACCCAGACAGTCTTCTGTTGGAAACTATGGGATAATATGAGTGAAGCAGAGAAATTTAAAATATTATTCCGTCCTGATGTTGATGCGAAAAGTTATCGATACCATCTTTCGAATAATTTATTTAACGAACAACTATTCAGTAAAAAATCGATTGAGGAAGCCGTTACTTGGTGATAGTTAATCATAATGATATAAGAAAGAACACTTTACTTTGTTTTCTATCACTAATTTATTATAACATACACGCTGCTGCAGTTTCGGCACATTAACGTGCCATTTTCAAACGTTGATTCAAATGAATGAATTAAGGCTAGGATTTTGCAGAGTGAGAGGGAAATATGCGTTTATTTTCGGTTTATTATAAATATTTAAAAAATCATAAATGGTATAATCTTTAAAATAATTTCAGATACTTCCCATTGCTCTAAGGAATACAACCATATATAGTTTTTATCATTAATTTTGTATATAGTCAAATGCCATACTTTAATAATGAAATTAGGGACTATTTTCATTGACAAACTACGATATTTAAATATAACAGAAATTTATAATAAAAAATATATATAGTTGTATTCGTTAGAACAATAGCAAGTATCTAAAGCAGTTTTAAGATTATACTATGTGTAGTTTTTTAAATATTTACAATAAATCGAAAATAAACGCATATTGGCTCTCACTCCGCAAAATCAGAGACGAACCCACGGGGGGTTATGGGGGGGTACGCTCCCCCCCCCAATGTTGATTGAGTTGGGAAAATCACCAAAAATATAAAAAAATCTTTATTGGGTATAATTGCAAAAAAAACGAATAATGAGTTGATACAAATTAAATGACACTGTCACTATGACCATTTTTTTTTTTAATAATTTTAATTGATATTATTTATGACTAGATGTGACTGATGTGAGAGCCACAGAATAGTCGACGGACAACGCACAACGCCGATGGGACTACGCGACGGGCCAACAAAATAAACTCGTCAACTCGCGGAAATTCGACGTTCGACCCAGTAGACGGCACGGCCAGAGCATACAATTCTCAAAGACTGTCTTACATTAGAAATATTAGAATATTACTCCTTTTTGCCTTTATCAATACAATGCTTTATCCTAGCTATAAAGTCGTTTGTTGTTGGTTTATACTGAGTATCACTAATATCAGTTACCAACCTCTCAACGAGAGATAATAATAATAACAAATTGTTGTCGGTCAGAAATTGTTAAAATATTAAATTCTTAGAGGACACTGAATCAGAATCTGGGACTATTAAAGGGGTCTACAGACGATCCAGCTGCTGGGACCCGACATTGTTGGTACGCTTTGAAGATAATTGGAATTCCAGCGGACCAGTTAACTTTTACGAATGAGTTCAAAGCATGCCGACAAGGCTGGCTCCCTGCCGCTGGATCGTGTGTAGACCCCTTAATGCTACCTATTGCGTATCACAATGTGAAGTGGGAAGTGGCCGGTAGCCGTACTAGCGCGGACGTTCACGAGCTTGCGCCCCGACTTGCGCGTAATCGTATTTTATAGTGTATTCCACAAATATTTCATCGATACAAAAAAGCTCGCAAAAAAGCATAAAGGATGCCGACCGCTTCTAGTTAGTGTACCGCCCGCCGGTCCAATTTGACAACGCTAGTCCACGTTGACCACCAACCTATCATAATTCCGGTAGAGAAAATTTAAACCAATTATATTCAGTGGGAGTGGCCCACGGTCAATAAACGATACGGTTGCATCAATCAGCAGCTTTAGGACGAGAGAGACGCGGGGGGCGGGAAATCGAGATAGACATATCTGATTTCCGTGCAAAAGACAGAGACAAAGATGCTTGTAGTGTCTACAGGTGACGTAGGCTGTAGACCCTACCGGAATCTTTGTCTCTGTCTTCTGCACGGAAATCAGATATGTCTGTCTCTTTCATTCGATTTCCCGCCCTCCGCGTCTGTCTCGTCCTAAAGCTGCTGATTGATGCAACCGTATCGTTTATTGACCGTGGGAGTGGCCTACATTTTTGTTCGGAAATATGTGACCATTTTTTTTGTGATGATAATAAAGAAGCCGAACACTTTTATGGCCTTTTATGTAAATAGACTGAAATTGATACAGGTCGGTACCCTTTACGTTTTTTTGCGAACTTTTTTATATCGCTGGATTAAGGGATCTACACACGATCCAGCGGCAGGGACCCAGCCATGTCGGCATGCTTTGAACTCATTCGTAAAAGTGAACTGGTCCGCTAGAATTCCAATTATCTTCAAAGCGTACCGACAATATCGGGTCCCTGCCGCTGGATCGTGTGTAGACCCTATTATCGTTGGTACAAACTATATCTTGTTTTACTCCACGGTCATTAAACTATAACGGTTACCTCATCCAGTAGCTTTTAGACGAAGGAGAGCGCGGGGTCAACTTAGGTCTAGCGCCTACATCATGTAGTTTAGTTAAACTTCTTTTGCATAAAATTTGTATCGCTAGGCTACTTATAGATTAAGTCTGAAATAAAAAAAAACATAAGGAAATATAAGTTGTAAAAAAAATGGGCAGTTGGCAAATTAGTTGTAGCTTTCCCCCCCCCCAAAAAAATAGCTGGGTTCGTCTCTGCGCAAAATCCTAGCCTTAACAAAGGGCTTTGCGTATTTATAAACAAAATCTTAGATATATAACAATAAATATTAAGAATATTAAAATTTTAATAGCCCTTTGTTATCTGGCTGCTGGTTTCCGGGTCTTCGTCCGCGTAGACTTGGTTGGGTGCTTGACGTTTCGACCATCTTGTCGTGGTCTTCTTCTAAAGCGAAGTGACTTCGCTTGAGAAGAAGACCACGACAAGAGGGTCGAAACGTCAAGCACCCAACCAAGTCTACGCGGAAGAAGACCCGGAAACCAGCAGCCAGATCACCAGCTCCGCGAAAGCCTTAGCACCAAGAGCCCTTTGTTAATTCATTAATTTGAATCAACGTTTGAAAATGGCACGTTAACGGGCCGAAACTACAGTAACGTGTATGTAACTATTCAGTACCTTATTACCAGGTAAAAATACCGCCTCTAACAATTATAAATAGGTATCTAATAAGTAAGTAATGATAAATTATGAAATAATTAATGATAATATTCCTAACAGGCCCGCCGAGGGGGGGGGGGGGGGGGTAAAGGGGCGATTACCCCCTTCCGGGCCCGGACTCGTTTGAGAGGTCCGGTTGTCAAATGAAAATTTGTAGTATAAAGGCTATAAGTTGGTTAAAATGAGTGAATTTGCCCCCGCACGAATAATGCTCGTTTTTTTTGCTTGGATTATTATCAATATCACTTAAAAATTTCAGCTTAATATTAAGCAGTTTTCGAGAACAATTTTCGAAAATAATCGAATAACCTATTCAAATAAATTTTAACCAATTATAGATACTATCAGAACATAAACGTGGAATAAATTGGAACGGAATCTGACAACGGGAACATTGGAAAAAGGAATTCATGATTTTTTCTGAATTTTTTTAACCCCTATGAAGTTTCGGCACAACTACATTTTTTTTTGTAGAATCTTGGGATGGTTTTTTTACCACACATAATTTTTCTACACCAATCAAATGGGTACTTGGTACTTGAAAAAAATAAAATGTTCTTTTTAGTTTTTTTAAATTATGAAACGCTGATGTTAAAATTGTCATATATTTTTTTGTAGCATCTTGGGATAGTATTCTATAATCCCTATTTTTTCAATCGGTAATATCAGTAGAAGGTCCTTAAAAAAAAATAAAATGCCCTTTTTTTTTAATTATAAAACGCCGATGGTAAAATTATCATATTTTTTGTAGCATTCTATAATCCCTAATTTTTTGAAATCGGTACGTCCAGAACGTCCAAGAAAAATTCTGAAATGACAAAACTCAAGTTCTTTAATATTTAGATGCCCTTAATTTTTCATCAACAAAATATCGAGTTAAAAATATAAAGTTTCCAACCTCAAATACTCCGATGCATATGTTACCAATTAGTGCTACTTTAGAATTTCACAAATATATAAGACAGCATATGTATGTACATGTACAACGTGATTTACCATGATATGCGGAAAATAAAATGGTGAACTAGTTTTCAATGGGAGAAAGCCCCTGTAAAATTTTAGAGTGCTCTGAGGTAATTTAGTTTATTTAAAGTGGTTAAAACTTACGAAGATACGCTACTGTTACGTGTCTGTGGTCAGTAATAGTTCGATGAACTTACTTGTGAAAGAACATATCGGAGATGTTTACATTTCCTTAATTGGCATAAACAGTTAGGCTGGTGGGTGCGGTCAAGGTGCCGCGTTTTTTTGCTTTCGGTCGAACAATCGGGACCCCGGCAGGTACAAAGCACCGCCGAAGTTGGTGTTTTTGTGCAGCAGCTGCAGCTGCAATATCAACAACAACGACGACGACGACAACGACAACAACAACAAACTTACTTTCCAAGTTTCAATACAACTGGACTTTTCTTTCTTCAGTTATCGTGCTTACAAAAAACGTGACGGACAGACGGGCATTTTGAAAGTTGTTCAGAATTCGTTCACTAACATAATGATATGAAAATTTTTTCTCTGCGAGGGATATTTACTGTTTTAGAAATGTGCCAATCAAATGCAATATACTCTTCGTTTTTGCGAAGAGTATAATAAGACTTCACGAAATATGGAACGTGTGGGAGCAGTACATCTGTCTTTCTTTTCGTAGTTTATCCGTTTCCTTTCTTGCATTTGTTTATCTTAGGATATATAAAACTACATTTCGCGAATCTGTATGACAATCGTGCGTCGAAGCTGAAACACATAATATTGATACAAATATTTTCAACATTTTTTAATAAAAATGTTGAAAGCCCTCCTAAATATTTGTGGTTGCGTATTTAACATAAAGTTGGCAATACAACGCATCTTCAATGTTCATACTCCTCTTTCTAATTTCATACAAGTTCCACCTCTATTGGAATAACCCACCTCAGGAATTTTAACAAGTTTCAAAGTGCTTGACACATTTTTCTTCAAAGTTTCTTATTACCCCAGGCTTACATGTCATTAAACTTGGACTGAACGACTGCGCGATAAACTTGACAACCCTCAAATCTCGCTACTACCACGGAGTTTTCCAACCACCTCTCAATTCCCGGTTTGAAGTTGGTGTCATGAACAAGTGCTTGTCAGCTGTTCGTTCGCTTATGAGCCTGCTGCGACTCTGGCGAATAAAAATAACGTAATGGACAATCAAGGTAAGCCATGTTTTCACTTGTTTTGTGATTTCATTAATAGTGAAAATTGTTCTTTTAGAGAGAAAGTAATGAGGTATGCCGGTTTAATGTACGGGGTGAGATATTTTGCAAAGGTCAGTGCGTTGAATAGAAATTATCTTGCATGTCAAAATTAGCACAGTTAAAACACTAATAAAGAACTGCTGCAATATTACCATTTTTTAAAAATAATTGTTTAAAAAAAATGTCTTTCCGCAAATCATTTTGCGGGAAAGTGTTTTATTAATATTTACATCGTTTTGTTAGATTAATTGAAGAGCTAAGCGGATAAAGGTGTTATGTTACAAAAACACGTTATTGAGTAATTTAACTCGAAAGTTTTTAGGCGAGAACTTTTTTGTTATAACGACTATATAGCTTGCATTTTGCGATGATATTGACATTTGGTGTACTTTTCAGAGACAAATAACTAAAGTTGTCAGTTGTCATTATTTTCGAAAATTTTAAAAAATTAATGTACATAACACCTTTATCCGTTCATAAGTTTCTCTGAAATGAATAAGGAATTAGTGAATAAAAGTGTTAAGAAATTAAACATATTTTATTATTATTAAAACATTCTACAATTTTTAGGTAGTCGGACAGTTCTACGGTTTTGAGCCACAGTTTGGTCATTTCCAAGTATGTTGTGATAATACGTCCTTACCATTCATTTATGAATGGTAATTGTTCTTTAAGATTGGCCAGTTTTCCTACACTTAGGCTGCCCTTGTTTTCATTAAACACCGTTAGAGCAATACGGTCGGAATTTATCTTATGCATATTCCTTTTCTTTAAAATATCGACTTTGTAAAATGGAGTCATTTCATCTAGTGATGTAATAGTAGCACCCATAGGTGCCATTTTATACCGTCGTGAAAATAAACCTTTTCATTGTTCAAGTTTTTCTTCCTGTTGTACAAATTGAGTTTTGAGGCAATTCCATCAATATCCTTGAAATGATTCTTCATATCTATGACAACGGCGTCTTTGGGAGTTCTTAAAATTTCTCGATACTGGTCCGGAACGTAGATGTTTTGATGTTTCCTTAAAATTTTCTCGACTCTGCCAAAGTCTCTGTCTGAATCTAAATATGAATGTCCCACCTCCGAAAATGTATGGTCGATAACTTTAAATTCTCTCTTTAAAATCAACAACTGGTAAAGTGTAACGATATTGAAGTTTTTATTTTGTCCACCACAGGAGTCGGGCCATATTATAATGTGATCGATCTTCTTGGAAATATTCATTGTAAATTTGTGAAAAGGTATGTAAGCAACTAGCAATTTCTAGGCTTTCACGGCTGGCCATATCTTCAGTCCATGTGAAAAAGAACGTTTTTTTTTTCAGTATTCCTCAATGTATGTATGCCGGCAGCGGCATGGTTTGCTGAAGATCTTCGTTCTATCTACTGTAACTTTTGCTCCGTCACGCTTTTGTTGTTCGAAAGCTAGTTTGTAATTTTCTCCGTATTCTTTAGTATTATTTATTTTATTTATTTTTTTTATTTTTTTTAACCCAATAGATGTAAGCATAGCGAACCCTGTAATTCATAAACGATAACCTTACAAGCCCAAATGACCTTTGACTTGATTGGCGTAATTATTATACTTATTATTTTTTTCCGCAAGAATTTCGGAATTCGTCAGATTTGCCTTAAACAATTTAATGCTCTTTCAAAATATTGGGTGGGCAGAAGCCATACCAGATATCAGTTTTGCTCTTGTCATAAAAATTTCTACGGTCCAGCCCTCTTCTACTTGTCAGCATAAAAATGTTTGTACAAAAATCAACACCGCAAAGCGTCACTTTCCAGTATTTCTGATTTACAGACTAATTTGCTAGAATTCTTTGGTAAATTCGTATTTTATTATTGCATTTTATATTGATAATGTTTTGTTTTTAAAACATTATTAAAACTTGCCTGGGAAGAAATTGCCACTATGTGACTGATTTCTGCTGAATTGCCAAAAGGTATAAATGTGTTTACAGCAATTAGATACTCAAGTATCATCTCGACTCTTGTACCATCTCATACCATTTCGAAATTGAACGAAATGAATATGTGGATTAAAACACTATAAGCACTATTTCCAAATATCAGCCAATTTATAAACATCTTACATGATTCATGAAATCGTTTATTCATTGCCATTTGTAATATCAGTTTACTACGACTGGCCATTTTCACTATAATAGTAAGAAACACTTAACACAACTTGTCACATTATACCACAATATAACATAACTTTAAAAGCAAAGTGTTTTGGATTAAAACAATTTAATATCGCACAGTAATGGATAAAGGTGGTATGTGATCATGACACCTTTATCCATTAAATTATATAAAAACCATATGTACATAACACCTTTATCAAACATTAAAACGCATTTAGGAAAGGTTTATTATTCCAAAAACTTATTGAAATGATAGATTATAAGTTAAAATAGTTCTCTGTCTAGAAATCTCAAAATTTTCAAAAATGTCACATAACACCTTTATCCACTTAGCTCTTCAATTGTTACATAGTAAGATGAAATTTTGGAAATAAACAATAGTGTCTTTTCATTAATCTAAAATCTCATAGCGGCAGTTATTAATACGAACATCAGCGATCATTTTTCACAAGCAGTACAGGGTGGACCAAATTAGATGAGATTGAGGTTTTCTTTAAAACTGGCAGATAGACAAAAACCAATATAGGTATGCTGAGCTCGATTTTCGACTACCGAGCTACAGAGCGTTTTTGGAAAATTGGCATTTTTGGATGACCATTATACTTAATTACCAAGTGTCGAATCGAAAATCGAGTAACACATTCTTGATGCACTTTTTTGAGTAGAATCCGTTGCTGATAAGAAAATTATGCCTGCTCGGTTTTCGAGATATAGACATAACTAATTTATTTCGTTATTCGATCACAACTTAAATTAGCTATCCAACGATATATCATATGTCATATTTATCTCTAGAAAAAGTGGTCAATTTTCTAAAAATTTACTATATTTGTGTGGAGGCAATGGAAAGCTATTACAGGGTGGCCACTTTTTGGAAAACCGGGAAAAGTCAGGGAATTTAATAGGTTAGGGAAAAGTCAGGGAATTTTGGTGAAAGTCAGGGATTTTTGTGAATCGTCATTAAAGTGCTTAATATTTTATTGATTTGTTTGTTCTTTTTGATAATATGTACTTTTTCTATTCACGGTTACTTTTGAAATATAGGTAAAAAGACTTATTTTCATTTAAAACTGCTGAAGTCACAGGGATAGATCATACTACTAATCACGTTCACTTAACGAGCAGTTGTAAAGAAAATAACATACGACAAAATGGAATGACAATAGTCAGGGAAAAAATCACCTGGAAAACCGAGAAAAGTCCGGGAAATTTGTTGTGGAGAAAGAGTGACCACCCTGTATTAACAACATTCCTTATAATATAAAATAATTTTGAAAATTAACCACTTTTTTCCAGGGTTCGCTGATATATATACAATGATATATATCATGATATATATCACGATATATATCATGATATTTATAGTGAAATAAATATCACTTTTTTTGATATATATCAAATTTCTGCAAAAACGCTTAAAATTCTGAGAATATAACAACACTGCTTTGATATTAGCAAAAAAGGGACTTCCCGCCTGCAAACCAATACCTAACCTACATTATTTTATATGCTGTCATAAAGTGTCTGTTCTATAGTGAGCTGAGAAGTGCCTGTTTTAATCGTTTAAATATAGGTATAGCAATATATTAACTATTAAGCTACGTGCTGAGAGACAAACGTCCTGTGTGGAATAATTACTTCCACATCCAGTGGAAGTATAGTAACGACAAAAAAATTTTTAAAAATTTTTATTCAAATAGGCTTAGAATGTCAAGAAACGTCGAGATTTCAAGTTTGAGCGAAAAGAAAATTTCTGTCGGTCTGTCTGTCGGTCTGTAACTTTTTTGTGCGCACGTTTACTCTGGAACCGTTTGAGATATTGACTTGAAATTTGGTACACATATGTACTTTAACGAGATCTAGAACTAGATTATATTTTCATCTTGTTCCGTCGAAGGGTTGGGGGGTAAATTGGGGTAAATTTGGAGTAAATAGGTAAATCAAGCAGGTAAGAGTTCATAAAATTGATATTTAGTATAGACAAGAGAAGCTAAGGTCTCAAAAAAATTTTTGGCATTAGCCACCCCCATTACCACCCCCACCCCATTATTAAAGGGGATGAAAAAAAAATGTGATTTAGTGTGTGTACAAGAACCAGAAACCTCAAAATATTTTTTACTTTTTATAAAAAAATTTTAATAAAATAAATGAAAATTTTTTTTAAAATTATTGCGGAAAGAAACTTGCCATGAGTTTTATGAAAGCTTAGATGTAGAAAAAGGTTCCGATATACTACTGATAACAAAAATTCAAAAAAAATTTTTGCGTTGCTATATTTCCTCTGGATGTGGAAGTAATAAACGTCTGTATGAAGCAGGCAACAAGTGTTGTAAAAATTCGTCATTTATAAAAGAAAAAGCCATGGACCACAAATGGTTTGGTGACATCAATAAAAAAAGAGATAAATTATTTCAGAACTACTAGGAATGATGCATTGAAAAGAACTTACCTAACCTATTAAAATAAATTAAATACTCTTATAAAAAAGACAAAATATGAATACATTAAAAACAAAATAGAAAAAAATAGGAATTGTTCAAGGACACTGGAATGTAATCAATGAATATACTAACACGAACAAAAAAGAGAATTCTAACACTGATAAATTAGTTTTGGAATATGATGATGTAACTGACAAAATACTGGTAGCGAATAAATATAACCAGTTTTTTTCTTCCATAGGAATACAATTGGCTTCCAAAATAGATACGAGGAATGTTTCTACGGGTATGGAAGAATGAAGACTAACTCAATCAATATTTTTAGAACCAACTGATCCCGGAGATATTAAAAAAGATATTTTACAATTCAAAGACTAAAAATCTCCAGGACCAGATGGAATCACAAATGAAATTGCAAAATTATCGGCGTGTTATATTTCAGAATCAATCAGTTATCTGGTGATACATAAACTTACCAATTATCGACCAATATCTCTTATATCTGGTGTAGCTAAAGTTTTTGAAAAGGTCTTAAAAATTAGGTTATTAAGCTATCTGGAAAAAAATAAAATTTTAAGTGAAATGCAATTTGGTTTCCAGCAAAAAAGTACTCAAGATGCAATCCCCAAATTTACAACCAATAACAACAGTCTATTCACATGACTATGTAAACAACGACTATAATAAATACTCGACTATGTAAATACCAACCACATTAGACAGTCTCGTATACGCTCCGAACTGCTCTGAGGTACGATCGCCACTCGACTACTGGCTCACTCTGGTTTCTCTATTGGTCTTATCACATTGGTCTCCACATATTCAAAATAAGGTTCGCTTTGTCCAGAAGTTCATTACAAACGGGTTCGTTAAATGCAGAAAAAATAACACACTTCTTATGGGACTTTAGTTCGTACATTTGGGATTGGTTTGTTTAATCCGAAAAATCAATAACCGGGTTTGTAATAACCGTGCTAGACTGCAACAGGATTTATTATTTTTGAATTGTTCGTAACATGTGTTGTAAGGCTATTTTTTGAATTATCAATTTTAATTTTTTAATTATCATTAGTTGTTTTGCATTTCTCAGCTTTTCGTGCAATACAATTTAAGATCAAGTCGAGGCTGACGAGTTTGTTTCACTGGCCGCTGATAATTGGACATAATCGATAAAGCTAGCACGCAGTGCGTGCCATAGTCTCAATGGGAAACAAAAGTATTTGACGCGGAGAAAGAGAACTGTGAAGTCAACTATCTTACCCGATTTATCACCGAATGTCAAAGAAGGGAGTAAAGTTCCTTGCGGATAAATATTTTGTTGGTAATAGTAGTTTAGGCATTGGTTTTATTTAGAAATGCCCAAGTTTTATAAGAGCCTAACCAATTACTTACTATTCGTAAAAAACATCTTTCGTTGTCAGTTAAGATTGCCACGATCAAATGCATATTTTACTTCCACATCCAGTGGAAGTTAAAGTAACAACAAAAAAAAAATTTAAATGTTATTGTTCAAATAGGCTTAGAATGCCATGAAACGTCGAGATTTTAAGTTTGAGCAAAAAAAAATTCTTTCTGTCTGTTGCTATATTTTGATCTTTCCGTTGAAGAGTTGGGGGGTAAATTGAGGTAAATGGGAGTAAATACAGGGTGTCTACCAACCGGGAAAATCGGGAAAACCGGGAAAATGACGGGGATTTAGTCCAACCGGGAAAAAAACGGGAAAAAGACGGGAATTTCAAAAAGTAATCGGGAATTGCAAACGTCGGCTATAGGTACATTTGCATTCGCAAGATACGAGGTAGCTTATACTGTATTGTATTTCCCCATATGTTTGTTTACATTACCCAGTAATATGAGAATATAGAGTGTGTCCAACTAAGTCCGCACCATATGGGAAACTTTTTTATTATTGGTTTTATGAAAAAAAGTTATTCTTGTTAAAAAGTTTTGCATGGCCTAAAATCCAAAATGAAATAATCAGATATCAATTTTTTGCAGTCGTATACGAGGTTTGTCGAAAAATGTAAATTTTGCTCAAGAGTAAAGTACCTTTATTTATTACAGTATCGACAATCTTTATTAAGAAAAGAGTAAACACTTTGGATCTCTTTTGTTTGGATATGTAAATACACTGTTTTTAATATTTTAACTATTTTAAATTTTTGTCTTGATGATATAAAGGTTTACACCTTAAGTATACTTATATACTAATTTTTTATAATAAGTTACGTTTATGTTGAGTACTCGATACTTTTGTTCACAAGTTTTCACCGATCTGAGGTCAAACAATATTTTTATTTACTGTTTAAGATCTATTTTATTGTAGACAATAAAGCATATGATATGACACTTTTATTTTTTAAATTAATGCTTTCTCTTTTCTTGTACTTTTGGAGCTGTGACTGAGATAATTAGAAAAATCTGCTTCTCGTTCATTACTTTTTCTTTATTGCTTGTACTAGTCTGTTATATTGAAGCTTGGAAAAAAACCGGGAAAATCGGGGAAAAAATCCGGGAAAAACCGGGAAAAGGTCGGGAATTTCCACATCCGGATTTGGTAGACACCATGTAAATAGGTAAATCGAGTCAGTAAGAATACATAAAATTGGTATTTAGTATATATAATAGAAGCTAAGGTCTCAAAACATTTGTTGGCCTTAGCCACCCCCACCCATTATTGAAGGGGTGAAAATAAAATTGTGATTTAGTGTGTGTACAAGAACCAAAGGCCTCATTTTTTTTATTTCATCCACCCCCACTCCCACTACCGGTGTAGCATATCGTTTTATGAGTTTTTGGGGTAGACGATTTCAAATAGTATATTATTAAGTTCCATAAACAAATTTTCCTCATTGTGAAATTTGGATGGAAAATCTGGATGTGTAAGTAGTGCTTGGGCAGCTGTTTTCTCCCTATGTAGCTATTCTGGAATTCCAAAATGAAATATTTTTTATTTGAATGCAGCTTCTAAAGGAGGTTGTAGTGATGAGAATGACGAATAGCTAGAGAGTGTATAGCATTAAAGTACTGAAATAATGAGAGAATTTGAAATAAATTACATTCATTACAAATTTTGACTCTTGATTGCATCTTCCTAAAATAAAAAAGTTGACTTCCGAATATAGTTAAATGAGAATGTTTTCGTTAAATAGCATCATTATCTTGTTATTTTCTTTAATATAAAGCTAATTCAGCAATAAAAAGAAAAATCGAGAAGGGCAAATATTGGGCCTTATCGATAAACTTCTAATACTCTCGGGAAAATTGTTGTATAACATCATCCCATAATAATAAATAGGCTATTTAAAAGTCGAAGTTTAATGCTGAGGAATAAATAATAAATCGCCCGTAATAATGCTAGATGAAAGTACAAAAACTCAAAACTCACAAAAACCCAAAAACCCGCAATAGCCCGCTACAAAAACCCAGGTTTTTGCCAACCCTGACGAATCACCATTAACTAGAATGGCGCGAAGTTTATTGTCGGCGTTAATGCCAGGGTAACAGATTATCAGAGCTGTACTTTGAATTTATCTGTCAGTGTCACGAGGGACCGGCAATGCGTCCACCAATACATAAGATATATTCCTATCTTGACGCAAAACAGAGTAAGACTTTTTTATTTATCACAAACGTCATTAAGTTTCTACCGAAAACACGATTTTTAAATTTCTAGTATTATCTTATTCATTCTAATACGCAAAAATTTGAAGTACGGCTCTATAGTACTATTCTAAGCATATAATAGCGGCGACTTTGATATTTTTATGGTCTTTTTTTTATAAGCCCAATACAATTGTAGACAACTATACCTATATTTTTCAATTTTTTGAACAAGATATGCGTATTTACAGAATCAGTAGCTTTAAAGGGATCAAGTAGGATTGATACAATACAGAGTCGGAAAGCGTTTGTTTTGGCATTACACAAGTTTCAACGATTTAACCGACCGCCCATAATAAAGACGTCTACCAGTACTCTAGCAGAGGCAAACGGTGACACGCCCATCATGAGAAGCATGTACACGATTGCATGCTTCGCTGTCGTTTGCCGCTCTCGCCTGCTCTTATTGCCATCCCAAAACCAATACTTTCCGATACTGTATATTTTCCTTTATCCACCTGAAATCAAATAACTTAGTAGCAGCATTGCCACACTTTCTCGTGCGAATCTACTATTTTTTTTTGTTTGAATCTACTAAAAATCTACTAAAGCAATTTTTTTAGAAGTTGTTATTAAATTGTTTTATGTAATTATATAGTCTGATTTAATTTTAAATAGATAACAAAAACATAAGAAATTAAGGGAAAACAAAAAACGACACAGGAAGGGAAAAGTATACTTTGGGAATCCGGGATAAAGTCAGAAAATTGATTTATTCATGTCAAAACTTAACATATATTACAAAACATAATTATTGCCTATGTACTAGTCAACCGTCCTAAGTTGGCACTTAGCCGCGCAGAGAAAGAAGAAATATCGTCACTGTTGGGCAGAGACAAACAAGCTTTTTAAGCTTCTTAAGCTAGCTAGCTGGCTACCTTAAAAAAGCTGAGGATATGTGACAATATTTCTTCTTTCTATGCACGGCTAAGTGCCAATTTAGGATTGTTGACTAGTATATATCTTAAAACTAACTCAGAAAAAAAAAACAGAACCGATTCTGATATTAAAAACTTAATCATTAATAACATTTTTAACAAAACCTATGTTACTGCTAAGCAACACTCTTAACCATAATAATATACCAAAAATTTATCAGATATCTATATGTAGTTGAAATATTCTTAATAGTGTACGGGGTTATGGCATTATGCGAGGCGAGACGAATGAATTAGCTCGAGTAGGTCGCCAAATAGATCTCCCGTCTTTACTCCACTTTTGCCACAGCTTTTACATTGTGAGAGAGAATATACCAGACATCTGACGTAGCGTGTAGACTCTGCGTTCTGCAGCTAATCTGCCTCAATGATACCGCCTACATAGACACACATAGGCGATACATAAGCGGTATGTCGATCACTATATCAATTGTTTCAACTATACCAGCAAATTTTACCTACCAAACTTTACAAAAAATCTTTAAAATTCTACTAAAAAAATATATAAATCTACCAAATGTGACAACGCTGCTTAGTAGATGTGCTTTATGTTGATCTTCTCTTTCTAAACCCATGTTGGTTATCTGTTAATTTATTGTTTCTTTCTAAATCTGATCTTATTGCAGATAATTTTTTTTATCATTTTAGAAATAACACAGCACTGATATTTTCCCGTAATTTTCAATATCACTTTCCTGGCTCTTTTATGAACAGGTGTTACCATTGAAGTTTTAAGCTAAATGTAAAAGATTGGTTTAAAAAAATATATTGAAATATAAAACTAGAAAGGGTACCATAGAGATGAGCATTATACTCTTCGCAGACAGCAGTTTATTGCACCTTTTATATAATTGTTGCACATTCTATAGGATACTCTTCGCAATTTTTTAAAAGTAATCCTGTTTTTGTCTTGTAAGTTAAGGTCCCTTCCTGTAATACCTTCCTATTGACTTTAAATCGATAACTTCTGCAATTAGAGATGATATGGAGGCGTGGAGCAGGCGTTGTAGACTGTTTTCATATTTGATTTCTGGAAATCTAAGTATTTTTAATAGAAGCTAGTAGTCCTTGCAACCTTATAACAATATTTCTTCTCTATTCTTTGAATATTTCTTAATTATTCAAATATTATTTACTATATTTTCAAAAATTCCATAAAAAAAATCGGCAGCTACTGGAAGCGGCTGGAACCTCCCCACACGGTGGATCCTTATCAGCTGTATTTGGATATTACATCGGAAATCAGAGCACTGAGCAAACAGATAAATTACACGTGACTTTGGAGCCATTTATTTCATCAACAAATATCGAACGAACTGAAGCGGACTACAAGCAATCTGTTAAAACATAACCTCTCATGTTTGTTTATGTTGCATGTTAATCAATTGCCGGATATTATAAGGGTATTAACAGATAACGTTTCGAAGATTTTGTAAAATATTGGATAATGAAAAAAAAATAATAACACAGAATTTAGCCCAAATGACGCTCTAACCAACAAGTCAATAACATTATGGACTGTTCAAGCAGACTACGCATGCGTCACATTAAAATCTTCCTGCTCGATCAAAAAGGTCGAGCAAGTCGAGCTTCGTCCGAGGCCTTTATTTTGTAATATTCGAACGTTTAAGATTTAGCTCAGTTAACTCGATTTGCAATGAACGATTGTGACGTGTCCCATCAATCAGACGTAATATCCGAACACGGCTATAAACAATTATTACCTTAAAAAAAAAAACAACTAAAATAAGTTTTGACATTGTCAAAAATATTTGGGTTGGTAACCTTTACGAATGTTGATTTTTAGGTTATGAAATATATTTAGGGACATAACATGTTTAAGTTTTTCAAGTTTATTCACATTTTTAATGTTTGACTACGCATTTTTAGCTTGGAGCCACAGTGACTCCAAGCAGATAGTTAAAAAACTCAAATAATTTTTCTATATAGACCATCTTAGGATAACGTCACGATAAGTCGACCATATTGCCTGAGGGATAACCAAACTTTTTATTCCAATGTAAACAATGAAGTAATCTCAGTTTTAAATGTGAAATAAAAATAAAACACCATCTTTTTTTGCGACAAGGTGCGATTGTGAGATAAGGTTTATTTTGAATGTAAAAAAGATTAGAAGAAAGGTAAAGAAATCACTTTCTGGCAGAGTCTATTGAATACTACATACGGATAATATAACAAGCTTATCACTGAAATCTAGCACTTAGTTATTTAAATGTAAACTTGCCTTGCCCATAACAATGAATACATTTGAGTTTATCTTTCTTGCACAAACTTCTTGCACAAATCCGGCCTCATAATATTTATATGCTTGTAAAGATTTGTATGCCTTTAACTGCTGATCTGCGAAGAAGCTGTGAGTCGATACTAAGTAATTTACCATATTAATTACGGACACACAAGGTAAAATAGACAAATCTGCAGAAAGGTCTCCAGTCTCCACTCCAAGGGTGTATGGGTCAATATTGTCTATTATTTTGATTTTCTCATCGTAGCGACACTTTACATCACCCATAAGGGTTGGATAATATTCACTATATGACATTATTACGAAAACACACACAGTTTCTCAAGAAAATCCGAAAAAAATATATAAAACCACGCAAACTGCGTTTTGTTGTCCCTCAAGCAAAATGTCAAAATTGTCAAAACCATGTGACCTAAAAATGGTTGATTAATAAAAAAATATATTGCTAATTACAGGTTAGATTTCTAACCCACAAAAAGAGTCCTATTTTATTAGGACAAAGTATTTAGAACTTCATAAACATTACACTGTACTAGATTTTAGTTGAAAGTACGGGAACCAGGCAGAAATTTTAATAATAGCTACGTAATATTCTTAAATCTTAAGAAACATATATTTTTGAGGTTAGCTGTGACGTCACGTACCATAAGCTATAAATTAACATTCACAAAGGTTACCAACCCAAATATTTTTGACAGATGGCAAAATACGTTTTCCCCTAACAATAATACCAATTTTTTGGATGCTGTCATATGTGCACATATAACGAATTATTTTTAATTTTTTTAACGGAAACCAAATCGAAAGGGTGCAAGTGTGATATATCGTTGAAATTGGAATTTATACTGCTTTTTAATGGTTCAATTACAAATTCTAAGTAATCATAAAATAAACAACTTGTGCCAAAATGGCACTAAACGTAATCCGATCTCAACCAAAACCTTTTCAGATCTTCTGGAGCACTAAAGAAACCCTCATGTAAAAGTTTCATCCAAATCAGGTTAGTAGCTTCGTAGCTATCGTGCTAACACACAGGCATTAGTCACAAACCACTTTTTTGGGTTTCCGGGACCTCGAAATCGTAAAGATTTGATGTTATCTCAATTTTCGATTTTGGATTAATTGTAGTAACCTCCCACAATTATTGTGGGGAGGTTAATAAACACAACACTATAAAAACTAAGTTCATAGGCAAGAGCACTTAATAATTTTGATTATTGATACGGGAAACAACTAAACGAAAACATCCGTTCGTTGGTAATGGGTGGTAGGGATGGCCATCTTTTGGAAAAACCATATAACTCTTGGTGGACAGCTTCCCTGCCAGATGTGGCCGGAGTAGTGTTCATGGTGGATCGTTTAAGTTTGAGTTGATATATTTTGTTTTATCTTCTGGCCTCGGCTGATTTTTCACTAAATCGGTCTGGGAAGTAAGCTGTCAAATTTTTCTGGGGGAATTTGGTTTTGACAGTTTTCGAAAAAATATTTTAGGTTGGTACCAATGTCTTAAATTATTTTTAAGTTATGTAGCACTATTTTTAGGTTATGTTGCCGGAAGAATTTCCGGCGGGATGGCGGAAGTAGCGGAAATAGTTTTCAAAATATAATGTCACTTTTAAACTTTTATTGGAAAAAACTCACCGAAAACGTTCCGGTGAGATTGCTTATACTTGTAGGGCTTGTAATATAAACTTGTAATATCTCGATGCACTTGACACTCAAATTTACTCAGCATACAGTCTGCACGCTTTAACACACTAGTCTATTGAACGTTAGGTTAGACCACAGAGTACAGTAACTATACAGAGGCGAAGGCTAGCCTTCCCGCCAAAACCAAATTTGTATACTCATCGCCATTTCTTAATTGTTTAACAATCAACCTCACTTTTATCTTGACACTGTTGATGTTTATCGTGTTAAGTTTGGATTTGTGAATTTTTTTTTCCACTCATTTTGGGATATTGAAAACATTAACCGAGAATTAAAATTCTCATAAATAAAACCTAGTGTACAACTCAATTGGCGCCAATTATAAGCAATTCAAATCGTAATATTTTTCAATCCAACTCGAAATACACTGTCTTTTCAGTGTATCCTTAAATGGGGATCTGCACATGACGTCATAGCTAGCCTCAAAAATATATATTTCTTAAAATTTAAAAGTACTACATAGCTATTATTAAAATTTCTGCCTGGTTCCCATACTTTCGACCAATATCTAGTTTGTCACAATAAAATAAAACGCATTTTGCAGGTTAGAAATCTAACCTATTAAAAGAAATAAACAACATATCTCTCAGTGTAGACCAGGGTGTATTAAATAGGTGATGCGACGACAACCCTCACAGTGGCTTAATAAGTGCTTACTTCGTACATATTGTAAAAGATGGCTCAACTAAGTTCTCTCATTACTTACGCATAGATAGATAATTTTATAGGTTCTGTGCATACGTACATACAGTGTTGCATACATTCCCGGCTTCTTGTTTTTGACAAGAGTCCAGTGACATCTGACATTAAGTAGCTAAATTAAAACATTGAAAGAATATATGTAACACTACATGCAGTATTGCACGTGTCGTCAAAAATATATATTTCTTAAGATTTACAGGTATTACGTAACTATTATTAAAATTTCTGCCTGGTTCCTGTACTTTCAACCAAAGTCAAGTTCAACGTAATATGTATGAAGTTTTAAATAGTTTGTTACAATAAAATAAGACACTTTTGCAGGTTAGGAATCTAACCTATAATTAGCAGTCTATTTTTATTAATCAACAATATTGAAAAATTATTTGCGTGAATTTTTAAATATTTGCTTGGAGCCAGTATGGCTCCAAGCTAAAAATGCCTATACAAACATTAAATATGAGAATAATCGAAAACACCTTAAAATTTGAGGTTATGTTAGTTATACGATGCACATGCCCAGGTAATTGTAGGACCGTATTGCTCGCGCCATCTATTAAAGTAAATAGAAACCATGCACTTACGAAGCCATTATTATAATAGGAAAGTGCCGGACCACCTATTTAATACACCGTGGTGTAGACGCAACTGGTACGCAAGGTCACAGAAAACGAGCCATCAAAACTGAAAGGAACCGCCAAAGACTTCGCCTCTGTGCAGTTACTGTATTCTGTGGTTCCACTATAAAATATATTTTACACAAGAAGCGTGTTATTTGGTTTTTAATTTTTTTCACGGAAACCAAAGCTAAAGAGTGCAAGTGTTATATATCGTTGAAATCGGAATTTTTACTGCTTTTCAATGGTTCGATTACAAATTGTAAGTAATCATAAAATAAACAACTTGTTGTGCCAAAACAGCAACAAACGTAATCCGATCTCAACCAAAACCTTTTCAGATCTTCTGGAGCACTAAAGAAACCCTCATGCAAAGTTTCATCCAAATCCGTTTAGTGGCTTCGCCGCTATCGTGCTAACAGACATACACACACACACACACACACACACACACACACACACACACACACACACACACACACACACACACACACACACACACACACACACACACACACACACATACACACACACAGACATTTTTCAAAAACAACTTTTTTGGGTTCCTGGGACCTCAAAACGTAAAGATTTGATGTTATCTCAATTTTCGATTTTGGACTAATTGTAGTAACCTCCCACAATTTTATTGTGGGGAGGTTAAAAATAATAAAAAAAGTCAACATTAAACTTGCCTGGGTCTTGAACCCAACCACCCTTGAATTGCGAGGCAAAACTTTTACCACTACACCACCATTTCTTATTACTTTAATGAGTGTAACATACTATTGGAAAATTTATTGTAATTATTAGGAAACACACATTAGTAAAATGTATAAAAAAAATAACGATAGGAAATAACATTTCACAAGATTTCTATTTATTATAAACCATAAAAAATTTAGAAAACATTTTTTTTTTTCAATTTTAAATTACTAATAACTTTTTATTTACCGATCTATTTTGTTAAAATATAGGGTTCTTCCTCTAGCTGACACTAACTTATTTTCCAAATTTCAGTACAATCGGATTTTTCTTTCTTGAGTTATCGTGCTTACAAGAAACGTGACGGACGAACAGACCAACATTTTGAAAGTTGTTCAGAATTCGTTCACTAACACAATGATATGAAAATTTTTTGACTGCTAGCGTTATTTAGAAATGTGCCGATCAGATGCAATATACTCTTCGTTTTCGTATTTGCGAAGAGTATAATAATTATAATAGAAAATGCTCCGATCCCGCAATAATGATCGTTACAAAATTGCTTTCATCTAATCCAAAGCACATTTCCTTTGTGCGACCCATCTGGCAAGACCGAATAGCTGCATTCGCCGTTTCGTTACTGAGAACATCAAATGTTATCGTGCTCGATTATCCTCTGCTAAAATTACGGTAAATCCGCTGCTCCTGGTGATTGCCTCTTGTCGACGCAACCAAGAGATACGTACTCTCCTGTCTAGTGGCTTCCGCCGGCTAGGTTTGTTGTGGTGCCGTTTAAAGACCGACATCATAAGTTGTGCTCTTCTTTGTTTTACCTCGGCGCGAGTTTGTGTGTGGGTGACTTGTGGTTAGCCGGTTGATTGAGATCAAATACACCAGTCCACGATGAAGTATGGTTGTTGTGACTCACACCGAGATCTGCATACCCGTCACGTATAAGAAAGATTTATTTAGGGGCAGGTTAGTTAATGGAAGCCACTATCTTGTAGTTGCGATGCGGACATTTCAGCTTCACCGGCTTAAATTATTACAACTATTAATCCGGAATTACGGTGAATCTGTATAACTGTATTATTAAACGTTTCAAGAGTTTGTTTTGAGTTACGAATTTCTGCTTGTAGAATACGTATTTGAAAGTAGTTTAAATTAATTATCAAACAAAACCGTTGGTAAAATCAGCCCCACCAAACCACACTCCGAAAATTTTTTTATCCGATAAATGTTACTAATCCAGGAATATACAGTTAAAATTGTAATATATCATACAAAATTCATAAAGTTTCAAAAATTGGTAGAAATAATGAGGATAGCATAAGTATTGTTAAACCGAAAAGTTCCCACTCCTAAATAGGCCAGGAAACGAAGACATTAATTCGGAAATAAATAGTGCTCAACGGATTATTATTTTAAGTTGTAGAGTTGACCCTTAGGAGTAATATACCAAAAGTCCCCAGCCGTGGGCCTCATGCGTCAGGCGGGAGGGGGGTGGAAGGGTCGGGTTGTAGGTTTTTCGTTATTATCTCGAAAACTAAGCATCCTAGCGAAAAGGTTATTGTATACAAAATGAAAGTAAATTAAATTGTCTACAAAAAAGATCCTATTCATTTTTTCGCTAGGGGCAGTAGTTAAGGATGTACGTGAGCTTGACAATGCGAATAACTGGAAAAATTGTGTATTGTGGGAGGTAATGCTTAACAAATAGAGAATTTTATAATATTACAAGTATTTACAAGGCCATATTAAGTAATTGGTCGAGTTCATCGTCAAGATCATCATCATTGTCGTCGCCGTTGATGCTGACGATTGGAGGGCCGTTGGTACACGAATCGCGGCAACTGCTGCACACAAGCGAGCAGGGTATGCCTGCTTTGCGGCACCCGCAACGGCCCCCGCAACTAGTTATGCACCCGCAAAATAGGCTATTTAGGACGGATTCTGGCGCAACTGGGTCCGTGCTTGTGAAGGGAGTAAGGAAGCCATCCGACCCCCTCATCCATCCCAGCAGTTGGCTCCTGTTGCTGATCTCCATATAGCCATTGCTGAATCTGTAAACAATAATTCGTCCTTTGTAGTTTAAAAAAATGTGACACAATCTTGTCTAAGCACAATACAAAACATAAGTTAATGTAAACAAGCATATATTGATACAAACCTGCAAATGAACTTTAAGAGAGTGTTGGCAAACAGCCCCAGCAACATAATGGTCTTCGCAAATGGCTCCATTCGTTCAGCGGTTGTGATACTACCTCCGCTATTCACAACAAAAGCAAGGGAGGTGTGGTGAAAGTATTTTTAAAGGCCGAGGGGCAGGACACAGACTTCTACAAAGTCTTCTGTGATACTTCAGCAATACAGGACATGGTAGCTGATGCAGGAGAGCAGCTTTTTTTGGCATTGTACCAGGCCCCACAAGGAGCAGACCTGAACCGGGTATGACACCAGGCCTTTGTTATAGCCTCGATAAAGCCAAAGCCTGATTTTGCGACACTTCCACCCACCAGAGCGGCTGCTCGCCAACACTCCCTTAGAGTTCATTTGCAGGTTTGTATCAATATATGCTTGTTTACTTTAACTTATGTTTTGTATTGTGCTTGGACAAGATTGTGTCACATTTTTTTAAACTACAAAGGACGAATTATCGTTTGCAGATTCAGCAATGGCTATATGGAGATCAGCAGCAGGAGCCAACTGCTTGAGGATAGATGAGGGGGTCGGATGGCTTCCTTACTCCCGTCATAAGCACGGACCCAGTTGCGCCAGAATCCGTCCTAAATAGCATATTTTGCGGGTGCACAACTGGTTGCTGGGGCCGTTGCGGGTGCCGCAAAGCAGGCATACCCTGCTCGCTTGTGTGCAGCAGTTGCCGTGCTTCGTGTACCAACGGCCCTCAGCATCAACGGCGACGACGACGATGATGACCTTGACGATGAACTCGACCAATTACTTAATATGGCCAGGGCCTTGTAAATACTTGTAATATTATAACATTTTCTACTTGTTAAGCATTACCTCATAATACACAGTTTTTTCAGCTATTCGCATTTTCAAACTCACGTACACCCTCAACTACTGCCCCTAGCTAAAAAATGAATAGGATCTTTTTTATAGACAATTTAATTTACTTTCATTTTGTGTAGAATAACCTAGGATGCTTAGTTTTCGAGATAATAACGAAAAACCTACAAACCGACCCTTTCCACCCCCCTCTCGCCTAACGCATGATGCCCACGGCTGGGGACTTTTGGTATGTTACTCCCAAGAGTCAACCCTACAACTTAAAATAATAATCCGTTGAGCACTATTTATTTCCGAATTGGGGGATTTTTCGGTCTTCGTTTCCTGTACTAAAATAGTGTGCTTCATCCCCTAGGACCTCGTTTCCACCCCCATTTTGAAGTTTTCTAGATTGTCTCGCGAACAGTGCACTTTTTCATAAAAATATCTATATACAAAATTATTCCTTATAACATTCCCCATCAAAACGTATCTACACTTTTTTCCCTAAAATTAATAATACTTTGGTAAATGAGGCGCAAATGTAATCAGCGCAGGTCATATAATTCGCTGAATATCCGTATGGCTATTTCCAAAGCTGTGTCCAAAGTATCGTGTTTAATAAGATATCGTGTCATTTAATAATGAAATAGCTCGTCATGAAGAAATTACAGACGTAGGAAAGCGATTTGTTTTAGCTTTATACAACTCTACCTCCGCAGAAAAAAGTCTAATTTTGTATATATAGATGTATGCATATTCATGTCTTTTAATAAACTTGTTGGTAAAGCGAACAATACTGTAATGTTATCAAAACTACCACCAACTTCTGCTGCTGCTGGGCAACACTCATCGTGTTTTTACCAAATTCAAACCTGGAAAAACGTTACGCTAGAACCTACTGAACCTAAAATCGGCGGTATATTAATCCCAACTATGACAACAAAATAACCAGCTCTCGAATCTGTTTTAACACTAATTTTTTTTTCATGCAAATTAGGGTGCGAAAACAGGTGCATTTGCAGAAGAGCAGGCTTACGTTGCGTTGCCACGGACAAGCATGCATGAATGTCGAATCTATGGAAGGCGACGAAGATTAAGAGTTCTCCGGAGTCGATAGCGTCATCACTAGTTTTGTTATATATCTCAATTGTAAATATCTTCACGTTAAACAAAGGGCTACGTTGTAGATATTTCATATCAAATAATGTGTTCCCATTAAATGAGTTTTACGACCTTCCTTTATGGATTTTTTATTTACTTAATTGCGCGTCCCGAGAGTTTTAACAACTGTTTTCAATAAGTCATAGGCGTGTTATACCTTGTAAAATATGTATTAATATGTCTCAGTCAAATTATCAGCATTATTAATAATGAACACAAAAATAAATTATATAAAGCAATTAAATATTTAGTAAAATCGGTTTTTTATTGTTATCGCAAAACGGGGTTTACAAATTTTTTTCTTTAAAAATTGCGCTGTTGTGTTTAAAAAATAAATGGGAACTAACGGTAGAATTAGGTTATATAATTATATCCATATAATAATAAATAATACAGAATAATTAATAAAGGTATACTATTAAAAATATATTTAATAAAAGAATTAAATATTATTTTTTTCTTGAACTGGATTTTTATTTCCAAACACTTTAAATAACATGGGTCTATTTACTCCGGTAGGAGGCATTTTTTGGGAAATGTTAATTTGGGCCGCATTATCTTCTAAAGTAAATGTGAATATATAATCGTTGGTACAACTAAAATGAACACCGTAAATTGTTTTATTCAATAAGCTCTGTGCGTATAGTTCACTGGTCAAATTATTATTACTTTTCGCAAATACAGAATCGAAAAGTATATTGCATTTGGTCGGCACATATCGTGCGTGTAATTTCCCATTAGGCATGTACATTCACGTAGCGCGAGAGATTTGACAACACCGGCAGCCGTAAATTCGTCCGTCGATGGAGCATTCCAGCTCTGTTATTTCATTTCAGCCAGCTGGCACGCGCGATGTTGTAATTCTTCTCCCCATGGCTAGCCCGCGACTACACACACGGTATCTAAAACTGTATGTCGCTCAGAAAGCAGATTTTCATATTAGTGTGATAGAGAAAAAATACTGAACAACTTTTAAAATGTCCGTCTGTTCGAGTGTCTGGCTGTCCATGCGTTCGTCTGTCCATTCGATCCGTTTTTTGTAAGCACGATAAGCACGTAAGTCCGATTGTATTGACAGTAAGTTGGTGTTAGATAGAAGAGGAGTCTTATTGTTTTTGATCAAAATCGATTAGTAAATGAAAAAGGTATTAATCATTTAAATGTAAGAAATTTGGTTTCTCAATTTTTGTTTTTTATAATTGAATGAAAATGTTGTGGAACGTTATTTCCTGCCATTTCTTTTATATATTTTACTAATATACATTTCATAATAACATAATATTCAACCGTCGATACGATTTTCATCTAGATATGTTGAAGTTTACAATTAATAATAATCTAAGCAACAGTGGATACTCCTGCCAACATAGACATTTGAAAAAATATATATAGGAATATTTTTACTTCCCTCGCTTACCGAAGGGAAGTATTGTAATTATGAAAAAATCACCTTCCGGGATTTCTCAAGATTTTCACATTTCAAACTAGGTATGTAGATTACGAATTTTTTTTTATTCCGGCTGTCAGTCTGTCTGTCTCTCTTTTGGCGCTATACCTACAAAACCATTTGACGAAGAAGAAAAACATTTCGTAGGTAGTTGACGCTACTGTTAGCTAAGGAAAAAAGTGTGACGGAAGACAGTAATATTTCGCATGCAGTTAACACAACTACTGTCAAATACGAAAATACAAAAAATAATAAAAAAAACGTAATGGTGGGAAATAATATTTCGCATGTAGTTAACACAACTGTCAAGGAAGGAATTTATAAAACATATACAGGGTGATCACTTTGATGTAAATAATATTTGGACTGCAGTTGACACAATTATCGAGGAGGAACCTGACATTATTTTAATGAAAAACAAAGTCACTTTAAAAAATAAGAAACGACCACTACTGTCAGCACAAAAACCGATCTGGTCTGATAATTTTAGTAAACGAAATATACAGGGTGGTCATGCAACTGAAAAAGTTATAAATAAAGTATGCCAAACAGAGAGGAAAATTTTTGTGTAAATATCTACAAATTTTTGTGTATTGTAGGGGGAAAGCCAAATTATGGCTATTAGCTCATACGACAGCAAAAATGTACCTGCCTCAATTTTTTGTTGTCTGTTTGTCAGTAGATGCAGGAGGAGGGGGTGAAATGGGGGTTAGATCTCTGCGCGGTTATGTGACTTGTAAAATTCAAATTGAAATTTGACATAGTACTTTTAATGATTTTTTTTTCTGGCCATTTAATACATGTTTTAAGATGACCTAAAAAATCCAAAAATACCCTTGACAACATTTTTCGTGGTCAGGTCTGGCATCCAGGCCCAACTTTCAGAAATTTCGAAAAAACGGTTCCAAGTGTCATGAACGTGGCGATTTTTTTTTAATCGAGATATTGCGTAAACGTAGTTTTATAAAGCTAAGATACTATTGACAGCATTTTTTTGTGTCATAAAGAGAGCAAAAATGGGTTTGGCCAGGTTATCCAAAGGAAGCTGTTGTTTGCAGAGAATGTAATATCAGAACTAATGGTTTAAAGGTGTTTTTACTCTAGAAATATTTGTATGGCTGTTAACTAAAATGTTTTATTCTTGACAGCAGTTTTCTTTGTAGGTTTTATTTAAGCAAATTGATGTTATGAATTTGGCTATTTAGAAAACAACATTTGTTTTAAAACACGTTGTGAATATAAGGGTGAATGGGGTAAAACCACTACAAAGAAAAATGCTGTCAAGTGTAGAAATTTTTAGTTAACAGCCATAAAAACATTTTTAGACCATTGGTTCTGATATTACAAAATAAGTTTACGAGGATTTCTCGGTAGAAGAAAACTGCAATATTGGACTAACTTCTTTATTAGAACAGCTTACAACACTTTCTGATGGCTGCGAGTTTGGTACGGATATTTATATGTCCGGTTTATCAAACTTGTGGCCATTTGATAATATTTATAACTATATTTATTAGACGTTTAATAATCAAAATAAAATAATGGGTAAACAAGTGATAGCGTAAAACTATCAATATTATTTATAACTATATTTATTATGACATTTACTAGTATCGTTATCAAAATAAAAATAACGAGTAAACAAGTGATAACGTATAACTCCTCCCTTCTTAAAATGGATTCATATCCTTTACATGAAGGTTTGAATCTTGGAGTTTAATAGGTTCATTGGGCGGTTTGCCTTTATTTATAATTTTTATGTTAAATGGCTTTGTCTTGAAATATTTAAAGAAAACGTAAATTAAAATTACAAAGATAATCAAAAAGATAAGAAAGTAGAGAATCCAAGTGTGATGAGTAGGAGTCTTGAAGTCTTCAATTTCTAGTGGTTGGAGTTGCTTCAATGATTCAGACATTTTGCTTAAGTCTGCGGGAAATTCTTCTAAGTGAAGGTCTGGTAGTTGGGACATAGTATATCTTTCGATTTTCGGTAGATAGAATGGACGTCCTTCAAGTCTAGTACTATCTATCGAGTAGGTAGTGTTTTTAATAATAATGCTACAGTTGTGTTCGAGTGTAATTTCGCTGAGAGTATTTAGTTGGATTATTTCTTGTTCTGGGCATGAGCTTTTAATAACAACTTCTTCTCGAGGGAAGCAAATAATTTTATCTTTGGAAATCCTTAATAGAAGATCGGTATTTACTTTGATCTTTTGTAGGACACAGTCGTTAGGTTGTTTTCCTTCTAACAAGTTAAGGAAGCAATTGGAAGTCCAAGGTAGAGGTTCTTCATCACAAATATGGTATTTGTTGATCGTTTGGCAGGCAGTGTCTTTCCATAAATGGGCAGAATGATCAATACTCAGTACTAGGTAGGGTTTTGGTGGTATGAGGATAGTGTTATTTAAGGGAATGGGAATTAACTGGACTAATTGAAAGTCTCTAATGTCAAAGAGTGGGATAGTTAATTGAACATAAATCAAATTCTTGTTAACTTTAGTCTGAATGTGAAATAATCTGTAATATTCATCAGTGTCTATTTTTAAGAGGTTTCTAGAGTTATAAAGAGTTACTAAAGTCTTCAAAATATGTATTAAGTCTGAGTGAGACATGAAGAAATGATGTATAATTCCTGAATAGGAGTTTACTAGTGCATTTTCTAAAGTTTCTAAGTGATTTAAAATGAGTAGGAAGTTCTGTGATATTTGGTTTGCTAAGCTTTGGCAATATACGTTTTTTCCTAAATTATTAAGTTGGTTTATTGTCGTGTTCAAGTGAAACATGATTGATTTTTCATTTGTTTCAATGACCCCTAAAGTTTTGTTTATTCTATCCATTAGTTGCGTATACAGAGAGGTTCTTAGGTTTAGTTGAGCCGTTAAAGAATGTTGATTCCTCATAAGAGTATTTAACTTGGAATTTATGTCTTCTAAGTCATCTGCGTCAGGAGTACCGTATAAGAATTTATTAATTTTTCCAATAGCATTAACTAGTCCTCGTTTTTTTCGATTCATGGGTTGAAAGTTTAGGAATTTTGAATATACTAGTTTCGAGAGTTGGGTTAAACGCGTGTTTGAATAATTAGTACATATATTCGGGAAATCTAACATATTTTCGGTAGTCTGTTGGATTTGATTTTCGACTATGTTTAAGTCGATGATGTAAGAGAATGAGTGATAGTTATTAATAAGTCGGGTTGGTTGGTAAGTCATTAGGTAGATGGGGTTATGAATGGACTTGATTTTTAGGCAATATGTCCTCAAAATCAACAGTAGTACTAATAGGAGTGGTGACATGTTTGTTGATCTTGTCCTGGATTAGTCTCTGTTTCACCTGAAACAAGGGTTCATCGTCAGAATCATTGTCTGGGGTTTGTTCGAGTGTGTTGTCACGTACTTGATTTTTTGTAAATCGTCCTCTATTAGTAATGATAACGGGTCCTTCGTCTTTTATTACTGTTGCTGATATAAATTTAGGGAGATTCTTTGCGCGTGTAGCTTGGGAATTTCTAATATAAACTATATCGTTCGGATTATAAATTTTTGGTTCTTTGCGATTTTTATTGATTTTTGCTATTATGTTTTCTTTGTCTAGAACTTGGTTTATTCTGAGCTGTTCGTATAGCTCTTGAGTAAGGTTTTTGTGTTCCTGTATATAGTCTGAGGTGATAATTTCGTCTGAGATTTCAAACGGAGAGGGTTTGTCTAAATGTCCAAAAAGAACTTCGAAAGGGGTGTGTTTAGTAAGGGAGTGTATCGACTCGTTGTATCCGATAGTAGCCAATTTCATTAGGTAGTAGTTGGGGAAATTAGGATTTTCTGAGGTTAGGCATCGCATGCTATCTATTAATGAACTATGGAAGCGTTCAACAGGACTGTTGGATGTATGACTATCGGTACTGGTAAAATGTAAAGATATTTTATGCAGGTCACAGTAGTCGATGATCATGGTGTTATTGAATTCTTTTCCTTTGTCACAAATTATTTTGTAAGGTTTTCCGTAGTGTTGAATAAAGGTTAAGAGGTTTTGTTGTACTTCCATTCCTGTTTTAGACTTTAAGGGATAGCTTTGTCCGATTTTCGAGAAAGGGTCGAAGATAGTAAGGTAACATTCATTTGAAAAGTGAAAAAGGTCTATGTGAATAACATCTAGAGGTTTCTTGGGTATTGGTGTATTTTGGAATTTAATTTTCTGTGGGTGCCTGTCGTATTTACAAGTGTTACACGTGTGACAATTTTTTATATATTGGGCAACTTGATAGTTGATATTAGGCCAATAGTATTTTCTCATTATTAAACTAGTTGTGACTTTGGTTCCGCGGTGTACAGTTTTTCCTTCGTGCATATATTTTATTATTTGATTCTGTTTATCTTCTTGAGAGATATCTTCAAGAACTTTATTTGAAATTATACAACTCATTGAGTCGTTGGAGTTTAAGAACCTTTGAAATATTCTAATTATTTTGTGTTTGATAGATTCGTCGTTGAAATTAAAACAATTTTGAGTATTTTGAGTGGAACGTAAGAACTGTTTTACAAATTTAAATACCTCCTCATCGGATGTCCGTGATTTTAGTACAATTCTGTGTCTCTTGTATCCGGGGAAAGGTGTTTCTAAGATATGGGTGTTAGTGACTGCATTGTCGCTTTCTTTTATAAAAATCTGGTTTTTATAAATATTGATGGCTGATTTTGAGTAAGGCATTGTGAATGTGGAACTTGAAAGGGCTGTATGTACAGTGTTGTTGTCGAAAGTACGTTCGTCAATGTCTTTTATTAAATTTTCTGCGATTTCTGGGTCTACTTCGGGTAATTCATCTAGAATTGATTGTAGATCTGGAGAATTTACAATCATCGAATTAGTGTCATCATTGTTGATGGCATTAAGTTCTTGTATAGGGGGTCGTGAGAGACAGTCTGCGTTTACATTGTGTTTCCCTTTTTTATATTTGATGGTGTAATCGTATTCGTCGAGGCGTAATCTCCATCTAATCAGTCGAGAGTTTGGGTTTTTCAAGTGATACAACCATTGTAGTGGTTGGTGATCTGTCGCAGGGATAATTCCTAAATAAATTATACCTTTCATGGAAAACTAAAATTTTCTCAAAAAAAAACAAAAATGAAGGAAATAAATGCATATATATTTTTTTTGAATTATCTTCCCCATTTTCCACAATGCTCTAACATCTCAAAAGAAATAATAGCGAAAACCAAATTTTAAAATAACGGTTCATATGAGAGTAATTACGATTCGCAAATTTACCACACTCCGGAGCGCTCTTAATTAATGTAGGCAACTTTCTGATAATGAGTGGATTAGGCTTACAGGGGACATCACGTAAAGAAACGCGCCAAGTACTTTACCTCTAGGGTGACATGGAAAGAAGTACAATATACAATATTCTTGTTTCTTTAAAAATCGCCTTATTTTATAGGGGTGAGAGGGTGGAAGCGATACATTTGTTATAACTTTAAGTGGAGTTTAGTAACTACTACTTTAGATTTAAGCATTAAACTTTAAACTAGATTATAATAGAGATTACTATTTATTGTGTTAATCGGAACCAACCCTTATATATGCGCCTTATTCCCCACAGTACTATTAATTTTAAGAAAGAAGTGCAGATACGTTTTAGATAGAGAATTGTAAGGAACAATTTCGTATATAGGTATTTTTATCAAAAAGTGCACCGCTCCCGCACTCAAAGAAATAGTATGGGTAAATTCAACAAAAAAAAATGGTTAACTAACAATATCGTTAATTTTGTGAAACCAAACTCTATTGATGGTATTTTTAAACAAGAGGTGATTGTTATTTTAATTAATAAAAAGTTGTCGTACAACAAAACAAACATTAACTTAAAAAATAGATGAATAAGACTATTATTTTGTTCGTCTGACTATTATTTTGTTGAATTCTGTCAAATTAAACTAGATAATAGTATATTTTATTTTGAACTATTATCGAATTGTAATTCTAACCCAGTATTAGTTCACTATACTATTGTACTGGGTAGACAAACCAATATTATTGTCGTCTTCTAGAAGTTCTAAAAGAATTACCATAAAATTTGCTTGCTTACCACGTAGTCTATTACAGAAATTATTCCCAGATGACGCCACATACAAATCACTAACAATAATCCATCATGCATTATCTTGCACTCTTATGAATTTATAGAAAATTAATAACATGATTGCAGTGTTCAAATTCTCTCAGGGATCATCGATATATTTGGATGGATCTTATAAACGATCTCTAATCTTTGGTTTGGGTGGTCTGATGTCTCAATACTGAGATTTTGGCTAACCAAAAAAAACTTTATCATACAATAAAGTGTAGATCAACCTAAAAATTAGTTGGTGAACAAAAAACAAAGTCGTTGTACTATTTAATTGTAGACCAAATTGAAAATGGTTAGTGAACATAAAAAAATGTCTACTATTTAATTTGTTACAAGAAGATATGATTATTAAACTACTATTTGTTTACGAAAACAAATAAAGTTGTATGACTATTCTTTACTGATTGATTTAACTATGAAACTAGATAGGCGCGATTTCATATGCTCTTTTTGGTTGAATTTACCTATCATTTTCTTTGAGTGCGGGATAATCTGGAGAACCTTAAATTGGGGGTGAAAATGACGTCCTAGGGGATGGATCACACTATTTAAGGGTGAGAACTTTTTGGTTTAGTAATTCTTATTCTTAACATTTCTGCCAATTTTCAAAACTTGAATGAATTTTATCCGATATAAATCGTTACATTACTGAACTATACGTAATGCGTATAACGTTAATTCATTGGTCGAATTATTATTAAACTGTTCGGAAATACGAAAATTTTGACTCGAAATCGAAGGGTCACGGGTTCAAGATTCAAATGGGATAAATAAAGTTACTATTTTTACTTTATTTTATACTGACCGATGTTTCACCATCATAAAAATAGAAACTGCTGTCTAAGGAATCACTACTTCCTACTTCCAGATTTCCTACCCAAATCTCTTACAACAAAAAAATAAATAAAACTATATTTGCACTTCTCTATATGGAAATAATTATTCATAAATCGTTAATAAAATACTTCAATCAAATAAGGAAAATTGGAGGGAAATAACTGATAAGAAAGAACTGTTCATTAAGGTGTGCTATTAAACATACTAAAAGTCCTGAACTTAACGTGTTGTATCGCGCTAACCATTAGCGATATCGAAATTTTCTTTCATATAAAAAACCCGTGCCTAGGGAATCACTACTTCCACTTCCAGACTTCCTATCCAAGTCTCTTACAACAAAAATACTATATTTGCCCTCCACTATGTGGAAATAGTTGTTTATGAAACTTTAATAATATAATATTTGAAATCGTATGCCCCAAAAACTCATAAAATGATATGCCACATCGGTATTGGGGGTGGTGGTGGTGGTGTGGGCGAATGAAGTGAAAAAAGTTTTTGATGACTTTGGTTCTTGTACACACACTAAATCATAATATTTTTTCACCCCCTTTAATAATGGGCTGGGAGTGGTAATAGAGGTTGCTAATGCCAAAAATTTTTTTGAGAACTTAGCTCCTCTTATATTTACTAAATACCAATTTCATGGACTCTTGCTTGGTTTACCTATTTACCCCAATTTACCTCATCTCTTCAATGGAATAAGATCAAAATATAATCTAGTTCCAGATCTCGTTAAAATACATACGTGTGCCAAATTTTAAGTCAATATCTTAAACGGTTCCAGAGTAATCGTGAGCACCAAAAAGTTATAAGACCAACAGACAGATCGACGCGACAGACAATTTTTTTTGCTCAAACTTAAAATCTTGACGTTTCATGACATACTAAGCCTATTTGAACCAGTAAAGCTTCTACTTCAAGCATTTTCTTCGAGGAAATCTACTACGCATCCATACTCCTCGAGGTAACCCACTGTGTATCCAATTTACACGAGGAAAGCCACTGCTCATCCATTTCACTCGAGGATACCTACTGCGCATCTATACTACTTGAGGTAACCTACTGCACATCTATAGTACTCGAGAAAAGCCACTCCGCATCCAAACTGCTCATGATAACCTACTGCGCATCAATGATACTCGAGGAAAGCCACTGCGCATACATAATACTCGGGGAATCCTACTGCGAATCCATTGTACTTGAGGAAAGCCACTGCGCATCCATACTACTTGAGGTAATCTACTGCGCATCTATAGTACTCGAGAAAAGCCACTGCGCATACTACTCGAGGTAACGTATTGCGCATCCATACTACTCGAGGTAACCCATTTATTATAGAATCAAAAAAAATATATAGAGAAGATCTATGAACACCGTACAGGTTGCATGGTATTCTAATTTGAAATCGTAGATGCGATGACGCGTCTCTGACGCTATCTCCTCATCTGTTCTTGAAACACTGGTGTGAATTTAGCAACCTGCTAAAATAATCTTGAAAGGCAGGCACGCTGATGTTCGTTTGTTACTAGGACTCGAATTACAATGCAACCTGTGGGGTGTTTATAAATCTTAAAATTCCACACCTAGACTTTCTATCTAAGTCTCTCACAACGAATAAAATTTTGGTATTATATTTGCACTTCACTATGTGGAAATTATTGTTTATGGAATTTTAATAATAATTGTCTACCTCAAAGACCCATAAAACGATATGCCACATCGGTAGTGGGGGTGGAGGTGGTGGTAGAGGGGTGGTAGTGGGGGTGAATGAAGTAAAAAAATTTAAGGCCTTCAGTTTTTGTATACTCTCTATTCAAGCCCGCGCACGCATGGATCTCGGTTTGAGTAATAACGTTATAGTAAACAGCAGATTTAACAGGCACTCAAAAAATGTCAGCGCCTTTGACCCACCAAACACGTCGCATCACAAAGCCAAAGATGCCGACATTTTGAGTACCTGTTAAATCTGCGGTTTACTATACTTAAGTATTTTTTTCGGGAATACCGTGGCTTTAGCGATAAATTTAGTTCGGACATTTTTTGTTCATAAACAAGTGATCTATCCATCTGTATTTTTTATTTTTTCCTACCTTGACTTAATTTCAAAATTTTGGAAAAATGGGTGACAAAAATTTTTTTCCACTTTTTTTATGTTCTGCATCCGAGCGAAATGAAAACTTTTCAGGATATTATTCTATACACTTTTACAAACTCATTAAAAAAGGATTATTAATTTTGCAAATAAGTTTGGAGGTAAATATCTTTTTCTTCAAGCGTATTAAAATGTTTAAATTATGTCACCAAAAACAGAAGTAGAAGTAGGACATTGTTTTACTAGTAACAAAATGTTAGTACCGAACGCCACCGTAGTGGACATTGTTTTACTAGTAACATAATGTTAGTTCCGAAAGCGCCACCGCAGTGGGTATTGTTTTACTAGTAACATAATGTTAATACCGAAAGCCACCGGTGGCGCGCTATCCACTAGCCACTTGTCATATTGTGTCAACATGTAAGACTGTAGTTTGAATATTTGTACATTTATGATAAATAAATGAATTTTTGCATTTTAATACGCTTGAAGAAAAAATAGTATATATTACACGGAGTAGAACGCCTTTTTTTGTGTTTCGCCCAGTTTGCAAATCCTGGGCTCAACACAAAAAAAGAGTGGGTTCTACTCCTAGTAATATAATATACTATTAACGACTGGGCTATAGCTACACTTTTAATAATTGGGGAAATACAGACTGTTTGAAGTCATCGTGACACACCCTGTACTTATATCTATTGTTTAAATGTGTGCACTTACTTCTTGAAATTATAGCTTTTAAAAACCACGCTTTACTGTTTTCTCGTCCGTTCCGTGAAAGTGATCATTTAAAAACTGGTAACAGTACCATGTGCCTAATTTCCTCTTATTAAAATAAAAAAGACTACGGCACTCTATTATGCACTAAATCCATTAGCATATGAAAACGCTAGACGTTAACCACAGGGTGTCGAGTAACCGTAGAGATTTAATTAATTTGAGGTTTCACCAATAGTAACAACTGCATTTTTAGATTCAAACAAGTCTATAAATTATACTTATAATTACGTTAGTTTATGGTAATATCAAAGAGGACTTTAATCTCTGGTAATATATAACCCATCAATTTATTTTAGCCCAGTCGTTGGAGGTATTTACCTCCAAAAACTTGGAAAATTGATTTTTTTTTTTTAATGAATTCCTGAAAGGGTGGAGAATAATATTCTGAAAAGTCTACATTTCACTCGGATGCAGCACATTGAAAAAAAAAGTGAAAACATTTTTTTTCATCCATTTTTTTTTTAATTTTGAAATTAAGTCAAGGTAGGAAAAATAAAAAATGCAGATGGATTGACCACGTGTTTATGAGCAAAAGATGTTGTAACAAAAGGACAAGGGTAGATAAGGGCCTTTTTTCGCCCATCGGCCATGTCATATGTCATTATACATATTTTCCGAATAGTATATTAGTGGCTTCTGTGAGTCGGAAAAAACCTCGAAAAGTGTCACTAATTTATAACTTAAGGAGACTATGTCTCCCTCCCGTTTTCGAGGATGCTGAACACGATGGCAGTGGTTTAAACTCTTTCCGAGTTAACCCCACCCCCCCAAACGGCCAAAAACCACCCCCCCAAATGGATTATTGCAGATACGCCGTCTCATACCGACTAAACCTGCGTCACCCCCCGTTTTCGAGGATGCTGAACACGATAGCGGTGGTTTAAACTTGTTTCCAGTTGACCCCACCCCCTAAACGGCCAAAAACAACCCCCGAAAGGGGTGAAATGGACAAAAAATTTTCGATTTTTTTTTCATATTTGGAGATTTGCCCCTGCTTATCTAAAAAGTAATTTTGGGTGTACTTTTGTTTTTTTTTAAATCATGTAGGCCATGACAGTTAAACAAAAACGAATTTCATGTTAGGTAAAGTACATTTTCTGTAAAAGATATAGCAAAATGCCGTTAAGGAAATTTATTAGATTAAAAAGTCATATTCCTCTGCAAAGTTTCAAGAACATACGCCAACTTTGATGATCTTGATTTTTTCAATATAATTGCATTTTACGAAAAAAAAAATATGTATATAACATGTCAGTCTACTAACGTGTTTGATCTAGTACATAATGGAGTAAACACTTTAGTAAAAAAAAATGTTTTTTTTCGTAAAATGCAATTATATTGAAAAAATCAAAATCATCAAAGTAGACGTATGTTCTTCAAATTTTGCAGAGGACTATGACTTTTTAATATGAATAACTTTCCTTAACGGCATTTTGCTGTATCTTTTACAGAAAAGGTACTTTACCGAACATGAAATTCGTTTTTTCTTAACTGTCATGGCCTACATGATTTTAAAAAACAAAAGTACACCCAAAATTACTTTTTAGATAAGCAGGGGTGAACCTCCAAATGTGAAAAAAAAATCGTAAATTTTTTGTCCATTTCACCTCTTTCGGGGGTTGTTTTTGGCCGTTTAGGGGGGTCAAATGGAAAAAGGTTTAAACCACCGCCATCGTGTTCAGCATCCTCGAAAACGGGGGCAGGTTTAGTCGGTATGAGACGGCGTATCCGCGTTAACCCATTTGGGGGGGTGGGGTGGTTTTTGGCCGTTTGGGGGTGGGGTTAACTCGGAAAGAGTATAAACCACCGCCATCGTGTTCAGCATCCTCGAAAACGCGGGGGGGGACATAGTCTCGTTAGGTTATAAATTGGTGACAGTATGTCCAACTCACAGAAGCCACTATATGTCTTGACAAGTAATAAAAAACAGTTCTAAAGTTGAATAATCGGCTTTTCACGTTTAAAGAGAAGGCTATTAGGGAAAGTTCAAATGAGAAAGTTGTGGTATTAAAAAAACCTATAAAATGAGCCCCCGAACGTTATGATAGCTTTATTAGCTCAGGAGTATATTTTATTCAAAAAGATGGAAATTTTGACATTTTTTTAAATTTGAGCCAATTTGAGCAAAATCTTTTAAATTTTACTAAAGTACGTGCTATATAGGAGGGAATATCTGGTAAAAAATTTCAGATCGATATCTGTATTATTTTACGGTAGATTCAACTTTTTGGAAAAAAAGGATCTTCGAAAAAATGGTTGTAAGTACTTCACTCTCTGTCAGATTTTGCTATGAGAAAAAATTCTATTCTGCGAGAGTTGTCAACCATTACAAATGTTTTCTATATGGTCATTATTCAGAAAAAAGTGGTGAAAATTAAATTTGAAAAAAAAAAGATTTTTTGCATAAAAAATTCTAATTAAAGTTAAATATCTTTTGACTGGAATGCGGTGTCGAAAAATCATGTGTACCATTTTGAAGTGCTATTTTTTTAGTTCACTTAAAAAAAACGTTACTCTGTGATAATTGATTTTCGAAAAATATGAAAAAGTAGGGTCCGCGAGCGTAACGGTGCGAGTTGGGCACTATTTCTACAATTTTTTTTATTGTTGATTCTGAATAATTTAAATGAAAAAGAGAGACGTCTTTAAAGACTAAAAACAATGATAATATCTGTAGAAATAATTCAGCTCCTAATTCGATTCTCGAAAATAAAAGTTTTAGTAAAAAAAAATGCAAGAATTTTTATTTATTGTGTCATCTAGAATTTATTTATAATTTTTTTGAGATGAATACATACTTTCATATTTGTTCCAGTGTGGGAAGTCAAAAACCTGGAATTTAGATGAAATATTACCTGAAAAACCTGTAAAAGTCAGGTAATTTTAAGATTAAGATTTAGTAGACACCCTGAAAAAAACTTTCAATAAGTATTAAGACCTGTAGATGATTTAAAAAAAAATGTCACTTTATCATCAGTCTGCAGATCTTAATACTTAAGCAATCGGAAAGTTTTTTTTTAAATCTTCGTTTTTTAATTGCCTATCGATCTGACAAGTCTGATTTTCGTTTTTTGTCTCCGATTTTTCAGAATTTTTGATGAAAGTTTAAACTTCTTTGGAAAATTTTGAAAAATCGGGAACAAAAATCGAAAATCCGGCTTGACAGATCGATAGGCTTAAGGCTTAAGAATTAAGACCTGCAGACTGATTTGAAAAAAAAAACGTCCTTTTGGGGTCAGTGTGCGACGCTGTAAATTGTTGGTCTCGGCGTTAAGCCGAGGAAAAACAAACATTGAAGTCCGGGAATGTGCTTTTACTAATAATAATAATAATATCTTTATTTTCATAAGACCCTGTTACAGGTATTGAAATATAGTCAAATTTGCATTTGCGTAAAATATATTAAAAACACATAAGTCTAGACAAGATCATATTGTAAACATGATACAGAACAAATAAATAAATTAATAAAGACGAGAAGTGCTAATATAAACTAAGTACACTCATGAAAACTAGTACAACTTAAATATTCACTTATAGAATAAAAGCTGTGCCTAATTAAAGTGGCGCGAACTGTGCTGTTAAAGAGGTGAATGTTGTTAATACTTTTTATATTTTTAGGGAGTTTGTTATAAAGCTTGATGGACATGACATAGGGCCCATTGGCTACTATTGACAGTTTGTGTTGGGGAATCGTCAGATTTTGACTGATCCTTAAGTCATGATCAGTAAAGTTGTCCCTAGGAACATAGTTGTTATAATGAGACTTGACATAGGACACACATCTGATTATGTAAAGGGATGTTACTGATAAAATATTAAGTTCTTTGAATAAAGTTCTGCAGGAATGACGTGGAGTTTTAAAGGTCATAGTACGTAAAATCTTTTTCTGCAATATAAGGATTTCATTTATGCGACTGCAGTTACCCCAACAGATAACATAATAATCAAGGCTAGATTGTACATAGGCATAATAATACAATTTTGATATATCTATATTGACAAATTTTCTCATCTGCCATATAAGAAAGCAATGTGTAGATAATTTGGATAGTAACGAGTCAATATGATCGTTCCATGTTAAATGAGAGTCGATGTGTATACCAAGATATTTTACAGCATTATTTTGTATGATGGTTTTATTATTAGCTCTTACTAACAAGTTGATGTCAAGCTGCTTTGTAGAGAATACCATTAGATTGGTTTTTAAATTATTTAAAGCTAAACCGTTTGTCGAGCAGTAATTCTCCATCAGAGAAACAGTGGTATTTGTTTTTTTAGATAACAGATCAATATTACTGTCACAGTCAGCGGTAACTGCATCATCTGTGTCGTGCAAAGTGGGAACAACATCATTAAAAAACACAATAAATAATAAGGGACCCAACACACTCCCTTGGGGAACCCCAGTGGACACCGGTCTGGGTCTAGAAACATAGTTTTTTCCATTTTGACTCAAAATTACTTTTTGTTGCCGGTCTGCCAAATAAGTTTTTAACCAGGTTAGAGCAGGCCCTCTAACACCATACCTATTAAGTTTGTCTAGTAGCAAGTCATGTTGGATCGTATCGAATGCTCGAGTTAGGTCAAAGAAAACACATGCACATGCAAACATTAAGAGGTACACGTACTATTATTTCTGAAATCGCAATCAATATTATCATAAATTATGCAATTTTTTAAATGCATAAAGAAACGAGAAAGTCAAAGATTTAGTGCTTGTTATTTATTGCCAAAGCCGAGAAAGTAACTTTCCCGGACTATTTTCTGATAGTTGCTTAGCAACGGACCAAAATACTAGAATAGCGTGTTTTGCGATCTGAAATTGCGCCGAGAAAGTAGACATTTTTGACCGATTTCAGAAAAAAATATTTTTATTCAATACACAGAATATGTGGTTTTGAGCGCTAACAGGTTTAAATTCGCACGCAACATCGACAGCACTTACGACTCCCGCGGAAACGATTTTGCTTTTTGTAAATTGAAGCGCTTGATGAACCAATATAAATTGACCATTATTCAAAAGCTTAAATACTCAACAATGAAATGAGATATAGATTTTCTTGGTTCATCGAGCGCATCTAACTGAAAGGAGGTATCGATAAGCTGAGAAAATGAACCCCAATATATGACAAAAAATTTAACTATATTTTTTTATATTTCTCATTATTTTAGTAAAATATAGGACACTAACTTAACGCTATAATAAATTAAAAGTAAAAATGACTACGTTTTCTTCACGAGAAAAATCGACAAACTGAGGTCAAAATGACTTTTTTTGGAAAATTGTACCCTTTATTTACTATATCGAGTTTTTTTAGAGATGAGCGCATTTTTTAAGCATGGTGATTTTTTTACATGTTGTTCTTTAGACGTCAACAAATATAAAAATACAAAAATTAAACTGCTAAAAAAATGCTCTCATGTCTAAAAAACTCGATATAGTAAAAAAGGGTACAATTTTCCAAAAAAGCCATTTTTACCTCAGTTTGTCGATTTTTCTCGTGAAGAAAACGTAGTCATTTTCACTTTTAATGTATTGCAGTTAGTGTCCTGTATTCTACTAAAATAATGAGAAATATAAAAAAAAATATAGTTAAATTTTTTGTCATATTGGGGTCAATTTTCTTAGCTCTCCTTTACATTAAAAGTTCGAAAAAACGGCAATAATTACAAATAAACTGCAAACATGCTTACTTTCAAATGCTATTATTACGACTTACTGTTGTTTTTCAAATGAAAAACGTATAGAAACATAAAGATCATATGTTCAACTATAAATAAATAAGGTTTAATGATAAGGAAAACTTTTTATTTTTATGAAATTAGTGGGCGAAAATATATAGCTTATCTACCCTTGTTCTTTATTGCTAAGCCACCGTATTCCGGAAAAAAATGTCAAGTAACGTTATTACTCGGAGCGAGATCCATGCATGCGCGCGCGCTTGAATACGTACGATACCGACCCACTGAATTACATGCTGTCACTAGCGTTTTGGCCAATGAGACGCTGGAAAATAGCTCCCTTTCTAAAACCAACGCTTTATTCTTAAAGTGAATGGTCTTCAGTATGAAAGACTAAAACATGAGAAACAACATGGAAGTAAAAAAATATTTTGAGGTTTTTGGTTCTTGTACACACACTAAATCACAATTTTTTTTCACTCCCTTTAATAATGGGGTGGGGGTGGTAATGGAGGTGGCTAATGCCAAAAAATTTTTTGAGGCCTTAGCTTCTTTTGTATATACTAAATACCAATTTTATGGACTCTTACCTGCTTGATTTACCTATTTACCCCCCATTCACCCCAATTTACCCGCCAACCCTTCGACGGAATAAGACGAAAATATAATCTAGTTCCAGATCCCATTAAAGTACATACGTGTACTAAATTTCAAGTCAATATCTTAAACGGTTCCAGAGTAAACGTGCGCACAAAAATAGTTAAAGACCGACAGACAGACAGAATTTTTTTTCGCTCAAACTTAAAATCTCGACGTTTCATGACATTCTAAGCCTATTTGAACAATAAAAATTAAAAATTTTTTTTTTGCCGTTACTATACTTCCACTGGATGTGGAAGTAAAGAATCGCTGCCCAAGGAATCACTACTTCCACATCCAGATTCTCTATCCTATGGAACTTTAATAATATAATATTTGAAATTCTCTACCCCATAAAACGATACCCCACATCGGTAGTGGGGTGGGGGTGGTGATAGGGGGGTGGTAGTGGGGGTGGATGAAGTAAAAAAATATTTTGAGGTTTCTTGTTTTTTTTTACATACACTAAATCACATTTTTTTTTCATCCCCTTTAATAATAGAGTGGGGGTGGTAATGGCGCCAAAAATTTTTTTGAGACCTTAGCTTCTCTTGTATATACTAAATAACAATTTTATGGGCTCTTACCTGCTTGAATTACCCATTTACCCCAAATTTACCCCAATTTACCCTCCAACCCTTCGACGGAACAAGATGAAAATATAATCTTGTTCCAGATCTCGTTAAAGTACATATGTGTACCAAATTTCAAGTCAATATATTAAACGGTTCCAGAGTAAACGTGCGCACAAAAACGTTACAGACAGACCGACAGAAATTTTTTTTCGCTCAAACTTAAAATCTCGACGTTTCATGACATTTTAAGCCTATTTGAACAATAAAAATTTTTTTTAATTTTTTTGTCGTTACTATACTTCCACTGGATGTGGACGTAATTAAACTGTTTGGTTTTTTAAATAATTATAATACATCGAAAATAAACGCATATTTCCCTCTCACTCTGCAAAATCATATCCTTGTAACTTAGCAATAAATATATCGTGAATATATTAATTTTCTAATACTCATAATATTCTCTGTTGTGACTGTTTACCCCAATCAGTGTTAACAAATAACCACTTTGCGTTAAAATATTCTGTGGAAAGAAATTGGTAAAAGTAAATGTAGCAGATGTAAACCGATCAATCATGTTTATTATTCGTTATTTATTGCATTCTTCCATTAATTATATCCAGTAAATGTGACAGCAAGATGTTAAATAACTTAAGAGCCAGCTGTCGGAGGTATGCCCTGAGGTGCTGAATTTTTCTTGATTTTTACAATTTGATATAGTATAAAACAACAGCAACTTTCCCGATACGGTAAAGCATCATAAATATCGAATAGCGTAAAAAATTACGGATGCCATGGAATGTCGTCAGAATATTGTATAAGTTCTTTCCTGGAGTGGTTGATGTAATTCGTGGACATGTAATGGGTGTTTAGATGGAGAAATTACATCGATACAGATTTGAATTAGCATAATACGAGGGTACGGACATAAAAGTAAAAATTAATTTTATTTGTAAGATTAAAATTTAAGGACTCATACACACATGTAATAGTATATTGTGTATTTAGGTGTGAAAGCAATACATTCTCGGACGACGATGCAAATTGCAACAAGCATCGAAGTCCGGGAATGTGCTTTCACACCGAAGTATACATACTATTTTTTCTGAAATCACAATCAATATTATTATAAATTAAGGAATTTGTATTAATGCATAACATTTCTTCATTACAATCTAACTGCTTACTAATAAATGCAATTTTAATGTGAGTTGGTTTGTCTGCGTGTATTTATTTACTTTCTAAAATATACATAAAATACCGTACGGAAATGTTACTTTCCCGGCCTAGGCCGGTTTTGTTGATCGTTGCTTGGCAACTTATCTTTTCCGGTCTGTTTTCTGATAGTTCCTTAGCAACGAACTAAAATGCAGGAATTGTGCATTTTTCGATCTGGAATCGCGCCGATCGATTTCAAAAAAAAGAACTTTTTTAAACAAAATTTGTAACCAAATTAAAGTTATTCAATCATTTCAAGTCTAGAAATGGTTTATGATGTCAAATACTAGACGTATTCGCAAGTATCTTGCAATACGCAGGCAGGACCGGTTCTAGATATTTTTCAAGTGTAAGCGGACGATATTTTGGCGCCCTCCATCTCAATTACAATAAAACTGTAGGAACTTGTAATGGAGAAAAAATCTGCAAATAATTATTACAATTTTAGTGGGGCGCCTTTCCCTGTTTGATACCTCTTTCAGTTGGCGCAAAATTCTGCAAATAATTATTACAATTTTAGTGGGGAAGGGGTGTTCGTTTGGTGTTTGGCGCCTGTATCTTTGCCCGTTTGGCGTCCCTTTCAGTTGGCGCCTCCTGCGACTGCGTACTTCGCAGTATTTAAGATCCGGCCCTGTACGCAGGACAAATAGTATTAAAAAAACTTAAACTTACTGCAAGCTTAACTATCAAGTTAAAAAAAATGATATATACAGGCTGTCCATTAAAGAACCTACCTTAACAGTAGGTTCCTTGAGTAAAAATTAAATGTAAAAAGAGACTTTTTAAAAACAAGCAAAGCAAAACGGGTAAACCGGAAATGGTCTCATACCGTTTTTTATGTCCAAAAATACATTTTTATAGGTAGTTTATGCACCCCAAATTTTACATGGATAAGTTAAAAAATAAAGGAAATATAGAGGTGAGCCACTAGCCTGTCACCCGGTACTTATACAGGAGTTTTTTGGAATGCTAAGAACAATCTTGTTAATAATTTAGACCAATAACGTAGAGGGCGCTGCGCACTGGCCATCCCTGGCCTACCGACCTACCGTCATGTGGCTCTCGCTGCTGGCAACAAGCATGACCTTAGTCCAACCCAGCGTGGACGTAGCAGGCCCAGCTGTATAACCCTGGGAGGGGCAGCAATGCCCACCGCACGCTGGTAAATTAATCAACTCTTGGTCTAGTGATTTTAGAACGCATGTATTAAAATGGAGTACACTTTAAAAAAACCGCTGCCCAAGGAATCACTACTTCCACATCCAAATTCCCTATACAAGTCACTCACAACGAAAAAACTTTGTATGTGGAAATAATTGTTTATGGAACTTTAATAATATAATATTTGAAATCCTCTACCCCAAAAACCCATAAAACGATACCCCACATCGGTAGTGGGGTGGGGGAAGTAAAAAATATTTTGAGGTTTCTGGTTCTTGTGCAGACACTAAATCACAATTTTTTTTCATCCCCTTTAATAAGGGGGTGGGGTTGGTAATGGGGGTGGCTAATGCCATAAATTTTTTTGAGACCCTAGCTTCTCTTGTATATACTAAATTCCAATTTTATCGACTTACCCGCGTGATTTACCCATTTACCCCAAATTTACCCCGATTTACCCCCCAACCCTTCGTCGGAACAACATGAAAATATAATCTAATTCCAGATCTCGTTAAAGTACATACGTGTACTAAATTTCAAGTCAATCTTAAACGGTTCCAGAGTAAACGTGCGGACAAAAAAAGTTACAGACAGACAGACAGAAATTTTTTTTCGCTCAAACTTAAAATCTCGACGTCTCATGACATTTTAAGTCTATTTGAACAATAAAAATGTTAAAAAATTTTTTTGTCGTTACTATACTTCCACTGGATGTGGAAGTAATTAAGTTACATTCGAAAATCGATTGAACCTGAATGAATTTGCTTCAAGACTTTCTAATAGCTTTCTATAATCATAAATGGTTTTATACTATTTTTTGCTGATTAATTTTTTTTAGTACTCCAAAAAATCAAATTGTTTTGAAAATGTTACAACTCGACAAGTCTAGGTTATTTTGGCTTGAAAATATTAACACAGGAGTTTTCGAGATCGCTAATTACGAATCTGGTGTTTAATAAAATAATAACATGGCGGCCCAGCATGGTCAAATTAAATTAAATTTAAATTTAATAATCAGCTTCCATATACAAATTTGTTTGAAACCACTTTCCACAATAACGACGTTGCAACTTTTCCAGAGACTTAGTTGAATAGATTTTGTTCTTCAAATGGCCTCACAGAAAAAAGTCGAGCGGGGTTACATCTGGAGTTCTGCTCGACTTGCCATAAAACCTCTTCGTCCAATCCATTGTTCAAGAAACATCCTGTCCAAGAACTCTATAACAGCCAGTGCATAATGTGTTCATCCGACCCGACACGACATCTGTCAATGAAATTCCTTGTGAACATGCCTAATCCTCCGTAGATTATAGATTGTTTGAGGGGTCGCTTGGCCCTGGATTGGCCTTTCTTCACCTCGACCTAAAAGATCTTTTGTGAATTGTACCCTTCGACTAGTTTTTGCCCAGGATTCCAACCTTGTTGTTTTTTGCCAGTTGTTTAAGGGATTGCCTGCGTTCCCAAACAATTAGACTCGAAAGTATAGAACCTGAGAGCCTTTAGTGCTGCCTGGCTGTCTGAGAGTATGTAGATCTTTGCCCTTCGAGTGCCTCTGTTAAGGCATTCCTGGGCACACAAATCTATAGCATAGATTTCTGCCTGTAAGATGGTTGGGGTAGTTGCCAAGGGCTTTTGATAGCCTGCATTTAAGCCTCGCCTGACGGCTTTTAATCAGCACCTCAAACGGGCAGTCAAAGTCATGCTTGATTGGCATTGAGTCAGTGGTTTTGGTCATGGATTCAAATTGGATTCCAAAATCCTTAAGTGTTCATTATTCTTAACATTTTCCCAGAAAATGAATGTTTTATTGCTTCGCCTCCAATAAAAAGGGCTAAATTACATTAAATTATATATTAAGTTATGAAATGCATGTAAACTGTAATATGCATAAAATAAATAGGTAGTCTGTTTGTGAAAATATATATTTGTTTATTTATTTTCCTATCATTTTAATACCTCAATACCTGAAAAGTTTTATCTTTTTTTTTCTCTTTAACAAGTAAATTATATATAGTTATGTAAATATATTATATTTCAACTGTAAATTGGACATTTAAACATAATTTACATTATACCAATGATATATTTCATATTAATATTTATCACATTCACTTTAAAAAAAATCAAAAGATAAAAGTAGCATTGTTCTTTCGTCTGTAGGTCTTAAATGAAGCTTTTTTTGGGAAAATGTCAAGAATAATGAAATGTTCAAAATCAGTTTTCTCAACTTTTTTATCTCTTGATATATTTTCGAAGTTATATTGCAAATAAAGCGAAAAATTGCAAAAAATTTACGTTTTTTGAATTTTAAAGTGTGTTGCCCCACCTGTCACGTGCGAATAGTTGGCATGTTTCTGGACATCCCAAACTATACTTCAACAAAAATATAAAATTGCGGATAAATGACATTTCGTAAAATGACCCTTTGTCCGTCTATTCCGATCGGCCTATACCCAGAGCGAAACAAACAAATTTTGCACAGAATTATAGAAAAGGTCTTGTTGCATTTCTTAAAAGAATTTAACATTTTTTTAGCAAAGCTGCTTAAGAACGTATTATTTATTTGCCCAGTCGCTCCTCTTATTTTTTTTACTATTTGGATAAAATGTAAAACAAATTATTCTCTGTGTAGTAGAACTTTTTAACAACATTATGTAATAACATTTTGTAAAATTTTCATTTTGATTCAGTATCCGATTTTCTCGTCGATATAGAAACGCCAACAGCAAGAGTGAATCTTGTAAGAACATTACTAGATGTATGTACGTTACGCAAAACGAATATTTAGTGCAAGAGAATGAACATAGAAGGTCAAGAAACTGCAATAATAGCCGTCTCGTTTACTCAACTGAACTGGTTCATGATCTCGATCTCTTCGGTAATGTTTAACTTGTCTGTTATTATTGAGATCGTCTTGCATATATCCTCGGATGAAGGTGTATTATTAAAAATACACGACACACCTCACAGATTCAGTACTTCTGCTAGTGAATGTTTTTCATTTCATTCTAACTTTAATGAAGACTTAAATTCACAATTAGTCCAGTCATTAGGTGCATTTGTAGGGAAATATTTGTAAAATATGACAGTACACGTCTCCAACAATGAGTAGTGGCTCAAGGTAAATTTTCCACCCGGACAGGAGCACTTTTTGACGCCCCTCCCTCAGGTAATCACGGAAATTTCACGGACGTACTACATATTAAAGTGCAAGGATATCCTTTGGACTCTGCGATCACTACTTTTTAATATAATATATGGAGTAACATAACCGTCTATATAGGTGGTTCAAAATTGTTTCTGGATATTTATGTGGCTGATAGTACATCCAAAAATAAAGGTATTCTAAATGAATAATAAGGAAATTATACTTCTTTAATGGGGAATAATAAATATCAGTTTTTCTGGAATATCTTCCGACCGCCTTAATAAAATATAAAACTCATATTTTAAGTTTAGATATAGCCCGTCAGGACATCAGTTTACATAGTATCAATCAAAAGAAAATCTTATAAAAAATTATTTTCAGATCATTAGAAATAAAAAAGACATTCTTATTGCATTTCGATAAACCATTCTCAAGTAATTTATGTTTGCCCATCAATTTGCATTTACAACAGTTTATCAATAATAATTAATTTGTGATATAAAATCATTTGTCTACACCATCTCAACGCTATTATAATGAGAGACCCCCCGACATAAGTTTACTTAGAGGAAAATTCCTTTTTATTATTTTAATATTCCACTTAAAAGAAATTGGCATTTATTTATTTATAAACAGTAAATTATGTAAGATATGAAATACAAACAGCTATTGTTGGTGTAACAATTTTCTGAATATTCTGAATGAAAAGTGCACGTTGCCGGCCTGCATTTATGCAAAATATTTAAAGATCGACTCCATGTCAATCAATAATAGGGCGAGAAACTCACAGTAGTGAGGTGTCTCATAGCTAAACAAAAACTTTGTGGTGAGTTTTTTAATTGTTTGGGAAGTTTTAATGTTATTCGACTGTTATGCATTATTACCATTTTAACTGATATAGATACTGATATTATTTATTATTATTTTCCAACAAAAACTAACTATTATTGAATTAAAAAGGGTACATAAAGAATTAAACAATTTTTGCACTCAGTTTGGCGCCCCTCCGAGCCGGTTCCCCGGGCAGTCGCCCGGGTTGCCCGGCCCTTAAAGCGCCCCTGCTATCAATCACCTTGTATAAGAATATGATCCCAGATCATGCTCTTTTATATATGTTCCAAATTTGAAATAAAAATTATAAGACAACAGAATTTATCGTGTTTACAAGAATGTGTGGACCGTTTACACATACAGACACAGAGATATGTTTTACTAAATGTTTTTTTATGATTGTAACTAAAAAAAAACATCCAGTTATAATATACCTACATATTTAATTAAATCAAATAGGTATAAAACATTATTGTCACGTCCTCCTTCTACCAAATCCTCTCCCACCCTCTCCACACGTCCCGCCCATAGTATGGTCAAAAGTGCTCGTAAGTATACTCTGATTCCATTGTTTTGTCGATCGTAAAGGCGCAGTTACACGGCGCGTGATTAGGCGAGCCTGGCTCGGCGAGTCAAGAAACAAGCGCCGTGTGACATAGGCAACTTGGCATGGCTTGCGACTCGGGAGACGTTGCTTGCGTCGGCTCGCGTCTTCCATCTAGGTGTCGGTAAAGTTTGGCGAGTCAAAGCCGCTAATCGATCCATGCAGTTTTGACGAGCCTACAATCCACAACCCCACACGAAATCTGCATTGGTCACGCGCCCTATTGACACATCTGGCTCGCTATCCGTTACACGGCGCGTGGTTTGCCGAACCACGCACCAGATTTGTGGATCGGCGAACCACGCACCGTGTAACTGCGCCTTAAGTGACGCTTTATGTACCAAATACTTGTTGCCATTGGCAATGGGTCGTTATTATACTCTTCGCAAATACGAAAACGAAGAGTATATTGCATTTGATCGGTACATTTCTAAAACCGTAAATATCTCTCGTAGACAAAAAATGTTCATATCATTGTGTTAGTGCATGAATTCTGAACAACTTTCAAAATGTCCGTCTCTCCGTCTGTCTGCCCGTCTGTCCGTCCGTCTGTCTGTCCGTCCGTCCGTCTGTCTGTCCGTCCGTCCGTCTGTCCGTCCGTCACTTTTCTTGTAAGCTCGATAATTCAAGAAAGAAAATTCCGATTGTACTGAAATTTGGACAGTTAATTAGTGTTAGCTAGAGGAAGAACCCTATTGAACAAAATCGATCGGTAAATAAAAATGTTATTAATAATTTAAATTTGAATTTTTTTTTTTGATTTTTATGTTTTTGTAATTGAATAGAAATCTGGTGAAATGATATTTCATTTTAATATCTAAATATTTATATATTTTACAAATATACATTTCATAATGTAATATACAACCGTGAAAATATGATTTTAGCTCGTGTCTCATATGTAAAAATTTACATTTTTTTACATGTGAGGTGGTGGTATAGTTCTTACTCTTTTGACTCGAAATCCAAGGGTCCCGCGTTCGAAATCCAAATGGGGTATGGTATAGTTCTTTTTTATTTTTACCTTATTTTACACTGAGTATTTTACCAACTAAGCTCGTACTATAAAATTAAAAATGTCTAAAACTAACATTATTTACAAAAAAACTGCGAAGAGTATCCTATAGAATGTGTAACAATTGTATAAAAAGTTCAGTGAACAGGCGAAGGGTACGTTTTTAGCTTGTTTTTCATAACACGTCCCTAGGGAAGTAAAGTAAATTTGGGAAAATTTTCTCTTTTATGTAACAAGTATTAAATGGAAGTAAATCCAGACAAGCCTTACTTGCTATATCTTCTATATCAGACATTATTTTCAAAAATGGTCAAAGCTATGATAATAATATGATTTGATAATAGTTGTCATTTAAGGATAGGATTTTGCAGAGTGAGAGGGAAATATCCGTTATTTTCGATTCATTATAAATATTTAAAAAATCATAAATTTTGTACAGACGTTGTCTTTTTTATTTTTTGCCAACCCTTCCCCCCTTTTTCGAGATATTCCAGGTCAAAGTTTCAAAAACATGATTTTTCGCGAATATCTCGCGCCAAAACATCGGACAGCAATAAAGTTGACATGAAAGTTGTAGAGAATTCAATTATCTACAAGAATGGTATTTTGCATTTTTTTCTAAAACCTCGCCCTTTTCGAGATATTCAAGGTCGAAGTTTAAAAAAAAACTGTTTTCCGCGAATATCTCGCTCCCTATGCATTGGACCGCGACGAAGTCTACATACAAGCAGTAGAGAAGTTTTTTTTTGACTTTGACCTTGAATATCTCGAAAAGGGCGAGGTTTTGGGAAAAAATGCAAAACACTAATCTTGTAGATAATTGAATTCTCGGCAATTTTCATGTTAACTTTATTGCTGTTCGTTTTTTTTGGCGCGAGATATTCGCGAAAAAACATGTTTTTGAATATCTCGAAAATGGGAGGGGTATTTATTATGAAAATACCTACTTTCTGTATACTGTTGCCCTAATCTGGGAACGCTAATATACTAGTTAAGTAAATACTTTAAAACACTCATTACTGGAGAATCAGTCAAAACAACTACTCTTCTAGCTAATACTGACAAAGTGTTGAATTACATGATAGGATTCTTAGCATTTTAAAGCAAAAAATATATTGAAAATACTTAAATAATTTATTCAAATTTAGTCATTCAAACTTTTTTATTTAATATGAAATTATCTACTTTCTGTATATTGGTACCTTAATCGGGCCACGCTAATATACTACTTAGCAAAACACTTTAAAACACTCATTATTGGAAAACCAATCAAAACAACTACTCTTCTAGCTAATACTGACGAAGTATTGAATTACATGATGGGATTCCTGGCATTTTAAGGCAAAAAGATATATTGAAAATACTTATTATTTATTGGAATTAGGTCATTCACAGCAATTATTGATCCGTACATTCTATTTCAACTTGTTTCAAAGTTGTACAAATTTTTTCGAACTCGTTAGTTCTCAGCAGTAGAGTATAGAAACATTTATTCATTATTTACAAGCCAGGAATCCTATCATGTAATTCAATACTTCGTCAGTATTAGCTAGAAGAGTAGTTGTTTTGATTTAGCAGTATTCATCAAACATCATTTTCAAAACAATATTTGTTGACATAAAATAAGTTGTCTCATCGTATTATTCAATTTTTAGTGTTTCATTGAATTTATTTTGTTTTGTCGCTGTTTGTATTCGAATATCTCAGTAAATATGGTGAATTATACGAATGGGAAAATGGGGACAATGCATTACGTATATGGTCTCGCAGATGGTAACGCAACAAAAGCCAGATATGTATCAGGAAAGATATCATAATCGTACATTGCCGGCTTTGTGTACTTTGGAAGGTAGATCTCGAACTGTCAGAACACCCGAAATGAGGAAGCGGTGCTGCAGGACGAACATCCTGAGACGAGTACGAGGAAGATTGCTAGAGCACGGAATATTTGTCATCAAATTGTTTGACTAATTTTGGTTGATTTTTTGTTGTATCCGTACCATATTCTAAGAGTACAGGCATACAAGCGTCTAGGGAGACCAGGATACTTTGGCTTCGAGACTTCCGCATGCGCATTACACACTGTTAAAAAGTAGAAGGCGGTAAATTGAGCATCTCGTGTGATCTCGTGCCGTGACGTGCTTCTGTTTCTAACCTCAAACATCTTTGACTGCAATTTGTTGTTTTATTAGTTCGTAGTTTATTTGTTTAACTTTCTCTTGTATTTTAATAATAAAAATGGGTGTGTTTCGCTCTGAATGTGCAAAATTAGTCTCCAGAAAAGTTAAACTGTAACATGAAAGTAACTTAATTTGCTCGAAATTGAACAGATGTTTTGTGATTTAGTATGTAATATAAAAATGAATAAGTAAACCTAGACAGTAGTTTTGAGCACAAAAATTTAAAATACAAACTTTATTAATGCCGAATTGCAAATTAGCCTATTACATCACTTACCCTAATCAAAAACATTAACGCCATAAAGAATAAAAGAAATCTAGTTAACTTAAGCCCAAGCAGAATTTTAGACAAAAAAACACGTACCTAGATAAAATTGAAATTTAAATAATAAAATTGCATTTTAAATTAATTTTTACACATAAATGCTAACACCTGATTTGATATTTTTCTTGGTAAATCGTAAAAAATAATACAACTTTCTAAAAGTCAGATATATATATATATTTAATACTCAATGTCATACAGAAGATGAAGATGGTTTGGGAGGATACAAGAGATTTAAAGCTATATTATTCACCCCTTTGACATCTGGTTTGGCAAATTGTTTCTTTTTCTTATAGTCCAATCAATGAATGCCCAAAAAGGGATTGTAGAGAACATTTTGGAGGGGAGAATTTTTCTCTTCAGGGATGTGTTGGGAGTAGTCAGGAGGTAAACATACTAAAAGTCCCCGCCCCTAGCCCCGCCGCTTCAGGGGGCAGGGGGGTGGAAAGGTTCCTCTTTTCGATTCTTCGCTTATAACTCGGAAACGATGCGTCGTATGGGAAAAGTCAATCTGTGCAAAATTAAACGTAATTAAATTTCCTACAAGAATGTTTATATTCATTTTCTTCCTAAGTGTTATATTTTACGAAATATTCGCCAGCGAAAATCGATAATTAATAAAAAAAAAATCAATCGTGTACCTTGAATATTTCTATCAAAGCGGTTTACCGTGGTCTGCTAATAAATCACAGTCACAAAACAATAGGGAGTTATTGGATGCGCAATAAGGGCAAGCAGTATTAAAGTCAGCGTTATTTTGGCATCTACGCCTGCGCAATTTGATCCGCAAATAAGGGATCTCTTATTAAGGATAGTGCTTGCCCTTATTAGTGAAGGGATACTGCAGTGCGTTAAGTTTGCCGTATTTTGACATTTAGCAACTTTGACGTTCGATCGCTCACACATTTTTGTTTGTTTACTGGTTTGAATTACTATAACCTTATTTTTTCGTCAGTGTTATGTTGTGCCGACTGCCGGTGTTTTTTACAAAGTGTTTTTGTTTCAGTAATAAATAATATATCATACCTAAGTACCTATATCTGATTCGATTCTCCCCTAAAATTAAAAAAAAAACAAGGTTAAAATTTACTTATGGAGACGATCTAGCACTTTACAAAACAATTTATAAACATAAACCCATGCAACCATAGATCCCCAGGAATAAAGAAACTATTCAGCAACATTATTTATTATCACTGAAAAAAAATAATTCGAATAATTAAACAACATATAATATTATTAATAGACATATGTTGGTTAAAACATTGTCCAAAATTGCATACTCGATATCCTCATTTGCCCCTCCTAGGATAAGAGCTTCCAGAATTTGTTCCATAATAAATTTAAACAAAGCAATACACAAGCACCATCAGAGAACATATAGGATAGAAAAAACTATATAAAAAAATTATTTATTATTTTTGTTAAGTTAGAGAAAGTAGTGCGCAAGCGTCAGAATTGCACAGAAATAACGACACGAAAAACGAAGGTGTGTTCCAATAACTAACATTTCGCTGATGAAATAAAGGTAATGCACTAATAAAATAAGGTAGCCCCTTAATACTGCGTGGCAGTATTTATAATTTCCAATAACTCTCTAATCTTTATTTTACAATACTCGACGTATTTACTAACGTAATACTTTGTCGAAGTCTAGACATTTCCTTAAATATACAGTGTGACTCACTTAAAATGAAGATACACTTATAACTTTTTCATTTTGCTTCCGATTTGAATCAAATTTTACTTAAGTATAGAATAAATTAGGATCTACTTATGACCAGAAAATCATTCACCTGCTATAAAGGCAAAGCCACCTGCGGTACCAAAATATGCTGAAAAAAATAAAACATTTTGAATGTTAGAAATTCTAAAAAATGCATCCAATCGGCGCCACAAACGTACATACACCAAAATTTGATTTGATTATTGATGGGGGATATTTCATACATAAGCTCATCTGGCAAAGGGGGTCCTCAGCTTCCGCAATTTGTGGTGGCTACGTAAAATTCATCGTTCGTAAGATTAAAAATCAATATGATTTTTAATCTTTTTCCTCATATTTTGGTACCGCAGGTAGCTTTGCCTTTATAGCAGGTGAATGATTTTCTGGTTATAAGTAGATCCTAATTTGTTCTATACTTGAGTAAAATTGTATTCAAATCGGAAACAAAATGAAAAAGTTATAAAGGTATCTTCATTTTAAGTGAGTCACACTGTATATTTAAGGAAATGCCTAGACTTCGACAAAATATTACGTTAGTAAATACGTCGAGTGTGGTAAAATAAAGATTGTTTTGTGACTGTGATTTATTAGCAGACCACGGTAAACCGCTTTGATAGAAATATTCAAGGTACACAATTGATTTTTTTTTTATTAATTATCAATTTTCGCTGGCGAATATCTCGTAAAATATAACACATAGGAAGAAAATGAATATAAACATTCTTGTGGGAAATTTAATTACGTTTAATTTTGCATAGATTACCTTTTTTCGTACGACGCATCGTTTCCGAGTTATAAGCGAAGAATCGAAAAAAGGAACCTTTCCACCCCCCTCTCCTACTGAAGCGGCGGGGCTAGGGGCGGGGACTTTTAGTATGTTTACCTCCTGACTACCCCCAATACATTCCTGAAGAGAAAAATTCTCCCCTCCAAAATGTTCTCTACAACTCTTTCATTGACTGGACTATTAGGTATGTTTTTTTTTGTTTTGTACAGGCTTCATGACTTCCGCATGCGCATTACACTGTTCAAATGTCGCATTTCAGTGCGCATGCGGAAGTCTCGAAGCCAAAGTATCCTGGTCTCCCTAGACGCTTGTTACAGGCATTACTTCCCAGGGATTTTCTGTCAGTGGTATCTTCAGAAGAATGCTACAGTAAATCCGCAGTTTGAGTCACAAATTAAGTTCACAGAGGAAGCAAATTTTTCTAGGAATGCTATTCAAAATTTCCATAATAATCATGTGTGGGCGGACGAAAACCCCCATGCCATAACCGAAACCCATTTCCAATGTCCACGTCCAGTGGAAGTATAGTAACGACAAAAAAATTTTTTAAAATTTTTATTGTCCAAATAGGCTTAAAATGTCATGAAACGTCGAGATTTTAAGTTTGAGCGAAAAAAATTTTCTGTCTGTCTGTCTGTCGGTCTGTCTGTCTGTAACTTTTTTTTGTGCGCACGTTTACTCTGGAACCGTTTGAGATATTGACTTGAAATTTGGTACACATATGTACTTTAACGAGATCTAGAACTAGATTATATTTTCATTTCCGTCGAAGGGTTGGGGTGTAAATTGGGGTAAATTTGGGGTAAATGGGTAAATCAAGCAGGTAAGAGTCCACGAAATTGGTATTTAGTATATACAAGAGAAGCTAAGGTCTCAAAAAAAAATTTTGGCATTAGCCACCCCCATTACCACCCCCATTACCACCCCCACCCCCTTATTAAAGGGGATGAAAAAAAATTGCGATTTAGTGTATGTACAGGAACCAGAAACCTCAAAATATTTTTTACTCCATCCACCTCCCCACTACCACCCCCCTATCACCACCCCCACCCCACCACCGATATGGGGTATCGTTTTATGGGTTTTTGGGGTAGAAGATTTCAAATATTCTATTATTAAAGTTCCATAAACAATTATTTTCACATACAAAGTTTTTTCGTTGTGAGTGACATGGATAGAGAATCTGGATGTGGAAGTAGTGATTCCTTGGGCAGCTGTTTTTTTAATGTATTGGTAGGATTATTGGTAATAATCTTACAGGCCTTTTACCTGCATTTTCTCCAAGAAAAACTACTTGTGTTGCTTGAAGATGTACCAATTGCCTTAAGGAATCAAATGTGGTACATTCACGATGGAGTTCCTGTACATTTCAGTGTAACTGTTCGCGACCATTTACATGTGGTTTATCTTAATCGTTGGATAGGTCATAGAGGGCCTCAGCAATGGCCAACAAGATCCCCCGATCCAGAGACGAACCCACGGGGGGTTATGGGGGGGTTCGCTCCCCCCCCAATGTTGATTGAGTTGGGAAAATCACCAAAAATGTAAAAAAATCTTTATTGGGTATAATTGCAAAAAACGAATAATGAGTTGATAAAAATTAAATGACACTGTCACTATGACCATTTTTTTTATAAATAATTTTAATTGATATTATTTATGACTAGATGTGACTGATGTGAGAGCCACAGAATAGTCGACGAACAACGCACAACGCCGACGGGCCTACGCGACGGGCCAACAAAATAAACTCGTAAACTCGCGGAAATTCGACGTTCGACCCAGTAGACGGCACGGTCAGAGCATACAATTCTCAAAGACTGTCTTGCATTAGAAATATTAGAATATTACTCCTTTTTGCCTTTATCAATACAATGCTTTGTCCTAGCTATAAAGTCGTTTGTTGTTGGTTTATACTGACGGGTCTTACTAATATCAGTTACCAACCTCTCAACGAGAGATAATAATAATAATAAATTGTTGTCGGTCAGAAATTGTTAAAATATTAAATTCTTAGAGGACACTGAATCAGAATCTGGGACTATTAAAGGGATCTACAGCCGATCCAGCTGCTGGGACCCGACATTGTTGGTACGCTTTGAAGATAATTGGAATACCAGCGGACCAGTTAACTTTTACGAATGAGTTCAAAGCATGCCGACAAGGATGGCTCCCTGCCGCTGGATCGTGTGTAGACCCCTTAATGCTACCTATTGCGTATCACAATGTGAAGTGGGAAGTGGCCGGTAGCCGTACTAGCGCGGACGTTCACGAGCTTGCGCCCCGACTTGCGCGTAATCGTATTGTATAGTGTATTCCACAAATATTTCATCGATACAAAAAAGCTCGCAAAAAAGCATAAAGGATGCCGACCGCTTCTAGTTAGTGTACCGCCCGCCGGTCCAATTTGACAACGCTAGTCCACGTTGACCACCAACCTATCATAATTCCGGTAGAGAAAATTTAAACCAATTATATTCAGTGGGAGTGGCCTACATTTTTGTTCGGAAATATGTGACCATTTTTTTTGTGATGATAATAAAGAAGCCGAACACTTTTATGGCCTTTTATGTAAATAGACTGAAATTGATACAGGTCGGTACCCTTTACGTTTTTTTGCGAACTTTTTTATATCGCTGGATTAAGGCAGGGACCCAGCGGCAGGGACCCAGCCATGTCGGCATGCTTTGAACTCATTCGTAAAAGTGAACTGGTCCGCTAGAATTCCAATTATCTTCAAAGCGTACCGACAATGTCGGGTCCCTGCCGCTGGATCGTGTGTAGACCCTATTATCGTTGGTACAAACTATATCTTGTTTTTCTCCACAGTCATTAAACTATAACGGTTACCTCATCCAGTAGCTTTTAGACGAAGGAGAGCGCGGGGTCAACTTAGGTCTACATCATGTAGTTTAGTTAAACTTCTTTTGCATAATATTTGTATCGCTAGGCTACTTATAGATTAAGTCTGAAATAAAAAAAAACATAAGGAAATATAAGTTGTAAAAAAAATGGGCAGTTGGCAAATTAGTTGTAGCTTTCCCCCCCCAAAAAAAATAGCTGGGTTCGTCTCTGCCCCGATCTCGATAATTTGGATTTCTTTTTGTGGGATCTTAAAACCACGTATAAAACTGTCATTAACACTTTAGAACATTTAAAACTCTATTCAACTAAAATTAAATGGTGCCAAGTTACCGCGTATGTTACTACTTGATGCCAGATGGCTTTCTTAAACGGATTTTACAGCACTCTACAAGTAATATGTTCAGTTTAATGCATATGACCACTGACCATTTGACTCATATGAGTAAGACTACAGAAGCTATTTTTTTGTGAGTGTGTTTACTGTTTATATCGGAATGGACCATCATCGGCATTTTTCCTGCTTTTCCCCGAGCTCAAAAATAATACATTTGTCAATCACATTATGTATTAAATATGTTTTAAACATTTGTTTAAAACACGGTGCGATGTTTTAAACATCTTGTTTTAAACATGCCAACCCTGTTATTTGGTGACCCGGGTAAAATGTGCACATCAATTTTCTAGAATTAGTACCAAAAAAATTCTAAAACTGCTGTGGTTCAAATCCGAAGATTCTTATCCTCCAATAGGTTTTCCTGAGTCGGAACTATTGCAGAAATTTAGCATGTCTTCGCTTTGTGACCGGCATGTATCTACTTCTGAAGTAGTTCTTTACAAAGTCATTAATAATATGGTTGACTGCCCCACTATTTTAGAGAGGATTCATTTTCATATCTTTCGTATATCTTCTTATAGCTTTTACCTACCGCAACCACGCATAAATATCCTAAAGTTTTCTCCTTTTTACACTATATGTAATAATTACCAACATCTGTTATAACATTGATACCTGTATTTAAATAAATAAATACTACAGTTATTAACACTTATTTGCGATTAAGTTAACGTAACGTGAGAAAAACATTTTTTTTTATAGAAATGTGTGTGGACTTAGAAGCCTGAAATCAGAAATGTCAATCTATGTTCATTTAAATAAAATCGAATATAATATTAACAAAATATAACAAGTTATGAGCAATAATTTTAAGGTGTGCGTGCCGTCGATTATGTTGATAATTTATGCATAAATTGAATTATCACATATGGTAAGCGATATTTTCAGCGATTTATGTCCAGTTTTGGAAAGGTGCGTTTTGACAGCATGATGTCCACAATTTTGTATTCAATAATAATATAGTAAGTAATTTGTTTGTATTCGCAAATTTGTATCGCTTGAAAATACATAAAATTAAAAAAATTCGTGTCATTGAACCATTGCAGTGTATACATTATTATTAATATCTTTAAATAGTCGGCAAATGATTTCACAAAATTATTAGGCAGCGCAGGACCAGAGGGTGTTTTCTTTTTTCGCAAATTAAATCAGTTCTTATATAGAAGACTGAGTTTATCCGAGTGCAATTTCAGCGAAAGATGTTAGCAAACTAAGGAAAACTGTATTTCTATATTTAATGAGTTTCCATTGAACTTCAATACAACGTGCCGATACAATTACTGTTAGGGTTTTATGTGTAGGACAGGGAGGTATTAAGATATAAATCAAAATTCCTAGGGTTAGTTATTTACAGGTAATAATTTTGTCCAATATTTTCTAAAGTGTTCCTGATTTCATTTGAGTTTTACAATGGTAGAATTAGGCCCGTTACATGTGCCGTATATTTTAAATTAATTTATAGACATTAATATAGTGTTACTAAACTAGCAATTATCAAATCTGTTTTCATAATTTTTAACTGGAAAGTATTTAAATCACCGACTAATATCCGGGAGAAGGGGCGAATCTGAGAACGCGCTCTATTGGACGTCACGTCATCTAACAGTATATCTCTGCGAGAGCAATGATTCGGACGTATAATACGTGCAGTTTGCGGTTATTTCCTAAAATTGTTTAGTTGTATTCGGTCGGTGATATTGTGGCTTCTGTGAGTCGGACAGACATGTCACTAATTTATAGCTTAAGGAGACTATGACTCCCTCCCGTTTTCGAGGATGCTGAACACGATGGCGGCGGTTTAAACTCTTTTCGAGTTAACCCGACCCCCCAAAACGGCCAAAAATCACCCCCGAAAGAGGTGGAACGCGGATACGCCGTCTCATACCGATTAAAACTGCGTCACCCCCCGTTTTCGAGGATGCTGAACACGATGGCGGTGGTTTAAACTCTTTCCGAGTTAACTCCACCTCCCAAACGGCCAAAAACCACCCCCAAAGCGGATACGCCGTCTCATACCGACCCGTTTTCGAGAATGCTGAACACGATGATGATGCTGATCTTCTCTCCGAAGCAAACTAACCTCTCAAACGGCCAAAACCTACCCCTTTGATACCCGGTTTTATGAAGTGCACCGGATAAGAGAAAATGAATCATATGTTCACAGATCATAGAATACACACCGAATGATGATTCCAGGTTTCTTGATTGACTAGGTATTTCCTCCGCAAATGGAAAAAGTCATTCACAACGCAAGACTGTCCTTGTGGACAAGTCGAAGAATTTGTGGAAAATTCTGGGGCATTGGTTCCCAACAAATATACTGGATATGTTACGGTTACAAAACAAGTGGTAGCGTATGCCTCCATAATTTGGTGATCGAAGAGTTGCAGCAGGTGTTGCAGAGACAAGCACATCTGGCAATAACTGATGCAATAAGTACCGCACCGTCAGCTGCTCTGTAAATCCTCCTGGAGAGAGAGGCCAGGTGGGCAACAGCCTTCAACAAGCGGTTATTATTATGCCGCAGGTTAGCATCATGTAACGCAACAGGCTGTGAGATGACATAAATAGTCACGATACCCTGGGAATGCTAGCTACCATGTACGAACTGCCCCTTTAACGAAGTGTTTCCTGGAAGAGACGAATGGGATCGGATTAAAACCGGCCTGCAAAGAGCAGATAGTTGTTGGTTCACAACTGTTGAAGGAACTGGAGCCGGAGTATGCAGTTGCGTGTCATTGAACTGTACCTATGTAACGAGGCTTGAACAGACGCATGCTAGATACGGATCAGTAAGAATCTTGTCAGACAGCCAAGCAGCTCTTAAAGCTCTTCTATCGTTGCAATTTTGAAGCGGTTTGGAATTGCCAGAAGGTTCTAACTCAATTGGTCAGAAACAGCAAGCTGACTCTGGTCTGGATACCAGGCCTCTCTGGCATGGAAGGTAATAAAGTAGCCGACTCTTCAGCCAGGGAAGGTGCGATATCGAGATTTATCGAATCAGAACCAGTGCTTGGCGTACTACGAAAAGAACCATCTTTGCCTTGACTGAGGAAATTATTCAAGTACTGGCAAGACTACCAGGGTTAGTTCTTTCAAAGGAGTTTATTACATACCCTTTGAAACAACAACAATTACTAGAATTAAACAGGTTACATCTTGGCCTATATACTGGGCACTGCAGACTAAATCACCACCCATACATACTTGGGTTAGCGGAGAACACTGAATGCCGTCACTGTTTGGAGGAGGATGAAACAAGAGTGCACGTTCTATGCGCCTGTCTCGCTGCAGAAAGCACCAGGTTCTCACTCTTTGGCAAATAGCAATTGCTACCAGAGGATCTGTACAGTCTCTCGACTAGTATCGACTTTATTAAAAAGCTGGGTGAAATATAATTAGGAGTGAGACACAATAGACCAGTGGAGGGTCTGAATATTACCTCACTCACATATCAGCCTATATTTTCTTGAAGAACATCGGCGGTTACTCAAGAACCGTAAACGCCAAGGATAGGCCGATCAAGCAAATCTGTCTGCACGGTGCGGCTATTACTATGACGTAGCCGCGCGCCCTCTTCCAGCATGCTGCCGTTTAAAATGCATTGTGTGGAGCATATTCTTTTAAGGCCAGGATTTTGCGGAGTGAGAGGGAAATATGCGTTTATTTTCGATTTATTGTAAATATTTAAAAAACTACACATAGTATAAGTCTTAAAATTTATTACGCCCACCTGTGTGTTTGTTAATTTACAGGTGTTATAACGCAAACGTTTTGTCTTGGAGTTTAAGTGATGTTCTTGCTCGTGATGAGGGTCGTGGTTCCAAGATCTTAATGAACTAAAAGAAACAGTGATTACTAGGCGCCAAGTGATTTAAATATTAATATTACCCTAACTAGAATTTATAACTCAGGTAAAAACCACTAAATATAATTCCGAGTTTTACATCTATGATGAAAATAAAGAACATGAACCCTAAATTTGCATATACATAAATATATTACTAATTTATATTTAATCAATATAAACAATTGTGTACAAAAATTTCACTAAAATGTGCACTTCACCCTTGCAAGAGTCGGAGTCTTTGGACACAGCAAGAAAAAAACCGCTGCCCAAGGAATCACTACTTCCACATCCGGATTTTCTATCCAAGTCACTCACAACGAAAAAATTTTGTATGTGAAAATAATTGTTTATGGAACTTTAATAATATAATATTTGAAATCCTCTACCCCAAAAACCCATAAAACGATACCCCACATCGATAGTGGGGTGGGGGTGGTAATGGAGGTGGATAAAGTAAAAAAATAATTTGATGTTTCTGGTTCTTGTACACACACCATATCACATTTTTTTTTTCATCCCCTTTAATAATGGGGGTGGCTAATGCCAAAATTTTTTTTCAGACCTTAGTTTCTCTTGTATATACTAAATACTAATTTTATGAACTCTTACCTGCTTGATTTACCTGTTTACCCCAATTTACCCCCTAACCCTTCGAAGGAACAAGATGAAAATATAATCTAGTTCTAGATATCGTTAAAGTATATATATGTACCAAATTTCAAGTCAATATCTCAAACGGTTCCAGAGTAAACGTGCGCACAAAAAAAAGTTACAGACCGACAGACAGACAGAAAATTTTTTTTCGCTCAAACTTAAAATCTCGACGTTTCATGACATTCTAAGCTTATATGAACAATAAAAATTTTTTAAAATTTTTTTGTTACTATACTTCCACTGGATGTGGAAGTAAAATAGCTATATCGCCCTTTTATAAACTTAAATATGGAAATCGACATAAAAGTACAAATATTATAAATAACAAACAAATTACTTTATGTCACAACTAAACTATAAAATATAATTTCTCTCATATGTTAAACCAAGCGTCGATTATTGCTTTTATAATCACCTCGTGAAAAAAATATGCTTTTGTGGTATACTTAACTTGTACTCTTTAGGGGTACCTATGTAACAGGAAAATTTCCAGATAGCGGGATACTTCCGTGATTGCCTCCCGGTGTAATGTATTTTTACCGGAGCGATTTCAGGCTTCCCTCAGACAAGTTTCGTACCAGAGACTTTGTTGCGATGACCTGTGACTGCGAGCTGACTGTACCAAATTACTGTTACGAATATTTCACTGCCCAAAAGGTTACTCTAACTCAATGTAAACGGGGACAAAAGACGTCTAAAAGAAAATTAGCATTCTATCAACCATAATTATTAAATATGTCAATTGTTAATACCTTTCACTGAGAAATAATGTAAAACGCTTACCTCCTCGTGCCGATTCACCCTAACATTATAGGAGACGTCTACACACTTATGCAAGGTTTTTTTTTTTCTATCCAAAAATACAGAATGTTAAAGAGGATATATCTGACCAAATAAACAATAACTTAAAAAGATTCCCTCTTAGTGGCACTATAGGTATTTTATCCGTCAATTACGAAAGAACTAATTTCAAACTACCACGCGGCCTTTACCTTGCTTTTCTGCACCGTACTTTTGCTAGCCCGCCGTTATCAAAAGGACTTGACCTTTTTTGCTAACTTTCTTATAATATATAAAGAGCTCAAACCGAAATAAAACATAAGCTTTACACGCTCGCTAATAGGTGTCCCCCAGAGTATCAAAATTTAATATAATTTATAGTCTATAGTTCAGGACGTTAATTTTATTTTACGATATATTAAAAATATCGTAACAAACTGCTTTAGATACTTGCTATTGTTCTAACGAATACAACTATATATATTTTTTATTATATATTTCTGTTATATTTAAATATCATAATTTGTCAATGAAAATAGTCCCGAATTTCATTATTAAAGTATGGCATTTGACTATATAGAAAATTAATGATAAAAACTATATATGGTTGTATTCCTTAGAGCAATGGGAAGTATCTGAAATTATTTTAAAGATTATATCATTTATGATTTTTTAAATATTTATAATAAACCAAAAATAAACGCATATTTCCCTCTCACTCTGCAAAATCCTAGCCTTAACAATGTTAACGCATACGCACAAATTATTGAAATAATTGAGGCATAGAACATTTTCAGTATTCTTTGTATATAAATATCGTCAACTAAATGTGTGTGGAAAGTTTCAAGAATGTAGCATTTTTTTCCTTTTCCACTCAATGTCAAATTATAATATATTGTTGATTATTCAGTTTGTTATTTTACTTAATTTTCGATTTTATCTGCTTGAATTAGAATTTGTATTTTCCATTGCCTTAACCTGATTAGCTTTTAAATTCCTGAAATTCACGCGAGTGGAAGCTGGCAAAGCTTGGAAGTTTTTGACAAAAATTGATAAAATCATGTCAAATTTATTAAAATCAAGTCATGGAAATGAAATGCCTGGTTCAAGGAAACATACATTTTTGTTATTCTATACGGCGGATATTGATCTTTGATTCACAAAAAAACCTGATGAAAAATTATCTTTTCTAATAAAAATGATCTAAACAAAATATTAAATTATGAAAAATATGTATTATAAAAATTAACACCAAGTATAACAAAACATCTAAAAAAAAAAAACGTATTACTTCCATATCCAGTGGAAGTATAGTAACGACAAAAAAATTTTTTTAAAATTTTTGTTGTTCAAATAGGCTTGGAATGTCATGAAACGTCAAGATTTCAAGTTTGAGCAAAAAAAAATTTCTGTCTGTCGGTCTGTCGGTCTGTAACTTTTTTGTGCGCACGTTTACTCTGGAACCGTTTGAGATATTGACTTGAAATTTGGTACACATATGTACTTTAACGAGATCTAGAACTAGATTATATTTTCATCTTGTTCCGTCGAAGGGTTGGGGGGTAAATTTGGAGTAAATAGGTAAATCAAGCAGGTAAGAGTTCATAAAATTGATATTCAGTATAGACAAGAGAAGCTAAGGTCTCAAAAAAAATTTTGGCATTAGCCACCCCCATTATTAAAGGGGATGACAAAAAAATGTGATTTAGTCTGTGTACAAGAACCAGAAACCTCAAAATATTTTTTTACTTTATCCACAGAACCATAGAACACTAATAATAATAGTTTTTTAAATCCTATAAAGGTCCAAGATAGTGCAAGCAATAGTATGCCCCTGTTTCTGCACACAATTTCACTAATCAAGAATGTTTTTATAACTCAAAGAAACGTATAAAACACACACGAAGATGTACATATGAGATATACAAAGAAAAACCGGTAAATAAGTAGGCAAAACTTAATAATCACACTTCTAAACACAGAGAGACGGTGGCGTCAGAAACGTAAACAACAGATTTAGGTCTCGCCGTGACGTCACAGCTTTGCTAGCAGGTGGCGAACGTTGTTGCATAGGGAACTGGCTATCCTCCCTCTGTTTACGGTTCTTGGGCGGTACTTCTCTGTAGCTTCTATATATATTCACCTCGGAACTTGATTTGAAAATGTTCGATTAATAGAACTGTTCTGTGTTTGAAATAATCGACGTCTTCTAATGTTCGGTGGAGGATAACAGCTGATTCATATAACGTATATTTCTGGTTGGATTTTAAATTTAATTATATGGGTATGATCGCTCGGTAACAACAGAGTGCAACTGTACATGTAAATTTTCTACTTTTTGCACTTCTCATGTAATAGGTAATAAAAGGCAGATCTGACAAAAAAATTGCCACATCTTTCATTTAGACGAGTTCAACGTACATCGTTTGAAATCTGTTAATTCTCTTAAACCTGCTTAATAGAGTTCAACTTTACTGCTCTTCCGCATCTCTATTTAAAATTCAATTCACTACTTCAATGTATTTTAAGACCTCTTTGAATCTATTCCCGGTCTAGCAGCATTTTCTCGGTCAGCGTCTTAAGGTCCTTATTCAAGTGGCTGTGTAACAATCTATGGCTTCGATTACGATTATTTAAGATAAATGTATGCCAGTCTGTAATAGTGCCGTATGATTGATTTAATTACGTGTTTATTACGGCTGTAAATTTCTTTCAATCCGCTACGTGGAGATATGTAATGAGCAGTTAAAAGTCATGGTAAACGGACATACATTGCGCGACCCAATACTTTCCATATTTTATGTTTTCCTACAATGTTGCCTTATATAAAATGCACCAGGTAAATGATGAAAAGTGCTTAAAATTTATTGCCAACTGAGGTTTCTATACATCAGTTTTAACCAAAAACACATAATTAGATGCTTGAATGCCTCATACAGAGATTCTTGTAAACCTGTATTTAAAGAATTGAAAATACTTACCATCCCTTCCTTGTATATATACAAATTAATCTTGTTTGTTAGACAAAATCCAACTGAATTTAGAAGAAATAACGATATATATCGAGTAATGACAACAAGACATGGGCCTGATCTCGGAATACCTCGGAGTTCACAATTTGGACAGTATACGCTGAAAGGGTAGCTAATAACCTGCATTTTAAGCCCAGGATTGTCAAAATTGATCAAGATTTGACTTGTAGAAATAGAAAAAAGTGATTACTCTCATATTTGATACATTTTTTGAGGTTAGGAAATCGGGGTTTGCAATTTAGGCAGTATACGCTGAAAGGGTAGCTAGTAACCTGTATTTTAAGCCCAGGATTGTCAAAATTGATCAAGATTTGACTTGTAGAAATAGAAAAAAGTGATTACTCTCATATTTGATACATTTTTTGAGGTTAGGAAATCGGGGTTTGCAATTTAGGCAGTATACGCTGAAAGGGTAGCTAATAACCTGCATTTTAAGCCCAGGATTGTCAAAATTGATCCATATTTGACTTGTAGAAATAGAAAAAAGTGATTACTCTCATATTTTATACTTTTTTTCAGTTTAGGAAATCGGGCTTCACAATTTAGGCAGTGTACGCTGAAAGAGTAACTAATAACCTACATTTTAAGCCCAGGATTGTCACAATTGATCAAGATTTGACTTGTAGAAATAGAAAAAAGTGATTACTCTCATATTTGATACATTTTTTGAGGTTAGGAAATTGGGGTTTGCAATTTAGGCAGTATACTCTGAAAGGGTAGCTAATAACCTACATTTTAAGTCCAGGATTGTCAAAATTGATTAAGATTTGACTTGTAGGCAGATTTTTGTCCAAGAAAGGCTTTTTTTTCCACTGTGTGACGTAGGCAACCACTAAGAAGGGATTTTTCGAAATTCGACCTTTAATATGGTGAAAAAGGGGGTTGAAATTTTAGGCTTTTTCGGAAACGGTTAGATCTAGATGCGTGAAATTTGGCACAAATATTTTTTGTTGAAATCTATTATGTGTGAGACGAAATTTCGATTTTCACTTTTTGAAGGGGTGAAGACGAGAGTGGTAGATGGTTTAAAGCGCACCCGTATTTTTGAAATCGCGCAAGTCAGAAACGTGATTATTCGAGCAATGGACTCTTCCGACTAAATAAGAAGACACGTATCCGACGGTTTTCAAAAAGAGACCCCCGAAAGGGTGAATGGGGAGGGGCAGGTTTTTAAGCTTTCCGGAAACACTTAGACCTAGAAGCGTGAAATTGGCAGAAATACTCTTTATTGGAATCTATTAGACACAAGTAGTAGTAGTAGTAGTAGTTTTACTTTTTGAAGCGGTGAAAGCGGGGGCGGTAGATGGTCTAAAGGGTGCTCGTATCTCTGAAATCGCGTAAGTCAGAAACGTGATATTCCAGCGACGGGATCTTCTGAGGAAATAAGGAAATCCATATTCGACGGTTTTCAAAAAGATTTTTCAAATAATTCAAAATCCGTAGGAATTGCATTAAAACTGGGAGTTAGGTATTTTAGAAGTAACTGATAACGAATCTGATGTCAAAAATTGAGAATTAAAATTGACGAAAACAATATGGCTGCGATAAATGCAGTATTTTTGCAGATTTACATGAAAATTGATACATAGTGATTTCAGAATTTTCTGATAACGAGCCTAATGTTAAAGCTTAAAATGTCACAACGACGGGTATTTCACTGTGTAGAAGCTAAATGGAAGTCACTAAAAAAGATTTAAAAAAAAAAAAAGAAATTAAACTGCCTTCAAAAAAGACCGTTAAATATTATGAATTAAAATGCCACCGTGGGCGTCGCCCAGTTAATTGAACTTTATTACCTAATATGAATATGGAGGCTGGTTAAAAACAAACAAATAACGAGTTCAAACGTATTTTTAACTGACTAGTATAGATAAGAAAGTTCTATTAATTGGATTACGATGAAATCTTAGTTCATAATTTTTAGCGACCTCTTTTGAAGGCGGATCAATTTTTTTAAAATTTACTACTTGAATTAAGCATGTTATAAAACGATTTTTTTCTGTACAATATAATGTTTTTCTACAATTATTATTAAAAAAATTTCTCCAGTTATAACAATTTGATTAAATCAAATAGGTATAATGATGCGGGAGCTATATAGCTTTTTCGAAAACTAATCTTTACAAGTATTTTTTTTTCTATGCGTTGATTAATTCTATCGAACTTAAATAACGACAAAATAGACTTCTGGCATATGTCAGCCCATCGAGTTGGCCATGGTTCATGATATAAAAATCAGTGAAATTATGTCCTCGTTACAGGGCTCATTTTTTTGTGTACACTAGGGTGGTCCAAAAATTACTTAATTTTTTATAGAGGGTCTCGATCCCCCAATTTTTTCCAAATCCGAAAAAAGTAAGTACGTATTTTGTGGTTTTTCAAAATTTTTATTTTAAATGGTGCCTATGGAGACCATTTAAATTGCATTGGGAAAAATCGGGGTTAGGGAAAAATGCATGTATATAAATCAAATTCTTTGTTGGATAGTCCTCTCCAAGTCCTATAGGGTCAACCGGGGCTAATGTGATATACCCAAAAACATGGGGCTATTGTGATACAGACAAAAAAAATGTATATCAACAACAAAACTATACGAAAAAAATAAATTAGATTGGCGAAACCTTATAATATAATATGATGCCATATTCATGTTACAGATTAAAAATTAAGTTTCAGCTGAAAAAAAATATAACTTGCGTCATGTGATTTTGTGCTCCAAAAACTGTTTTTTTCCTTGATAAATCATTTGCTATGGAAAAGTGTCACGACTGTTATTGTGATGGTTTTGTACAGTAAATTATCAAGGGTACTTCCAACAGTATTTTGATGTATAATTTGTTAACTTTACTATCTGTTGATGGTGTCATAAGAGCTATCAAAGTTCAGGGGCTATTATGATACATTTTCAGGGGCTAATGTGATACAGGTTGTGAGGCTAATATGGTACACGAAATGATGAATCTTATATGGTTATAACTGATGTAACACCTATATTCATCGTGTTTTTATTGCAGTGGGTTTCTCTTTGTTGCAGGCACTTACTGTCGAAGTCAAGTGTTTTTTTTTAAATTAGCATTTAACTGTTCTTTTGTATTTTCATATCATTAAAAGTTTTTCATTAAACAATGTTTTACATTTACTCTTTAACCAATACTCATTTTTAAACGTTAGATTATTATTTTTTACGTTCTAAAGTAATTTTTGTTTGGTTTAAATCACTTAATTTCGGAATTTCATCATAAAAAAAATTACCTATTCTTTTTTTTAATGGCATGCCATTCCATGCCATGCCATGCCATGCCAGTCTAAGTGTCTCGAAGCTTGTTCATCCTGATTCCTGACATATCTTTTAACTAAAAAAAAAAAAATTATTCAGGAGTCTGAAAAAACACGCTGATATCAAGTCGCTAATTTCTCAAAAATTATTATAGCCAGATAAATCAAATTTTTGCTGTTGAGAGATAAAAGCTAAAGATACCTATGTATTATACTAGCTCCGCTGATTCAAATTCTATCTACAAACGGCGTTACAGTACTGTATCTGAATAGCCCCGCGGTGTATCAGTAATAGCCTCAAGCGGGGGGCTATTTTGATACAGACATTTCATTTTTTTGTTCATCTTAAAAAGAAAGTAATTTAGCACACAACAGTATTTTTTTTTTTAATGTTTAGGATAGAAAACAAAATTTTATTTGAAAACTTTTGATTTTTGTATCATATTAGCCCCGGTTGACCCTGAGTTTAATGGAAGATTTTCCCTAACCCTGAACAATTATTCAAAAAATCCCAAAAAGTGATTTTTCCCCATGCCATTTAAATGGGAAACTTCATGTCTCCATAGGCACCATTTGAAATCTAAATTTAAAAAAACAAATAAATACGTACTTATTTTTTTCCGATTTGGAGACAAATTGGGGGAATCGAGACCTTCTATAAAAAATTGTCATCTTTGGACCACCCTAGTTTTATATTTAAAATGGATAAAATTAGATCTCCAAAAAGTGTGGGCCGTCCTGAGGTGCAGCCAGAAAGGTCGTAATCGTTACAAGCTTTTTTTAGGCTGGGCATATTTATTTAAATGTTTTGAACCCAGAAAAAAAATTCCAGAAAGAAACTCCTGTCAGTAAGGCTGACCAGAGAGAAAATGTTTAGAATTTTTGAAGAAAATTGATTTTTTTTTCGCATATTTCATCTCAGAACTCTAAACTCATCGTTACAAGTTCTGGCTCCTTTTTAAAACGTAAATACAAACTCCTTTAAGAATACAATAGCCTCTCCCAGAAAGTTCTTAGTGTCAACAAAAATACCATACTCTCTTAAATACACAGGAATCAGGCCCGTGGAGAGCCAGTACGGGCCCAGGGATAAAATCAAATTGGCGGGCCCTCTTCGGCTGGGACAAATCAAAAATACTAATTTTCAATACACAATTTGAAATTACAATCAACACAAAAATGTATTCAACAGTGAAAGTGCCGAGCCCTTTTGGGCCCGGGCTCCGGGCTGCAGCCCCGCCTGCCCCCCCTGTCGTCAGGCCTGACAGGAATTTAAGACTTTCGGTAACTTGACTTCTTACTGTACCTTAGATGTATTGTATCATTATTACAAGGTCATTTTTATATTTAGAAAGTACTTATAATGTCTCTTGAATCAGAAAGTATGCATCTTAAGACCGAATTCCCGTCAGTACAATTTCTACACGTATATAAAAACGAAGAAATGGACGATTTTGCGCGAAATTAACGCACTTAACAAATAAATATGCTCCCCAGAACAAGCTGACTGTCAAACAGTTTTTCATGTGCATATAAAAGGCACTGTATCCTTCCCATTTCACCCAAATGAATGCGATCTCCAGCTTCCTCCAGCTTGAAGTTGATAAAAGCCCCTTTAACAAAAAAATATACTCCCAAAACGAGTCCGTCAAAGAAATTTTTACCTGCAGGTAAATGGTAACGCATACCGTTCAAATCAGCCAAATTAACGTTATTTGGAGTTTCTCTTGTATGTTAGAGTCCAGATAGCATTATTAAATGTTCTGTATCTTCTTTGTAACCTTGATAAAACTCCTTTTAACAAACAGAAATACTCGCCAGAACGATGTGGTAGTTAAGAATATTTTCACGTGCACATGAAAGTCACCATATCCCATTTCATCCAAATTAATACGATTTCCACCAGCTTTTTATATGCCCGCGAAAAATTGTTTGACGGTCACTTTGTTCTGGGGAACATATTTATTTGTTAAATGGACTTTTGTCAACATGACAAGTGAGTGACAGAACATCTATCAGTTATATCTAAACTCTGAGATATAACGGAAGCTGGAAATGGCATTAAATTGACTGAAATGAGCAGGATGCGGTCCTTATATATGAGCGTAAAAACTTGTTTGACGGCCATTTTGTTCTGTAGAGCATATTTTTTTTGTTAATGAGACTTGTATTAAGGTACCAAGAAAATGACAAAACTTTTAACAATGACTTATAACCTCCGATATGAGACGGTAACATTAATTTCGTGCAAAATCGTCCATTTCTTCATTTTTATATACGTGTAGAAATTGTTCTGACGGGAATTTGGTCTTAAGATGCATACTTTCTTATTTAAGAGACTTATAATTATTTTTTAAATATAAGAATTACCTTGTAATAATGATACAATACATCTGAGGTACGGTAGAAAGTCAATTTAGCCGAGAGTGTTAACTTTCTGGGGAGGCTATTTTATTCTTAAAGGAGCTTATATTTACGTTTTAAAAAGGAGTAAGAACTTGTAACGATGAGTTTAGAGTTCTGAGACGAAATATGCGAAAAAAAATCAATATCCTCCAAAAATTCTAAACATTTTCTCTCTGGCCAGTCTTACTGACAGGAGTTTCGTTCTGGGAATTTTTTTCTGTGCTCAAAACATTTAAATAAATATGCCTAGCCCAAGAAAATCTTGTAACGATCACGTGATACAACTCCGTATTTACAACTTTGACCTTTTTGGCTACACCTCCTGTCAGCCCACACTTTCTGGCGATCTTGTTTTATTAATTTTAAACATAAAATGTTCACACACAAAAAAAGTGAGCCTTGTAACGATGACATAATTTCACTGATTTTTAGACAGTGTTCGTGGCGTACCTGACAGGAGGTTTCCTGTCAGAAGTCGATTTTATGAATCGTTATCATCCATTAAACCATAAAAATATCTCAAAATTCATAAAACGATGACATAAAGCCACCTAGCTCCCGCTCTATAATATGAACATCATGAATTTTATGTAACTGTATCAATAAAAATTGATGTTATAGGTGTTAATGGAAACGGTGTAACGCTACATTACTGCCAATTAATATCGAATGCATGCGTTTTATGTTAAAGTGAAATTTAGCATAGTTTAGATTCCGTAGGTGCAAGTCTCGGTACTTTTCTTCTTTCTAGAAGAAAAACGGCCGGCTTTGTTGAAATTAGTCAAGCCAAGTTGATCATGTGCGTATGTATTAAGTGGCGGTCGTCCAGAGCGGCAGGTGTTGCTTTTAGTGGCCTTATATGTGGATTTTTGTGCTCATTTCGCCGTATGCTTTATTTGCAGGAACTCGGACGTGCTTTGAATAGAGCATTGGATAGGTTGTGAGTTAGAGTTTTTTTTTTTAAATTTCACTGCCTTTTGTCGATATCGTGTCATATGACCCCAGTATTTTTTTTACCATTATTTTTTGTTGTCATGAAAAGTGGCGTAGGTCTATGTTAAACCATTATTATAGGTGCTGAACAAATGAAGACCTTTCACGTAAAGGGATCCAGCTTAAATATAGCTTCATAATGTCAAATAAGACCGATTAAACCTAATATGCGTTACTCCAAAAGTGATTCCTTAAGAAGTTATTTATTTATTTATTTAAGAATACAGCTATCCAAACGGATAAACATTCAATTGAAGGGCAGGAAATTCATAAGTAAATTTATATAAATACACGATAGAAACTAATAACAAAAATAAAGGAAAACAAAAATTTTGCAAATAAATATAAACATTTTTATGTATTAAAATGTATAAAGAGTGACCCAAAGTACATTGTTTTATATTATTAACATTACCGTGGCTTTAAGTCTGAACAATTCCTAGCTACTTCCAGGGTGCCCCAAGGCTCAGTACAGGGGCCTCTATTATTTATTTTATTTATTAATGATTTAGTGACTTGTGTTGATGTCAACTGCTTGCTTATATGCTGATGACATGAAATTATATTATACTGTTGATACCGACGAGAATTGTATGTTACTCCAAAGTAATTTAAATGATGTGACTGGTGTCTTCTAAATAATCTGCCTTTAAACATCGCCAAATGTAACGTACTGTCTTCCTGCAGGAATAATAATCCACTGTTATTCGGTTATGAGTTGAAGGATATCGTATTAAATACATCAGATGAGTTCAATGACTTGGGAGGTTCTATTCGACTCGAAACTAAATTTAACAAACATATAGAAAATATTGTTCTGTCTGCTTATAAAAATTTAGGTTTTGGTGACATTGAATTATTAAATCTTCTTTATACTGCATTTGTTAAATCCAGACTTGAAGTGTGCCTGACTTATTTGGAATCTAGGCTATAATAAATATTGTAATTGCATAGAGAATATACAACGGCGCTGCCTAAAATTCGTTTCATACAAAATTGATCGTGCATGTCCCGCTGTTGGCTTCGAACATGGACAGTTGCTAAATAGATTTGGTTTTCTTAATTTACACGACCGCAGGAAACTTTGCTCTCTTTTGTTTTTGCACAATATCTTAAATATGTTAAATTTTCATGCCCCCTCATTTGAAACGCGTAATCATAAAACGTTTTATCTTCCCACTCCACGAACAAATGTTTGATTCATAATCTAAATAGTTTAAACACATACCACAAATAGGCAAAAACTTGGGCGTATGGGCGAGTTTGAAAAGACAGAACATTAAAATGTATAGAACTGAGAATATCCGGGCAGTCCATTTGATTTGTCAGAAGTTTATGTAAAAACAATATAGAAAAATAGACTCGCTGAGAAGCTAAGCCGTTTAAGTCAAATCTAGCTAACAAATCAGATTGTGGAGTGTCTCTAAGTCTAGGTGGATAAATACTATCAGGTTTAAACGAAAGAAACTTCTCTGAATTCGTTCCAAATTAAAAATATGGATATCGTACTGTGGATTCCAAACAATACTTTAATTTTATATTCTAGCTTTGGCCTCACAAAAGCATTAACCAGAAAAGAAAGTGTGGAAATGTCCCTAAGATGCCTTTAATTTCTCATAATAAAGACTAGATTTTTGTAGGCATTGGCAATATTGTTATTTATATGGGCAACAAAGGTTAATTTTGAATAAAAATGACTCCGAGATCTTTAAATTGGCTGCATATATTAACCGTTTCATTGTCTATTCTCTAAAATGTATTGGATTATTTCTGTTAAAGAAAGTCTTGGTATTAAATTTTGATATATTTGGAAAGTATATAATATATTAGATTATAATATATTAAATTCACACCATAAATTAATGTTTGAGAGGTCATGTTGTAAGTTACGACAATCATCATCAAAGTTAATACATCAAAGAATTTAAGATCGTCAGAATATAAAAGAACATTACTTTGAATACCCCTAGAAATATCGTTGATAAAGAAAAATAAATAACAGCGGCCCGAGAACGGAACCCTGTGGAACTTCTGATGTTGCTATCACATTAGTAAATGAGAAGCCTTGTTACGGCACATTTATTTTTCTATTACCAAGTTAGGAGTCACAAAGGCGTAGAAAATCTAAAGTAAATTCAAATTTTTGAGAAATTACATCTACTTGACCACCACTATCCAGTGTATTAGCAATACTTACCAAATTAGTTGTTGTAGATCTACCCGCTATAAACTCGTGAAAATTTGTTAATGAACATTAAAAATTATATCGTATAAGACAATTTTAAGAAGTTTACCAAAATTACACAAAATAACTATATTCAATAACAGTTTTATCACCTTTTTTGAAAATGGGACAAATTCGGGGCTTTGAACAAGAATTTTTTTTTGGTTTGAGTTTCAGAAACAAAGTATATTAAGTTGAAAACTCCTAACATTATGAAGGTATATTGTAGAGGGTGCTGTTGGTAGGTATTTGCTATATGTCTAGGCAAGATGCATTTTTTGAAAGGAAATATGACTATCTTAGAGTACTTTATATTTTTTAAGTGCAAAAACATCGTATCAGGTCTGTTACTGAATGCTGGTTATTTAATAGTTCAGAGGTGTACAAAAAGGGGAAATGAGTGAGGGAAAGTTTCTTTTGGAGTGGAGTCGATTCGATATTGACAGCAAATAATAATAAAAAAAAATCAGTTTTTTGTTTAAAAATCAATTAGGCCGAAAACCGCACCCTTTTTTGTCAAGAATATTGTGTCCGCTTGATGAGAAAATTAATTGAACATTTTCGTAAATTTCTTCTTTCTAATTTCTAATATCCTAGCGAGAGTGAGGAAGAGAGAGCAACGGGAACGAGACCACCGTATGTAACGGAGACGGTTTGAGGTATCGTGAAAAAACGAAAAAGGGAATAAAAGATATGAGTTTAAAACATACATCTTATTTATTGAGACTGTGACTGTTAAGTCTGTTACAACATTTATTACAAGAATATTGCAAGTCTATTGTAAGTCTCATTGTACATCACATCTTACGTCTATTTATGTAAAATATTTTGCTAACAGTAGCAGTGTACTGGCCATGGTCCTACATTATCGTATATTTAGTAATCCTTACTTTGCACCATTACATAACCGGTATTTTTAATGACCCAGTAAGAATGCTGATTAATATAAAGTGTTAATTACACGTTGACCCAATTAATTCCTTTCTATAATAAATAATTTTGATAAAAATATATCTAATGGGCGATTAAATTAATTTAGATGAATGTCTTCGTATTAATTTTTAAAAATATATTTTTGATTTATCAGCAAATCAACCATCGAAATATTTTGTCAAGATGCTCTGTCTCTGTAGCCTTTGTATGTACTTTAAAGCACGTATTATGTACAGATTTGCACTTGCTTTTTATCGACCCCTCCCTTTTTTAATTACACTTTGTATATATGTTTTTCCTTGATGCAAAATTATATTATCTTTATCAAAGTTCAACACATGAGTAGATCCTTTTGTTTATTTTAACAATTTCTCGGTAAAATCCGAAAAATAAATCAGACCAGACAAGTATTTCACGTATAATTTTCACATTATTATATTACAAAAACCTTCTAAGCAGATTTGAGGGAAATTTGAGACAAGGGCTTAGAGCTGATAAAAAGTATCGTGTGTAAGCTAACGCTGATTATGCCTTCATATTACTGCACAAACTTTAACGAACTTAGTTATAGGATTATTTTGATTTAGTTGTTTGTGGGAAATTAGTGAAAAAGCATCTTATTACACGTACAAAGTAGTAGAATTTCATAGTTTCGGAGCATGCAAATTTGAATTTTCTAATGGAAATTCAAATTTACAAGTAAATATCAAATCAGAATCAAATGAAATCAATTTAATAGTGCCAGTAAAAATTAATACAGTTTCACACAAATCAATACATATTTACAATTTGTTGCTATATTATGAAGTAATATATAAAATTTTAATTGCATAGTAGAATACATACACTTTAAAATCACTTCACATTCAATACATACAGGGTGAATTTGAAATACACGTGAATATTTAAACCTGTAATTCATTATAATTAATTAATCAGCGGTGTTTTAAATTCAAAATTCCATAGATAAAGTTTTACAAAAAAAACCTAAAGCAGTCCCACAAGGAAAACACTGACCGATAAACCTCACATTGACCTTCATGCCTACAAGCAGTTTTTGCGGTGTTGCCATATTCTGTCAAAATGGTATTTGCCTCGATTCTTCCCATTGTTATTGTAAATAACCAACTAAAACACTAAAATCTACGAAAATGTAAAAAACAAAAATGATTAAAACGAAACAACGAAGTAACACAGATCTATGCTATACACATCGAACGTGTTAAATAAATCCAAAACCGAAACACTGCTGTTATTGTAGTCCTTATAGTAAAAAAAAATTATATCAAAAAAATATTTTTTTTTATTGGTACCCTATTTTGCTTATTTAAAGTACGCCTCAGAGTGTTTAAATCCAAGTTTTAAAAACGCGCGTGTTTTAAAGTTACCATGGTAACATCAACGATCCAAGAAACGTGAAGTCAAAATGTCAACTTTTTAATTGTTGATATAACATACTGTAACTCAAATAAAATATTACTAAGGAATGTTTCAAAAGCCTTCCGATTTTTGCGGTATTAACCGCGATTCTGCTTTTCTATTTAAGTAATCAATGTTAGAACTCATTTCAAAGCAGTATACAATCAAAAAAAAAAAAAAAGTAGCGTAAAGTATTCGTGGATAACTGGTCTTTAAAACACTTGCTCTATTTCGAGCACTCGGCTGCGCCGTCGTGCTCGAAAAATCGCGCGTGTTTTAAAGACCCTAATATCCACTTATACTTTACTATACTATTTAAAGAAAAGCTTTTATTTGAAAAAACTACTAAAAAGTAAAAATATTTTTTTTTAAATTCATACACCTGGAAATCAAAAGCTTTGGGGGCGGTCATATAGCGCTATTGCATAGTTACTTTGCTCAATTGACCACCCCCAAAGCTTTTGGTTTCCAGGTGTATGAATTTAAAAAAAATTATTTGTACTTTTTAGTAGTTTTTTCAAATAAAAGCTTTTCCTTAAAAATATTTTTTTTATATAATTTTATTTTTTACTTTTTAGTCTACTTATTTTACAGACAAACAGACAGACAAAACCGTTTCATTTGCCACCGCCATTCACCCCTTCCCTCTCCCTCTGACACTACTTCCCACTTCTTCCCACCCCTTTCCCACCTCTTTCCACCACATTCCCACCCCCTTTCCACCTCTTACCACCGCTTCCCCTCCTGTTCCCGCCCCTTTCCCACCTCTTCCCACACCTTTCCCACCTCTTCCCACCCCATCCCCACCTTTTCCCATCCCTTCCCCACCTTTTCCCATCCCTTCCCCACCCCTCCCCACCTCATCCCTTTTATAGTATTTTACTCGTCAAACACTTTCATTTGATACCCATATTAAGGGGGTTGTGAAGAAACAGGCGATCCGCCATCTTGGAACGTCCGCCATATTGAATTTAGAATGACGTCACATAGTTTGTCGTATTTTACTCGTCAAGCCCTTTCGCTTGATACCCATATCAAGGGGGTTGTGAGGAGAAAGGCAATCCGCCATCTTGGGACGTCCGCCATATTGGATTTAGACCAATAATGGCTATACTGTATTGCATTGTCACCGGACTTATACACGTGTGCCAAAAAAACCGCTTTATTACCTGGTATACTATGCGGCACCTTCACAGTTTAATGACCGAACTGCGTTAGTCTTCAAATGGTCAGCTGGAAATAAGAATGTTTAGACGTGTGTTCATGAGCGTCGTAGATATTTTAGACCAAAATTTAATAATCTTTGTCTTCCTTATTTTCCGCATATTTTACAAGTGACTATTTTTTAAGAATTTTTGGAAGTCATAGTCCTTAACAGGTTCAAATATTCACGTTTATTTCAAATTCACCCTGTATAGTAGTAGAGTCAATCTGTCATTTAACCCACGAATAATTCTTACAGGAGATTTTCTTTTTTTATACCATAGAGGGGCTTGCCCCAATCCTTAATCGATGTTTTCCTAGGGTGACCAGATTTTTGTTAAGTGAATGCTGGACACTTCTGCCAAGAGCGGATCTGGGCCTTGAGCTTGGGCTAAAAATAACAAAAATATTTTTCCTCGAAAATTGAAATTGATGAGCGGGAGGGAGAAATCCGAAAAAAAGTTTTTTTCGTCAATTTTTTTTTAAAAAAATTTTTCCAAACAAAATGTAATGCTGTAACTTCATTATAACCTGAATGCTGAACTTATGCTGGACACTTGTAAGACTTTCCAGCGAAATTTCGGACATATGGTCAGAATGCTGGACTTTCGCTTGACACTTGTAAATGCTGGCCAGAACTCCAAAATGCTGGACTTTCCAGCGAAATTCCGGACGAATGGTCACCCTATGTTTTCCACAAAAGTGTCATGTCCGTTACGACAGCCTTGTAGAAAAAATGACAGTCAAAATAAGTTTTTTTCAATTGTCTCCTTTCCTGTTAGGTCTACCCTAAAATTAGGTATTACCATTATTGTAGAAAATGAAACGACTTTTGTTTAAACTATTTTTCTCTATTATTAATATGTTACGATTTACAGCCTTCATTATGGTGAAGATTTGTGTTCGCTGCATATTTTTGCAATTATCTCTGTCCTCGTTGCTTCTTATTATCCGCCGTCCGTCCGTTCGTCTGTCCGTCTCTCTGTCGATCGGGCGGTCGGTCTGGTGTTTTGTCTGTCTGTTGGCGCTATGTCTACAAAACCATTTGAAGTAGAAGAATAATATTTGGTAGCCAGATGACGCCAACGAAGAATTGGGATATACTTCCGGTGAGAATATAGTGAACACCTAAAAAAAGCAAATTAAAGAAAAAATTGACGGAGGATAGTAATATTTGGCATGTAGTGAATAGAAATGCCAAAGAAAAATATGAAAAAATATACAAGGTGGTCACCCTAAAAATAAATTAATGAAAAAATATGACGGAGGACGACATGCAGTTAACAAAACTCTTAAGGAAAAAAATATAAAAAACATACAAGGTGATCATCATAAACAATGTGACGGAGGACGCTAACATTTCGCATGTAGTTAAAGCAACTGTCAAGGAAGAAAAATATGAAAATATTCAGAGAGGTTTCCTTAAAAAAAAATAAGAAAAAAAATTTGATGGAGGACGATAATATTTTTTCGCATGTGGTTAACACAATTATCAAAGAAGAAAAATATGAAAAAAATACAGGGTGGTGGTCACACTAAAAAAAAAATATTAAAAAAATGTGACAGGACGATTGCTAATATTTCGCATGCAGTTAACACAACTGTCTAACTGTCAAAGACCAATATGAAATTGAAAAAATGTACATGGGTGGTGGCCCCCAAAAAAAAATATGAAACAAAAATGTAGCGGAGAACGATAACATTTCACGTGCAGTTAACATAACTACTACTAAGGAAGAACATTTGAAATATATACAGGGTAGTCATCGTAAAAAAAATAATGAAAAATTGTGAAGGAAGGCAATAATTTTTCACATGTAGTTAACACGACTATCAGAGACAGATATAAAAAGATATACCGGGTGATCACTCTAAAGAAAATAATAAAAAAATGTGACATATGACATATGATCATGCTTGGACTGCAGTTGACGCAATTACCAAGGATGAAACCTGACATACGTTTAGTTAAAAGTATAAAGGGTGTTCACCCTAAAAAATAACTGATTAAGAAACGACAAAGGAAAATAGTATTTGGAATATACTTTTCACTATTGCCAGGAAAAAACCTAATATATTTTTAGTTAAAAAAATATACAGGAGAGTCATTCGACAGAAAAAGATGATGAGTAAATGAAAGGTGCTAAATAGAGAGGGAAGTTTTGCGTAAATACCTTAGACATTTTTTCTGGGGATTATGTCAAATCTAAAAGTAATAGTAGAAAATGATACAAAATTCTTGTCCAGTCATTTTTTAATAGCGAAGTGGGCAATATAATAGAGTAAAACGCGATACATCTTTTTACTGCTTCCACTTGTAAGAAAGAACGTTAATCCTCTTGAACCACACTTTTAATTTATATGGCGTATTCAACGGCTGATGCTTATGAGTTGAAATGAATAAAGATATATTTTTTGTCTTACTCATATTTTATTACCGCGGTAGCTCAGTCAGCTAAGGCGTATTGTGTGGCGAATATGCTGGTCGACTGTCTATTGTGTTCTGGGTTCGAGTCCCAGCCCCGGCACTGACAATACTGGTGGGTATGGATGTATGTGTGCGTTTTTCCAAATGTGTATCCCCTTTCTGGAAAGCCTTGGCTTTGGAGTTGCGGGTTGTCTAAAAGAAAATTGGGATTTAGTGTACGAGAACCAAAGGCCTCATTATTTTTTTTTTTTTGGCATCAGCCACTCCCACTACTGTTGTGGTATATCGTTTTATGGGTTTTTGACGTAGAGGACTTCATATATTATATTATTATAGTTCTATGAACAATTATTTCCACATAGTGGAGTGCAAATATAGTTTCAAAATTTTTTTTCGTTGTAAAGGACTTGGATATGAAATCTGGGTGTGGAAGTAGTGATTCCTTAGGCAGCGATTTTTTTTAAATTTACGAAACACATTTCTTGTCCGAAAATTATTTCTTTACGTATTTTGTTTGCCAGAGCCATTTCTAATCTGATTTTTGGGATGATTGAAAAAAACACAAATAAAAAATAATATTAGGCCAGGCTAGATAAGTGCCAGAATTAAAAAAAAAAATAATAATTCGTTACAGCAAACTGATAGCAGAATATTTTAAAACATATCACAACTAAAGAAGGAAAAATAATCCGAACCACCTGCGGTTATCTGGGGTGAAATGGGGTGGGTTTTTAGGGGTGAAAAACGGTTTTTTGCGATTTATGGCTTAACTACGCATCCTATCAAAAAAAGTTAATTATAAAAGTTGTAGGTAATAAAAATATCTACAACTTGTGTGGAAAGCATTTTGATCCTAACCTCAAAATTTTTCGAGATACACGCAAAAAACCTCCTTTTCGGTTTTTTATTTCTTTCTTCCACAAAAATAATTCGATTTAGCTCAAACTTGGTGAAAGTATACCTTTTGGTGTCCTACATAAGCACTACATTTTTTGGAGCAAAATATTTAACGGTTGTTGTTTAATTCAATTTAAAGAAAAAAAAAAGTGAAATTTTCAACTGCGATTCCTCATAAAAGTACTTGTCCGATAGAGTTCGGACAGGGCTCATTTTTTTTGTTTTTATGTCTACTTTCAATAAATAAAAAAAATATATATATAGTGCAATGGAAAACATTGCCGGAAAATCGAAAATTCCGAAAAAATGCCCTTTTTCGTTGTATGCTTTTTAATTATTGTCAAAAATTTGTTATAATTTATTACAATTAATATAATTTTGTAATATTAATGTATACTACAAACAATAAGTAAAATAATTAATAATTAATTACATTCCTCAACCACATCTGAATTATTAAACAAACAAAAAAGTATGATCTTGATTTCTATGCCTTCTATTGTAAACGTATTGGTACGGCGTATAAATGACCGCATTTTTATTTATTTGATAATCTACATATATTTACCTTTAATTTTGATTGTTAATAACTTTTAATTGATAAAAATTGCTTTGTTAATTTTTATTATTAAACATAATATAAATAATTTTTTGTAAAAATAATAAATGTACTTTTTAAAACTAAAGACTAAGAAAAGGTAAATATGTGTATATATACCCACATACACATACATCCGCACATATAAAACCAATTGCTATCTTATAAAATTTGAAGAGAGAGGAAATGAGATTTAAAATTTAAAATACTTATATTAAAATATAACATTTTCAATGAGTAATATGCTTTTTTTAATAAAACTGCCACGTGTTCCGTGAAACGCATCTTATAGTCAAAAATAAGACCTAAATTTTTTGCTTCATTTAGAATGGGCAAGTATTGCCCATTGATAGCGATCTTTAGATTTGCCTTCGTGTATTCCCGTGTTTTATTAGAAGTAAAGCACAATACTGCACTTTTGGTGGCATTTAGTTTAATACTGTTTTGATTAGCATAATTATGAATAGAGTCTAAGTCCGAATTAATTAAATCACGAATATTTATTGTGTTTTCAGAAGGAAATTTATAAAACAATTGAGTATCATCGGCATAACATTGGACTTTGCCATAATTGATATTGTTATGAATTTGTTGATTTTAATTTTTTTTTTAATAAGATACACATTTATTAATTGATATAAACTCTACGCACATTAATTATTATAATGTAAAAGGTTAAGTTGAGTAGCTATTAAGCTAGACTTCGCCTTAGTTTATAAATGTGATGTAAATTTAATTATAAATAAAGCCATTTTATTATTACTATTATTATTATTATTATTATTGTTATTATTATTAATTGTATGTTTACTACAAAATGTAAATACATTAGAATCATGTATTAAAAAGTACATTCATTTATTTTTACAAAAAATTATTTATATTATGTTTAATAATTAAAATTAACAAAGCAGTTTTTGTCAATTTTTACAATTTAAAAGTTATTAACAATCAAAATTAAAAGTAAATATATTTAGATTATCAAATAAATAAAAATGCAGTCATTTATACGCCGTACCGATACCGTTACAATAGAAGGCATAGAAATCAAGATCATATTTTTTTGTTTGTTTAATAATTCAAACGTGGTTGAGGAATGAAATTAATTATTGATTATTTTACTTATTGTTTGTAACATACATTGATATTACAAAATTATATTAATCGTAATAAATAATAACAAATTTTTGACAAAACATACAACGAAAAAAGGCATTTTTTCGGAATTTTTTATTTTCCGGCAATTTTTTCCATTGCACTATATATCTTTTTTTCGTTTATTGAAAGTAGACATAAAAACAAAAAAAATGAGCCCTGTCCGAACTCTATCGGACAAGTACTTTTATGAGGAATCGGCAGTTGAAAATTTCACTTTTTTTTTTTAAATTGAATTAAACAACAACCGTTAAATATTTTGGTTCAAAAAAAATAATGCTTATGTGGGACACCAAAAGGTATACTTTCACCAAGTTTGAGCTAAATCGAATTATTTTTGTGGAAGAAAAAAATAAAAAACCGAAAAGGTGGTTTTTTGCGTGTATCTCGAAAAATTTTGAGGTTAGGATAAAAATGCTTTCCACACAAGTTGTAGATATTTTTATTACCTACAACTTTTATAATTAACTTTTTTTGATAGGATGCGTAGTTAAGCCATAAATCGCAAAAAATCGTTTTTCACCCCTAAAAACCCACCCCATTTCACCCCAGATAACCGCAGGTGGTTCGGATTATTTTTTCTTCTTTAGTTGTGATATGTTCTAAAATATTCTGCTGTCAGTTTGCTGTAACGAATTATTTTGTTGTTCAACCCTTATCTAGCCTGGCCTATATCAAACGCTTCGTTATAAGCTTTTTCTGTTTAAAAGTCTACTACAAATTGTTTCTTTTTGGAACAATACAAATTATATATGAAACTTGACATTTCTTCAATCCACCAATATAGTTATTTTTAAACTCAGATATTATAATTCCACTTCGTATCCAGAAAACGCCAGTAAGAAAAAGCAGTTTCCGTTTCTTAGTAATAAATAATCTGAAAGTATGAAACTCTTCTATTTAACTCTTACGTTTCGTTTGCTCTATTGAAACTCAGTGTGAATAAAAGACGAACAATCTTTCATTATAACTATCAAAAGCTCGAAAGCTCATGGTTGCTTTTCATACTCCTAAAGACAAAGACGTTACTGGCCTGGAGCCATATAAGTTTGTAGGTCTCAGACCATATATTTTAATGAGAACGAGTCCTTAGATGATTGTTTGCGTTGAAGTTCTTTTGATAGAGCATAAGAAAATGTGGATCTAGTGGCATTGCATAGTGAGCAGAAATTGACCCAGCGACTGGCCAAAACCCTGAAACTTTGTATATTAGTCATGTGAGGACTCATGTGAAAAATATCAAGTCCACAAAGAGAGGTTTTATGAGTTGAAAAAAATAATTGCAAAATTCTACAAATAGTGGAGTGCCTGGAGCGTTAAAAACATGAAAACCTCGGATTTCAGTTACAGTGAATGAAATTTAAAAATTCAAAATGGAATGTTTAGCTAATGATATATATAAAAAAGTTTACCTATTAAACAATTGTGATCTTGATTTGAATAAAAAAAAATTGATAATTGCAATAATAGTACAGTACCTACCTAGAAGTAAAAAATATGCAAAACTTCGGAATAATGTCATATTGAACGGATTTCGTTCATTTTTGGCAGTATAATAGTAAATTCTTCACAGAAAAGTTTCTATATTGTGCGGGGGCTTGCTAATTTATAGGGGGTGGATGCCACCCCCTCTCAGGGGGTGGCATTTAAAAATATATATATTTATTGGAGCTGAAGTAGAATGAAATTTTAAGAAGAAAAGGTTCTATGCAATTTTCCACATAAATTGGTAGTTTTTAAGTTATAACGACTTCAAAATTGCGATTTTAGCTTAAAAAAAAAGGAATTTCCAAACGGCTTTCGTCAAGTATCTCGAAAAGTATTACTTTATAGAAAAAATGTTACAGACCAATTATAGAAAGTACAAACTGGGAATTAATTATATCTTTTGTTTATTGATGTAGGATTAATAATTTTGGAGATATTTAAGTTTACATTTGGCATTCAAGTGTTGATAAGATAATTATTTATAGTGAGAGTTAAATATCTCAGAAACTGTGACACCTACGTCAAGGATGCTAATAGGTAGAATAATAGGTTATTAATTATGCTTTCAACTGTTTTTTTATTTGTCTCTGTAGCATAAAAAACAAAGAAGTTATGACCGAAGCAATGTGCGTCTACATATTTTTTTAATAACAACGTCGCCATTTTGTTACTGTAATTAGCCAGTAATTAAAAAAAAAGGAATTTCAAACACTGTTTCTCATTAATATATAGCATGACGTAGATGCTCAAATTGTCTGGTTTGTATACACCACTTGCGTTAGAAAAAAAAATACAGTTTAAACTGTAAAGGTATTTTCGATAAAACGCAATTCTTTTTTTTTTCTTTTCCAAATATCTCAATAAATATTAGATTTAATAGTTTCGGAGATATGAAAGTTTACAAATGGCGTCCGAACGTTCATAAGACGAAAAATGCAGTTTAAATGTTAAATATCTCAGAAATTGTGACGCATGCTAAGAAATGAAATTAAAGACAATTAATTGCGCTTTCAAATACCTTTTTTTAAAGCTAAAATCATAATTTTGAAGTCGTTATAACTTAAAAACTATCAATTTATGTGAAAAATTGCATAGAACCTTTTCTTCTTAAAATTTGATTCTGTTTCAAGCTCCAATAAATATATATTTTTTAAGTGCCACACCATGAGAGGGGGTGGCATCCACCCCCTATAAATTAGCAAGCCCCCGTACAATATTGAAACTTTTCTGTGAAGCATTAACTATTATACTTCCAAAAATGAACGAAATCCGTTCAATATGACATTATTCCGAAGTTAAAACCTCTATTTACTGTACTACAATTCAAATAGTATAATACATATTAGGCTGTAGAGTATTTTTGTATAACGAAATTAAGTTAACGTATCTATTATATAAAGACAGTAATCGGGGAAAAGAAGTAAATTAAGGAAAATTAAATAAAAAAGAAAATTATTAATAAAATATCTGTTTATTTAAACAATTTACATTTTTGTCCATATCAAATATTTCCTTCGACTTCATTTATTTGAATGAAAGATGGAGTATTAAAACAACTATTTTCGCTGCACTGTAGACATACTACACTACAATATAAGCCACTCTTCCGACATCCACAAGCAGCTCCACATCCCTTTTTGCAATTACAAAATAACATTTGCAATAGATTATCCGGAGCCGGCAATTGATTCATTGTTATTGGGATGAACATGTTATTGGAATACTTCCATCCCCAATTTTCCATAGCCTAGCCATATCTGGATTTGCAGGTACACTCTCTTTAGGTGTTCAAATGCTGCATCAGTTGTAGGAGGTAATGACGACAAAAGAACACTTGTATTTTTGGCCGTTGCTTTTATGAAAGAATTGAACCTCAACATATTCAAATCTTTAATTTTTGCAGAATTGTTATTGGCCATTTGCAACGATGTAATAACATGCCTCCATCAATGACGTAATGAACATTGTCTAGACTTTTTAAATTAATGGAAATTTCCGGGAATAACTCGTAAAAAGTTGATTTTTTTTGTCTTCCACAGTTCACCATTTTCAAATAGAACAAGCGGATTTGGTGCAAGTTCATAATTCATATAATTTTTAAGCTCTTCATCGTTTTTTTTTAAATACAAATACGTTGAAACAGCAGCAATGAATCAACAGGAATCACATCGTCATGAATTTTAATTTTGTTATTTTTCGCCAATAAAGGATTTATTATATCTTTCCTTGATAATTTCAATTCGCGAAAATTTTTTCCCTCTGTTTTCTTCATTACATTTAAACCTTTTTCAAAAGCATCGTAACAATTTGTATCTTTATCTCCAGTAATTCCGGTATCAATGGACGCAACAGCAGGAAAAGGGCTGTGTTACTTGAAGAAGTCCACCAATCTTTTTACATCGACATCATCCCTTTCTATTCTAGCATCTGTCGAATCACTATGCTGATGACTTTTCTTGAATGATATATCACAAAAATGTTCTATGCCTTCAATAATATCTTGGCTATAACGGACAACTAACTTGATTTTTGCAATTAAAAATCTAGAACTACGTCCGTAAAGTAGAACATTGCAGCTGTCGCTGTCGTTCTCCCCTCCACGTTTTACTACCTGTTTAAGGTCCCTACGACCCTTATTACACTCAGGTATATTTGAAAGATATTCTTCTATGTATATTTAGGTGAAATTCAACGTATACATAAAAAAAAATATTATTTAAAATAAAAATATATGCTAAAATATTAATTTTTTATAGTTTTTTGTTCAAATAATGACAAAATCAAAAGCACAAACAAATTTTTGGTAAACTTTGAAATTTATAGTATAAAGAACAAAATCCCACCTCGACCATATAAATTCATTCACTGTAACAGAAGTCCGAGGTCAAAACCCCCAGGCGCTCCACTAAAATATGAGTCTAATTTGTGACAGAGCTTATTAGAAAATATTCGATAAATGTAAGTTTACACGTGGGGTATTTCACACCGGAGCAAAGAATGAAGACGAATGTAAAATTGTAAAAATTAATTTTTATTCCACACGTCATTGTCTCTCTTAGGGTCGCACAGTGGGAAATTATGGGCTTTTTTTGTCAAAATTCGCCTGACAACTGAATTCGCAACGAAAGCTAACGTTTTTTTTAAATCACATAGAAATGTGGTCGCTACAACATGGTGCTGTTATAAAGGGACTAAAATTAAATCTGACCTGCAAAATCTTAAAACAGTTCCTATTAAACCTTTCAGTCTAGTCAATTTTGGGAATATTTTAACATTTTTATCTAATTATTTCAAATAGAACAACTTTTTTACAAAATCCAATGAAATTATTAGCACAATATGTATTGTATTCGTAATCAGCGACCCACAATTTCATTGAATTTTGAAAGAAAGATGTTATATTTTATAAAATGTGTCCAATGTTGATCAAAATATTCGTTATCAGCTACCCAAGAAACATGTAATTTCATTGGATTTTATAATAAAGATATGTTCTAATTGAAATAATTTGATCAAAATGTCAAAAGTACCCAAAATTAACTAGTCTGAAAGGTTTAATAGGAATTGTAACCTTTTTATGTAATTTAAAAAAAAATTAGCTTTCGTTTCGAATTCAGTTGTCGGGCGAATTTTGTCCAAAAAAGTCCTCGATTTCCCACTGTGGGCCGGTACTTTCATCTATAGATAGTGATATTTATTCTGGAGAATAAGCTTTATTCCGGAGATAACCAAAAATCGGTATTTTCACCGACAGATAGGCAAATCCACCACAAATATGCCTTATCCTTAGGACAACTTATCTGGCATCCAGACCTTCGGATAACGCTTTTATCTAACGGATAAAAATAGCCACGCCCACGCGGTTTCGCTGTGACAAATAGAAGTGACGTTTTATCTTCAAAATTCAACTTGAATTTCAAAGTAATTTTATTTTTTCTTTTAACAGGATTGTAGGTAAAGTTTGTTTTTAATTGCACAGACCCACAAAAAAAAAGTGTTATGTCCGGCGGATCAGACCAATGCACAGTAAACTTCAAAAAGTGGCCAAAAATCTAATTTTGTCATGGGCCGATTAACAATCATATATAAAATGAAGGAAAAATAATTTAAAAAATAAATGTCCCCAAGGGGTTGTTTTTCTGAAAAATTGTGTATTTCAGCTTTTTTAGGTTGGACGTTATAGCAAGCCATTTGAATAAGCCTGAAAAACTAATTAAAAATATATTTACCATCGGGGGTTGCTTTTAGGAGTTGTTAGTGTAGATATTGGCATATTAATTTATTTTTTTAGGTTAAGCGTTATCGAAAACCGATAAAAAAATATGAAAAAAAATTTTCTCCCAGGGGCGACTTTCAGGAGTTGTAAGAGTATATAGATTGAAACTGAACTGAATTCTTTTCGAAACATTCCTTGAACAGGTGAAATTTTATTGATAAAAAGGATATTATAAAGATAAAAAGTTATTTAACAATTGGCTCTGCATCCTCTTGCATCAACTGAGCGATACTGCAAATAATTGAATAGATACTCCGTTCGATTTGAACGACCTAAACCATTCTTTTCATACAAGACGTCAAAAAGTTGCCTTCTGGTCACCATTTTCAGTCTAAAAAAAAATTGGTACCACTACAGAAGAGAATAAATGTAAAACTGAAGACGAAACTAAAGTAAAGACCAGAACCGGCATTGGTTATAGGCTAATTTGATTTTCTGTCAAGTCAAATAAAATATCGCAAATATGGAATAGAAATCAGTAGATTTTACATCTTAAATTATAAAATAAAATGTGCAGTTATGGTTTCAGAATGCATACGTTGTTGCGGTTGGTGCATATTCATGAACAAGACCTAAGCGAAATCGAAATATCTTAAAAAGGCACTTGAAAGCGCCTATCAAATTTTAGTATGTTATTAGGGAATGTTCAAGCTATCTTTTAGTTTTTTAGTTCAAGCCGGATCTGACCTGGAAATTTTTATGGCCCAACATAAATTTAAATTATAACATAAAATATTCAATAAAATTAACTACATGCTTATTTTATCTATATGTATAAACTCATTTAAGTTTGTCTTATATGTATATATAACATGAAAATACATACCTTGAGGAAGTTTTCTGTACAATATAATTTTTTATTCAAACGCTTTATAACACACAATCACTGGTTGAGAGTTGGTAATATAATGAACGAACGCTTGTATCTGTACGGACGTTACAAGAAGTCTGTGTTTGGGAACAGGTAGCTGTATAGCAGGTAGAAATTATTCCCGAATTCTCCCAACTTGAAGCTTGAATTTCCCAATTCGACCACGATATTGGGGAGAGGCGTCCTGAACACCGAATATATTCTTATATTTTGACCTGCTGAATCCGAAGTCAGATTGGTCAATAAACGAGTAGGATTTCAATACGGATTTAAAAACTACTGATACATATTTATACCACTCAACTCGTCTTTGGTTCATTTTTTTCATGCCTATCGTTGCTTCAAGCACACCGTGAAGATTTGAATTGGTAAGAATCACTATTTGATTGCCTTTGATGACAGCAAATTACCATAAATGAGCATAAGCTCTTTCGCAGAACTGACTTGGTAAAGAAACTTCTATAAGATTTATTATATTTGCTACATTGTTAACTACCGTTAAGGTCAAGAGATTTTACATCTAATTGAGATTCCTTGTAAAAACGAAAATCGTAATGCAATGGCGCTTGAATAATATATATATATATATATATATATATATATATATATATATATATATATATATATATATATATATATATATATATATATATATATATATATATATATATATCCAATTGTAATTACATCTCTACAAGATATACACATGAGAAACAAAATATGTTAAGGTGGATCTAATTGTTAAACTAGTACTGACGTGCACATATGACATACACTTATGTTTATATTGACAGAATTATGTGATACAATGTTTAATAATTATATACCGTATGCACTCAAGATTCTAAACATTTTTATATAACGTAAATCATTAGAATGTTGAAATTTGACGTCCGTAGAAGATGACTACAAGGTTTAAGTCATATGTATGTGTGATGCTTTATATAATACTTGTGCCTACTGCATACACCACATAAAAGTGTGATATATACACATGATACAAATAACTATATATACACTTTTTAGTTGTGTCTTGTCGTGTCTACATTCGACTATTTGAGCATGGAACAGTGTGCGCGCGCAAAGCGTCAGAGTGAGCATACCGGCCATGTGTATCTCATGTGTCCTCTTTCCTCTATAAGAGTGGTCATAGCCACACATATAGCAGGCATTTTTGTTTTTTTAACAATATCCAAAATAATTTATATTCGAAAGAGTTTGCAAAGATATAGAGTTTTTTTAATAATAAAATTAGATTAAAATGCATTAAAAAGCAAAATCTAGCCGTTGCATGTTCTACTATAAAGTCTTTAAGCAAGTATTCAAAGATAAGTCAGTGGTTGAGTGAGTTAAACATTAAGCGGCGAGTCAAGAGGTCCGCGGTTCGATCCGTGCTCATTGTAGATGATATATTATACCTGACAGTTTTTTCTCCAACACGTTTCCCAGGTTTGTATAAGTACTTAAATTCTTAAAATAGTTGACTCCTGACTTCCCCCCCACCGCTCATCAAATTTGAGATGAGGAAATTTTTTTTTCGGATTTCTCCCTCTCTGCTCTTCAATTTCGAGATCTGGGCAAAACATTTTTTTTTAACGAACCGCCACTCAATTAATGTAATAATTACGTTGTTCAACAAGTACTCGTACTTCTCAGGTGACATTGGTGACAGTTTAATGAAATTAAATAAGTTCTTCTTAATAATTATAAATACATAAAAATACTAGTAACTCGAAAAATTCAGGTTTGGGAACACGTAAAAAAATAGAAAAAAAAAAGAGAACCTGAAAGATTTTCATATATTTTAAATAAGGCTAGAAATTCAATTTCACATAATAAAGACTTCAAAATATTTGAAAATTACCCGAAATTGCACCCTTTTATCAAGTGTTAGAAAATTACCCCCTCGGAATTGAAATTACCCGAAAATCGGGTAATTACCCGCCAATTGGCAACATTGAGTCGCTTCTATTCAATCTATTATTTGTGTGGAGACTGTATCAATTTTGAGGGAAGGGGCGAGCAAGGCTGCGCGGTCCTGAAGAAGAGCTGAAAGGCAGAATTGTGCATTGTTCGGTCAACTTTCAACAGCGCCGAGCGCGCGACTTTCCATGGGCTGGCAGGCACTTAGAGCAACATGATCGACAAGGCAGGCACTCGAAAATGAATTTTGAATGCTTTAAACTATCTCGTGAATTTTTTTCGTGCACATTGCTATGAACCAAATTATGCAGTTTTTGGAACCGGTTTTTTAATTGGCAGGCGGGATTTCGCAACCAATTACGACTGGCAGGCACTTGAATTCGTATTTAGTAGTGTGTCTAGCAGCTGTATGAAAAATTTTATCCACATTGCGATGAGACCATTAATACGTTTTGAAAATGTCACAGTTTTTTTTGTTTTTTTTAAATAAAGCAACCGATCCGAGCAGGCAGGCACGCGATCTCATATTATACATTGTTAGTACTACGTTCTGTAATTTTTTTGTTCACAATGGAATCAGCTCGGTTTGAGTGTCGCTAGCTCTTGGTCTATAACAGAAAAGAATGGAATTTAATTTCCTGCTTTCGAGTAACGGCGTTTGGAAGGCCGTATAGTTTCGACTTAGGTCCTCGCATAGCACGTCCTGAACTGAACGGCATAGCAATATTTTGCACAAAACAAACTGTCGCATGTCGGTTGTCGTGCTGTATCTCGTTACGAAGACCTTCAGACCGTCATCAATTATTTAGTAGACCATTACTTCTATCCCTGGGGTTTACTTAGCCCGATTAGCAGCTCTTTGTAGTCACTATAAGCCAGTGTCGTAGCGGTAGATTGAATTTGTGTTGGATTCCAACTTGTCAGACCCACACTATAACTGAACGCAAGTTGTTATTACCTTACGTTTAATAAGTATTTTGCAAAATATAAGGCCATTTGTGGCTTCCTTTACTACTGTTTATCGTTTAATTTATTGTCATAAAATACTACAAAGATAGCGGCAAGAATAATTAGTTACAATGTTTGCCTCGTTTTCGGTTCCATTCAAATGACTTGACAGTCTATTTTGGTGCTTTTATAGTTATTTAAATCAAAGCGAATTATATTCTAAATTTTTTTTTTTGTAACACTTTTCTAACAAATGCAAAATGCAATTTAAATATTTAATTGAACTTTGGCTACAGCTGAGTACATATCGTTGTATTTCAGACCTTCCTGTCTGTGTTGGTGTAAATTAAGTCTTTAACATTTGTTATTAGTATTTTTGTTTTTGTTAGAATTATTGTTAATCCAGTGATTTTAGCTTCAAAAATAATGATTTTTCGGAAAGTTTTGGGTCTAGCCAAAAATTATAGAATTTCCTCAGGAATCCGAAAAAAATAGTGTTGACACTCAATACGGCGGCTTTAATTGATAACTTTTTGTAAACAAAATGAATTTTGCAACTTAGTTTTTTGCTTATATCTTCGCTTCTAAAGGTCGTAGAAAAACGTTCGACCTGTCAATTTCTTCTTCATGAGCTCCCCTATAACCTAAGTATACGCAAAGAACAAATCTTTGATTGTTAATAACATTTTTAGGATGGAAAAATTGAATTTTTCGATCCTCAAACTTTGAAGTACTGTAGAAACAAATATAAAATCTGTATGTTAACGATATTATAAGAAATAGTAGATATTTTTACCCTTAATAAAGTACACTTTGTCCCGTTGCAAAATATTAATTATTTTTTTTGCAATTAATTTAAAAAAAAAAATTCAAATTGTTATATTAAAAGTTTAAATTAATATTTTACAGTTCTGTTTCGGTAAATACATTGTATTTGGCGTACATTTACGTAATCAAAAAGAATATTGCAAAAAAAATTAATTTGCGACTTTTTTACGCAAAAAATCAATTTTGAAACTTAAATGAAAATATCTCAGTGGATTTTGCATAAAATTTATTGCAACCAACGGCATTTCATAAAAAAATACGAGCTAAAAAAAATTATGCTTCGATGCTTTGTAGCCGAGATATGAAAAATTCACGTTTTTTGCGATTAGGGCGAAATTTGAAAATACTTTTACTTAATACTTCATAAATTTAACTTACCTAATATTTCTCAGAGTGTAAGTTATCACTTATTTTTTTCTGATTCATGATTGGTTCTACGTAAATTTTGTATAGAACCTTATTTATGCGGAGTTATTTCACGAGCAAATTTTATAATAACCAAAATTAACGTAAAACCGATAATTTACGAGATATTTGAGAAAACCTGATTTACGTGACTTTTGACCTTCTGTAACTTTTGTAGCCGTCCAGTTGGCTTTATGGACTTTTGAGAAATTATTTGTTACGCCAAAATAAAGAGGATCCCACTGGAACATTTTCGGTTGGATTTTTTTAGAGGTTTGGGTTTTTTCTGTATGAAGTGACTGGGTTATTTCCAGAATGTATGGAAACAATGCAAAAACTATTATAAGAGTAAATTTTTTTACCTATTGAATGCTTATCAGTATTTAAAGAAATTTGAAAATTAAATGAACGTATTTTTACTTTGTGATGGATTACATTTTCTACCTCTCCCCAGAGTGAATGTATTTATCTCGTCTCCAATATGACGTCGTTTTTGCCAACAGACATAATAACTGATTTGCCTGCTTGGTAGGCATTTCCATTTAATTTTAATTACCGTGTGAGCTATATTAAGAGCTTAAGTATCAATTTATGAATTTGAAATATAAAAGTAGAGGAATTCAAATATTTACAAAGAGGGAAGGGTCAGCCTACATATTACTACAATTTACAAGAGTTATATATATTAAGTTTGGGCAACATAACTCGAGAAAAGAAATGTAGATAAAATTTAAGACATCGTGTAAAAATAATGAATATAATTTTTAGCGACCTCTTTTGAAGGTGGTTCAATTAAAAAAAAATTAAATACACTTAGTCATGTCATAAAATGATTGTATTTGCCATTAAGAAGTATGATCAACAATCAACCGTGTTCACCATCATTGTCAATAATTTTACATATTGTTTCCTTCGTATTGAGACATTTTATGAAAATAGAGAAATTCAATTTAAAAAATGCATCAGAACTGCATATGGTAACCCGTTGTATCTATCTTATTAGCTCCCAGTGTTGGCTCGTTTTTGTTCTCAGGAGTTACGATTCTGTACATTTCATTCCATTGTACCTATTTGCCTTCTGTTGTCTATCGATTAAGATAGGCAGGCTTACTCACTCTTCGCCTATCAGTATTTAAAATGTCTAAATACAAACATGTACTGTTACATCATGAATTAAATGACTTTCTCGATTTTTATACCAAAGCACAGCACAACGAGTATGTGTGTTTTATTGTCAAGTGCATCCTCAATTTAATCTCCAGTGAGATCAATATATTCAGACATTTACAAGCTTTTTATAAAATCAACGTTTGTCTATGTACCGCTATGTTTCTCTCTGACATGATCAATAAGCTTTAGTATCAAATAACGAGCAGTGACGTATTAATTAGACTTTACGTTGACAGCTACAACACTAAAATTTAGTAGTTGTAGCTCCTTACTTTAAAAATAGCCAGTGGTACAATTAAATTAGATTTTATTTGAATAAAAATTTCCGCTCAATTGAATTTTTGTATCAAGCATGTTTTCAACATTTTAAACATATTGTAAAAAGTCTTTCACTGGAGATTTACAATTTAATTTACATTTACATTTTTACATTTAATTCTACAAGAGCAAGGACACGAGAATAGTCAAGACGAATGTGCGCTTGTAACATTCATATAATAAACTTAAATACAAGTAATATTGACCTGCAAACCAAAATATAAACTTCAGCAAAATAATAAGTGCCCATCAGTGTTTCCAATAATAGATATACAAAGATTTAAAAAATCCGATCTTCTCATTGGCTGTTGCAAATATTAGTACAAACATAATTTGACATACGTCCCACTCGTTCTCATCGAAATTTGATTCCTACGAGGTTCAAAAATGACAATTCTCTTGGCTTGTCGATTCGCATGAGAATTTCAGCAAGAGAAAATTCTCTTAAGAGAATTAATATCTACGATTTTAAGAATTGAGCTCCGGGGAGCAAAAAGCAAATTTTCTGAGAAATCAGTAACAAAAGATTTTTAATTTTTTGGATTCTTTTTGTACATTGTATGCATATAGTCACTACCATAACATTAGCACTAGGGTTTCTATCCTGGTAATGCTGGGAACGGATTTCCCGGGAATTATGTTAATTTTTGTAAATTCCGTTCCGTGCCGGGGAAATAACAGTCGGGATTTCCCACGCGAGAAAAAAAAATCAAAAATATTACGTGCTGTTATCACGCAAGCAGCCTTTGCAATGAATGAATCACCATTACCATACCAGACGTTGCCTATTTTCAGGCCACTTCCACCTTAGCCAACTTCTTCCTGAATGTCTTTACTATATCTTTATCTCTAACTTTACAATTTTAACCCCCTTCTATTCGTTTTCTGTTTGTTCATTGTTTTATCCGTTTTTGTTCTTTTGTCCTTTTTTTGTCCCAAAATTTACCTCTCGGCCGATAACCTCTTAAAAATTATAACCTTTAAAACCAAAACTTTTATCTTTCCCTTATTTTCCTGGAGCCAGGAAGACCACCAGGGTGGAGATTATTTCGAACGGATTTTTTCAATGGGTTCTGTTTTCCCGTGATAATAATCAACATTTTCTCAGTGACCTGTGCACTGTGTGCACGCACAGTGCGACAACTTAGAAGTGCAGTTTAAATTAAATTAGTTTTAGGCCCTTGTGGGTAGCATTGTTAAGGCTATTGTTTTTAAATTCGCCACATGCGAATGGGAGCATAAACTACACTGTAGAAAATGGGGGTAAATTTACCGTCATTGCGTGTAAAATTTTATTTACCAGGGAGGATTACTCAAAATATAGGGTAAGTGGTAAATAAAAATTTTACACGCTTTTTGCGGGTAAAGTTACATTAAAATTGGGTGTAATGTAATTTTACACGCAACGACGGTAAATCTACCCTTATTTTTACAACGTATACTATAAAAAGAAAATCCTGCCTGGATAAGGGTCAATTTTGTTACACCACGAGGTGTAACAAAATTGGTCCTTATCCAGACAGGATGTTCTTTTTACAGTGCACATAAAGCATTAAAATTTCAAATTAAAATTATAGTTTTACTGTAAATGTACAACGACATGTTAAAGTTACACCTGAACATTACTTACACCGATATTATTTAGAAATAAATGTATTTTTACAGAGTCATGTCATGGGAAGTACTTTTATCAGCGTAACCAACCAATTGCCGTTTTTATCCGAACCGAGCCTGCCCCGTCTAACCTTACATTAACCATGACGCTGTGCGCCGTGGTTGTTTGGTTGGCTCCGGGCCAGGTTCCGACTAGGCGCATCTATTTCCATTTAATAGTCTTTTTGAATTGAATTAGAGACGCAGATAGTATGGAGTGCTACAAAAATACGAAGTCGGCTTTCCAGCAAATCTTTAAATGGACTAACGTTTTTAAAAGCATTATTTGCCAAAACATAAATACCTAGTAATTATTTTCCTATTTTTGTTAAAAGACGAAGGTTTTTTTACTTTTGTTTTCTTATCGTATTTTATTTTATTGTAAAATTGTTTTTAATATAAATAAGACTGAGTTCTATAAACTATAGTTCGTAAAACTGTTTGTTCTTTCTGTTGTTTATTTTTAATAATAAATAAAGCATAAAACAGTTCGAGATTTTTTTTCGCCAAAAGAAGAAAACAAACACATTTTAAAAAAATGTGTATTTGGATGACACGATTAACAAACATTTTGAGGCAAAAAAATTGTGTTTTTCGGCAAATATATATAAAATGTATTATTTCTCGGGATTCCCGGGATTCTCGGCAACGTCAACTTTTATTTCACGATTCCCGGAAATCGCAAACTTAATTAACACGTAACATCAGTAAATATATGATTAACGTCGTCACTTACACTGCCTGTTAAAGTCATAATTATTCATATACTATATACCTTATCAAATTTTACTTGTTAACGAAGTAAATTAACTGTTTGTGTGCGATATAATTAATGTTATTATTAAACATCACTGTAATGAGTAATGGATCATTAAGTTTAATTATGTGAGAAATGAGAAACAGCAAGCAGTCTTTTCTCTCCTGATTAATAATATAGACATTTCAGGTAAAGTTCAGATGTAATAAATAAAATATAATTAAATATCTTTCTCCAAACTGAATGGTGTTTTATGACAACTTTTGTATGCATTTTGCTGGCGGTAAAATAAATCGCCCAAGGGCTGTATTGCATTCAGTTTTTATTTATATTGGAGTAGACTGTGAAAAAACTGAATTTTGTTATGAGTATGACATTAGATGATATAGACTACAAGCCCATCGTAATTTTTAAGGGGTGAAGTGATGAATTATATTCAGTACGATGCTGGTATATGAAACCGTAACTTTAGGCACTATGCCGTCACTTTTGTCAGTACAGGTGAGTACACAGGTAAATTGAATTTTCCATCCGACAATGCGATCTTCAGACAAAATATTCTTGTACGGCATTCCTCATGTTGATAGTTCATAAAAAAATAATCACCTAAGACCTACTGCCGTACAAAAATAACACAGGCCCACAAAAAAGAAAAGTTGTCTGCGCCGGGGTATTGACCATACCTATCCCTTGTACTTTGACCCGCTGAACACGAATCTGATCTTAATTTTTCCCCTATGCATCAGGTTTTTTTTTTTAAGTAAAAAAGTCTAATAATTATATATTTATTTGCTGTTAAAAGAAAAACCTGACGTGCTGGGGAAAAACTAAGATCAGATTCGTATTCAGCGGCTCAAAATACAAGGGATAGGTGTAGTCAGTACCCCTGCGCAGATGACTTTTTTTGTGTGGGATTGTGCCACACTGAGTGTGGCACAGTGGCAACCAAAAAAAAAGTGGTCTGCGCGGAGGTACTGACCACACCTATCCCGTGTATTTTGAGCCGCTGAATACGAATCTGACCTTAGTTTTTCCCCAACACATCCGGTTTTTTTTTTAACAGCAAAAAAAGTCTGCTGAATTGTAATATTTATATATTTATTTGCTGTTAAAAAAAAAACCTGACGTCCTGGGGAAAAACTAAGGTCAGATTCGTGTTCAGCGGCTCAAAATACAAGGGATAGGTGTGGTCAGTACCCCGGCGCAGACAACTTTTTTTTTTGTGGGCCTGTGTAATGGGTCCGGAAGTCAGAAGAATTTTTGATTTTTCGAAAAATTTTCCAGGCATATAGGTAATTTAATACTGTACGGCGTTTGTACAATTAGATTTGTATGCTTTCATAGATTCATTATTCAGCAACGCCGTACATATTTGGTGGTTACAGATTGAGAAACCCCGAGCGCAACTCCCTACCTCTAACTAGTATAGTGGTGGTGATTTGAACCAACATCAAATTCAATGATCTTAATGCTTTTTTATAAAATAACGACATTTTTTGCCATGCCGTACATTTTTCATGGAACACATGACTAGTCAGGAAAATGTATTTCCCTCTGAAAAGAGTAATTTTAAAGTGAAAAATTTGTTTACGACATTGGCATAGTTTGTTAATACTTAAAACAATAATCAATAAAAACTAAATGCGGTACAAAAAGAATGGTTCCAGATGGCTGGAAAAGTGTTTTGTCACCTTTAAGATTTTATTTTGTTTTCTACTTCATAAAGGTGATTTAATACTGTACGGCGTTTGTACAATTCAATTTTTACATTTTAATGGATGTTGTTTAGCAATGCCGTACATATTTGCTGGTTACAGGAGTGAGAAACTGCAATTTGATGGAACAGATCTGTATTGTAGTAGTTGCAACGAAACAATTTCTAAAACAAATGTTAATAGACATATTCCCTCACAAAATCATAGAGGGGCTCTACTGATACTGACAATTAACGTAATTTTAATTTAGATTTAGTGGAACTGATAGTGGGATGTAACATACCGTGGTCGAAACTAGAAAATGTTAGTTCAATGTTACATCCCCCAATACCTCCTCTTCGAGTGAGTCTTTATAATAAACTAATCATATTAACTTTGAATATCACGGAATTCCCTGTAAAAAGTATAATGTAAGATATATTTTGTCATACATGCATAAAAAACTTTCCGCGCTGGCAGAGCCAACCCTGACTTTCACGTCACCGAGATAAAATTCCCGAACTCTGTTTATGATAGATAAACTATCCGTCACATTAAATGATTAATATATAATCGCCCCGTTCAAGATAACAATAAGTCAATATGGCTGCCCCACTGAATGGGCTAATATGAACGGCATCACAATTTTCAATTACTATTTGATAGTCGATAACATTTTGTAATTGCCGTACAGTAATTTATAACATTAATTCCTCGCTGTTTAATAAATTAATTATTTTTTTGTAACGTGTTCGAGATTTAGACTAAACTTTGTGTTATTTAGAGAAAAAAATGTTACTACCCCAGTAGCTCAGAGACTCGGCAGATGAGTCATGGGTCAAAAAACACTTTACAAATGGTTTTACGTGTTTGATAGATTGTAATTAATATATGACAGATGTTTTTATAATTTTTCTTAATAAGATTTTAATTTGACTTATATAAATATAATTTTCCCAGAGAGGTGGGGCGCCAATCTTTCTATATTTGTAATTTACACTAAAACTGAAGTTTGATTACAAGAAAGATAAACTAATCAAATTATAAGGAAAGTATAAATTGTTGACTAAAAAAAAGGTGTAAATTAATATTCTTAAAGATATTATTAAAATAGTTTGTATAAAAATAGTTTGTTTAAAAATAATTTGTTCAAAAACAGTTTGTTTCAAAATACCTGAAATAAGTGGACAATGTGATTATAAAATTGATTTTATTATAAACCAATCAAACTGGATGTGTTTTTGTTAGAAAACAACTAAACTGAGGCCTTAAAAGTTAAGCAAATTTATGCACAAGAGAGAAAAACGAATGGACGATAATATGTTATGTAGATATTATTTAAAATATTGTCTTAAACATGAACCGACAATATGGTGTTTAAAGGTCAAAATTTATTATATTAAATATAAGCGTTTCGTAGAAATTGTGATCACAAAGTCTTTACAGAACTTTTTATATATTTGTTTTTAATTAGACGTTACGCCGATAATTTACATCTTAATAATAATTGAAAATACTAACTGTTCGTTGAAAACATATTAAAGATAAAATTGAAAATGGAAATAGTTTAAAAAAAAACATTTACAATTTGATACTTCAAAGAATTCTAAATATTTTAAAGCATAAAAATATGAGATATATATAAAAAAAATCAGATAAAAAATTTTATTTGCGACACTTATCTGGAATTTTTAGTGAATTAAAGTAGTGACTCCAAGTGAGGGATGATGATGGTGAAATCCAACCCACATTGACGTAATCGCTGATTAAGTCAAGAAGTTCCTAGTACCATGTTCGACGCTTCCAGAAATTCCATAAGGACAAATCACATCTATTCTACCATACTATCGTCGCGATCTCCGTAAAAAGTTGTCCTAGACTAATATATACATTCCATCTTCTAATTACGTAGAGGAGAAGACCATTGGATGGTTAAAAAAATTAAAATAAATGCATATCTACGTTGTGCATCCAAATTTAAGAGATTTGCATCTAATATTAGAAGATTTGCATCTAATATTAGAAGATTTGCATCTAACTTACGAACCCTGGAAAGAAATGAAGTGTAAGCGTGACTTGCTGCAAAATGGCCGTTGCCAAATCTAAGTTACAAAAAAGATTATTTCTTTATAAATTACTTACGGATTAAACCGGTGAAAACAATTAGGCCTGCTTCATGTTAAAGAAGAGGGACTATCAACCCTTTCGATGTTGAAGTCGTAAAAAGAAACTTAATGAAGACACATCACTATTCAAAAATTTAGCAACAAATCGAAGTACTAAGTACCTTCAAGTAACCGAGAAATATTTAGTTCTGACTTCCCTTTCTCGTAGTTTGTAAATCGTGTCGTCTCTTTACCCTTTCCACTCTTAAAGCTAAGTTAGAATACCCAGCTACCTTGAGTACAGCTTAGACGTAACTCTGGTTGCATACTGTTGTGTTTGTTTATGAAGTAAATTTAAGAAACAACTTCCGCGGTCTTTCACGCTTGAGTTAAATTATGTTATAATTTATGAAGCAGCAATATGCATGCTACACATTAGTGACCCTAAAGGCCGGTGAAAATGTTATGGAAAATCTCATCAGCTGTGGAAAATCCTAGAAGTAAAAATGTACGGCATCTATTTTTCTTTATATTTCCATTTTTAAAGAATTCAAACTAGCAATAATTTTATAAATATTACTCCTTTTATTAATACACAGCGCATTTTGCAAATCTTTTTAAATTTTGAAAATTTTATTTATTTTTACTTCCATGTCCAGTGGAAGTATAGTAACGACAAAAAAATTTTCAAAAATTTTTATTGTTCAAATAGGCTTAGAAAGTCACGAAACGTCGAGATTTTAAGTTTGAGCGAAAAAAAAATTTCTGTCTCTCGGTCTGTCTGTAACTTTTTTTGTGCGCACGTTTACTCTGGAACCGTTTGAGATATTGACTTGAAATTTGGTACACATATGTACTTTAACGAGATCTAGAACTAGATTATATTTTCATCTTGTTCCGTCGAAGGGTTGGGGGGTAAATTGGGGTAAAATTGGGGAAAATAGGTAAATCAAGCAGGTAAGAGCCCATAAAATTGGTATTTAGTATATACAAGAGAAGCTGAGGTCTAAAAAAAAATTTTGGCATTATCCACCCCCATTACCACCCCCATCCCCATTATTAAAGGGGATGAAAAAAAATTGTAATTTAGGGTGTGTACAAGAACCAGAAACCTCGAAATGTTTTTACTTCATCCACCCCCTATCACCACCCCCACCCCGCTACCTATGTGGGGTATCGTTTTATGGGTTTTTGGGGTAGAGGATTTCAAATATTATATTATTAAAGTTCCATAAGCAATTATTTCCACATACAAAATTTTTTCGTTGTGAGTGACTTAGATAAAAAATCTGGATGTGGAAGTAGTGATTCCTTGGGCAGCGGTTTTTTAATTCATATTTTCATATGGTTTCATTAATTATAACGGGCTATAATGTACAACGATAATATTTAGTTATGTCATGTCAAAAAATCGGTTGCCGTTCAGGAATCTATGATCTTATTGATTGATTGATTGATTTACCAGCGTGCGGTAGGCATTGCTGCCACTCTCAGGTATACAGCTGGGCCTGCTACGTCCACGCTGGGTTGGACTAAGGTCATGCTTGTTGCCAGCAGCGAGTGCCACATGGCGCATGGTAAGGGAATATGGGATGGGAGGTGTAGGTATTTGTGAGATGCGTTACCGCATTGTGTCGTGAGGGAGCGTTTAAGCTCCCTTTTTTGTGCTCTTGGTTGTGGGTATCTGGCTCTTCTGAATCTTCGTGTAAAATATGTGTTGTGTCTTAATATGGTGTTTATTACTGTCTATGCTCCTCTTTTTTTGTTTTTGCTTCTTCGAATCTTCTTTTTCTGAGTCTTCTGATTCCTCGATTTCCAATGCTGGGTTGGATTTGAGTCATGCTTGTTGTCAGCAGCGAGAGCCACGTGACGCATGGTTTTTTCATTTTTCCCCTCGCTTTTCTTTCCCAGTTTGTTTATGATCCTCTCGATTGTTGTTTTCCATGTGTAACATGGTCTCCCTATTTTTGGTTTTGTGTTGTTCAGTGTTAGCGTTTTCTTCAGTAGGTTTTCTGCTGTCCTTTTTGCTTTAACCTTCTTGATCTGGCTTTTTATCAGATAACTTGCAGGTTTTACAATTAAGGTATCGTGTGCCAACTGTTAGCTACCAAAACCCCGCGAAAATTATAAAAATTTTAAAATTTTTATCATTTGTGTACTCTAAGCTTTTTTAAATCGAATTTTTATGACTTATATGAATGTTTTTTGGGTCGCTGATTACGAATTTCGGGGCCGAATAGCCTGGAAATGTGCGCAGCACCCTCAAATTAGCAAAAAAACACCCCTTTTAAACACCTGTTTTTGCAATATTTTTACTGCGAGTCTTATCACATTATCACATAAACATATTTTTTGACTAGTAATTTGAAAATTCATTAGGCTTGATTATAATTTAGCAAAATTTTAATATAAGGATTAATTACAAGAGGTAAAAATAAAAAAAAATGAAAATTACATGATATAATTTTTTTTAACTTTTTGCCCTTAAACCATTTAACAGATGAAATTTTGACGCATTTTCGCTGAACGCATTTTCACTGAAAAAAAAATTATTCACCTTAATTAATTGTTATTTAAGGGTAGTTAAGGGTGTAACTACCACCCTAAGGAGGTGAATAATTTTTTTTAAGTGAAAATGCGTCAAAATTTCATCCGTTAATTGGTTTAAGGGCAAAAAGTTTAAAAAAATTATATCATGTAATTTTCATTTTTTTTTTATTTAGGGATAGTTTTTACCGCTTGTAATTAAAATTTTGCTAAATTAATGAATTTTCAAATTACTAGTCAAAAAATCTGTGTATGTGATAATTTAAGACTCTTAGTAAGAATATTGCGAAAACAAGTGTTTTTGCTAATTCAAAGGTGCTGCGCACATTTCCAGGCTATTCGACCCCGAAATTCGTAATCAGTAACCCAAGAAACATTCATATAAGTCATAAAAATCCATTTAAAAAGCTTAGAGTACACAAATTACAAAAATTTTAAAATTTTTCTAATTTTCGCGGGGTTTTGGCAGCTGACACTTGGCACATAATACCTTAATTGTAAAACCCGCAGTTATCTGATAAAAAGCCAGCTTTCACAAACATTTTGCACCTAGTTTCATCCAAATTGATTAAAAATTGAGCGTGGAGTGGAATTTTGAAAATGAAAACTCATTAATTTCACACCGTGCGGTGTTGCTGAGTAATGAATCTATGAAAGCATACAAATCTAATTGTACAAACGCCGTACAGTGTTAAATTACCTATATGCCTGGAAAAATTTTCAGAAAATCAAAAATTCTTCTGTCCCATTATTTTTGTACGGCAGTAGGTTCTAGGTGATTATTTTTTTATGAACTATCAACATAAGAAATGCCGTACAAGAATATTTTGTCTGAAGAGCGCATTCTCAGATGGAAAATTCAATTTACCTGTGTACTCACCTGTACCGCCAAAAGTGACGGCATAGTGCCTAAAATTATGGTTTCATATACCAGCATCGTACTGAATGTAATTCATGCTGGGTCACTTGACCAGGGGTCTACAGACGATCCAGCCAACCGTCCTCGGTACACTTTGCAAATTGCCATAACAACTCTCGTAAAAGTGAGCTGGTCTGCTGAAATTCCAGGTCTTCAAAGCGTACCGACATTCGAGCACACCACTTCAATCCAGCAGACCAGCTCACTTTTACGAGTTCTCAATCTGGCAATCTTCAAAGTGTACCGAGAAGGTCGGTTGGTCTGCTCCCTGCCGCTGGGTCGTGTGTAAATCCCTTAATAGTTTTAGAGTATGATCCGATAATAATCAGAGTGTCACCAGAGATAATCATAAGTTTTGACAGCTATTACGGATGATGCCAGAATATTTTTATATATCTAATTTAAACAATTATAAAAATAACCGTCGTCTAAGGGATGAAATTTTTAATACCGCCTTTCCTATTGCTTTCATCATAAAGCGCACTTTCCTCTCAATATTACCCGCTAACCGCTTCCATTATCGGGCTAACCAAAAGAATGTGATTATATAATGCAACATTATGACTTATCTGTAAATCCCTATAAGTATAAACGTGTCAACCCAGTTAGGTTGTTATAATTCATAGCATTTTAATATTCCATATCCGGATCATTTTACACCGTACAATGCGACCGTTATTAGCGGCTATTACACGGACCATCCGCTCAATTATTTTTTAAACTTCTGATTTGATTTCATATTCCATTGAGTTTTCATGATGGTTTCGGGCTGTGCGTTTTGTGTGTTTCTTTGTTATGTGTAATCATGCTGTTCGAATGTGACACCAGCCTGTAAGTTTATGTGTTTATTTTTACGTGAAAATGTAGGGAATTTTTTTTTACGTCTGTACTGAAACCGCCCATACCCCTCCCTCTTTTCTGATTGAGACAGGCAAATGTACAAAGTTGGCAGTTCATGTGATTGTCTAGATTTTTGAAAGTAGGGCCCAAATTTACGTTGTTATAGATAGTACTTTTCTTGAACAAATTCCTTTATAAAGTTTGATATTATTTACTGTTTACTGATTTCATTTGTTTGCTTTAATTTGAAAAAACACTCATTTAATATTTTTTACTTTAGGTATCCGTTTACTATTCGTCTGTACTTGATTTAATAACCATTTCACTGTGATTACAAAGGAGATAAGCTAAGAAAATTGACCCCAATATGACAAAAAATTTAACTATATTTTTTTTATACTTCTCATTATTTTAGTAAAATACAGGACACGAATTTAACGCTACAATAAAATAAAAGTAAAAACGACTACGTTTTCTTCACGAGAAAAATCGACAAACTGAGGTCGAAATGGCTTTTTTTTAGAAAATTGTACCCTTTTCTTACTATATCGAGTTTTTTAGATATGAACGCATTTTTAGTTTGAATTCATTGTATCGTTAAGTTAGTGTCCTGTATTTATTTTATTAAAATAATGAGAAATATAAAGAAAAATATAGTTAAATTTTTTGTCATACAGTGTGTCCCAGGATAGATGTAACAAGAGGTGGAATGAACCAAAAATTTTGGAATGGTATTTGGGGATTGAGTCCTGCTTGTTGTAAAACTAAAGTATACCAAAAATGACTTGATTTGGTGTTCTACAGGGTGTTTTATAAGCAAAGTTGTAAAAATCACCGCTAATAAAGTACCCTTATTTTCCAAAATATGAAAAAAATCCACAAAGAAAAGTTATTTAGAATGCAATTTTATACCCCTATACCATATTTCAAGAATATAAAATTATTTTTTTGAAACTTCCCATTTTTGGCGAATTAAGAGTTGAATTCATATTTAAAGTTGTGTAGGAGCAAATGTTAATCATCTCAAAAAGTAGGCTATTGGTAAATACAAAATTGAATATACGAGATGTAAGAAGGTATAATGTTAATCGAACTAATTGTAAAACAAGAAACAATTACTAACAGAAGATTAATGAGGTTTAAAAATTATAACAAGTAATAAATGTCAAAAACATAACAGATTCACAAACAAATTAATTATTGACCAATACAAAACAATGTTTACAATTTCTTTATTATTCGACGTAGCTACCACCCACATCCACACACATTTCGATCCTTCGCATGAAGTCCTTAAAACTGTTTCGAATTTGATCTAACGATATGGGGTTACGGCATTTGTAATTCTCTGCTTCAATACTGCTACATCGTTAGGAAGTGGTTCAGCGTAAACCATCTGCTTGAGGCAACAAATCCAATATTGATAGGTCTGGGGATCTCGCCGGCCACTTGATCGGTCCATTCCTGGCAATCCAATTTTCTCCAAAATTTAAATTCAACCACCGATTAACCATTTCTGTGGAGTGGCCAGGGCAACCATCATGTTGAAAATGAACTAAAGGCATATCTCTTAAAATATTTAAATGTTCTTCAGAAAATCTTTCAAGAAGCTGTAAATAAGTGTGCTGGTTTAACCTTCCCTCAATGAAATAAGGTCCAATAACTCCAACGACACACCACACATTTTTTAATATTGTCTTCTACAATGAATTCTAAAATTTGGATTTTCAGAAGCCCAAAACCGACAATTCTGAGATGAAACAACACCATTGGTTGTGAATGTGGATTAATCTGAGAAAATTATGAAATGATGAAAAAATCTCTCTTCCATGATTTTTTCTCCAATGGTCAAACAAAAATCCAACCTACGGCCGTCATCTCCCTCTTCAAGCGTATGTTTATAATTTGCTTTATATGCCCTAATTTTCTTTGCATTGTAAATTCTTTGGAGTTCAGACTTGCTAATATTAATAAGAGCTGATCTCTCTCTTAGTGGCATCCTAGGATTTTCTATAACAGAGGCATGAGCTATAATAGCCCCAACATTGTCTGCATCATATGCTTTTATTTTTCTTTTCATGTTAAAAACACTACCAGTAGCCAGAAACTTTTTAATTATTCTCATAGCCTGAGTACGTGACAAAGCAGTGTTTGGAAATTTCAAATTAAATTGGCTTACCACTTCTCTTAGCGAGTTTTCACCGCCAATTCCGTAGCATTGCACAATATAATATATTTTTTCACGCACTGTAAGTACCATTTTCACTTAATTTTTTATGCTTGGTTCGTTAATTTGAAACATAAATTAAGGATAATATTGACTGCGTTTGACAGATATGTCAATAATGATAAATGTGTATCCACTGCTTTTCTCATAGCCTACTTTTAGCTTCTACATAACTTTAAATATTAATTCACAAAAAATAATTTCTATTCAGTTTTAATTGAATGGTTCAAAATAAAATACTAATTTATTGAAAAAATGGGAAGTTTCAAAAAAATAATTTTATATTGCTGAAATTTGGTATAGAGGTATAAAATTGCATTCTAAATAGCTTTTCTTAGTGGAATTTTTTCATGTTTTGAAAAATAAAGGTACTTTATTAGTGGTGATTTTTACAACTTTGCTTATAAAACACCCTGTAGAACACCAAATCAAGTCATATTTGGTATACTTTAGTTTTACAACAAGCAGGACTCAATCCCCAAATACCATTCCAAAATTTTTGGTCCATTACACCTCTTGTTACATCTATCCTGGGACGCACTGTATATTGGGGTCAATTTTCTTAGCTTATCGATACCCCTCCTTTCATTTGTATTTGATTTATTTTGTCTCAAGAAATATTTTTAGTTAAACTCATTCATTCCTAAAGATGTAAAATATTGAAGAAAAAGGCAGGAAACGTTTTAATACGTTTATTATACAATAATTGTCATTTGTACAGTTTAGGTATTCGTTGGGGCAACAAAATTAATTGTGTACAATGGTAATAGTTATTTATCCGGAAATATTTATAGTTGACGTCGGCATGCGTAAAATCTGACACAAGCTCTGGGAAATATCTCAGTAGTGATATAATTACACGAAGATTGACACGATAACTGTTGTAGGTTTCGTTGCATTCTTTTTAGCCCAACCAGAATCCCAATTGGGAGGTCAACTGACCTCGATGATTTGATGAATTTGATGAATTGCCAGGGTTGGAAAAAAAACCAGTTTTTTCATTTTAAGCAAAAAACTGTTTTTATTTAAACAGTTTTTTTGTTTTAAACAGTTTTTTTCAATGTTTTAAATGGTATGATTAAAACATGTTTAAAACAGGTTTAAATCGTTTAAAACTCTTAAGCTAAAATTAAATGGTGCCAAGTTACTGTGTCTGCTACTACTACTTGATGCCAGATGACGCTCTTAAACGGATTTTACAGCACTCTACAAATAAAACGTTCAATTTAGTGCAAGTGACCACTAACCATTTGACTCGTAAGAGTCTATTTTTGTGAGTGTGTTTACTGTTTATATTGGAATTATTTATCGGAATGGACCATCAGCGGCACTTTTCCTGTTTTTCCACAATCTCCAAAATAATACATTTGTTTAAAACATCGCACTGTTTTAAAGTTGTTTTAAACAGTTGTTTAAAACATGGTGCAATGTTTAAAACATTTTGTTTTAAACATACCAACCCTGTGAATTGCTAGTTACAATTGCCACTTAGGAGAGATCAGTTGATCTCAATTAAATACCTGATAATTCTTATTTGTATGGATGAAGTGATTTCGAAAACATGCTGGTAGCAAAAAGAGCTGTGTTCAGATCTTATCGTATGTAAGTAATAAATCTTTGTCAGTTGCAGTTACAGAGATGACAATTAAGAGCATTTTAATGCAGACTTCTGCGAAAGTAAAGAACTGCCAAATTTGAAGTCATTGAAGTCAAACGGTTACGTGTATCATCAATATTGTTTGCATAACTCAGCTAAATTATACTCAGATTATAAAAGTCATTGTAATAACATTTGAAAACCCAAAGAAAACTTTCTAGAAAAATTAAATACTTCATGTTGAATATGATTAGTTGCTATAAAGAAATAAAACAATAAAATCTTTGCGATCACTATGTACATTTTATTATACCTAGCGGTAATTGATTTTTCAGATTGTTTTGATTCACCATGCTTTTGAACAGTGACAGCATGTTGATGAATGTGATGAATAGTACAGAATATTTAGCGTGAATCTAATATGTCCGTTATCTCTCATTCGATCTGTACGCGTACGTGCAGGGCCGTACCCAGCTTTGGTGGGCCTCCTTATTTTGGAAAGGATTTAAAAAAATGGAAAGGATTAATTTTTAATTTTTTTGTAGGCCCCGGCGCAGCGGGGCCCCTTATAGGGCCGGGCCCCGGACAAATGAACCAAGAAAACCGGTCTGAGCACGTCCCTGCGTATGTGAGAATTCTACTATGGAGGCATGGCGTGACGTAATATCAATGTATTCCATTTATATATAAATTATGTTGAGTTAGAAGAACAGTTACAATAAAAACGACTCTAAAATTCTTACGCGCGCTACCGGTTATCCGCAAAGTTTCAAATCGAATTAGTTTTAAGTTGTTTTTGATATACGTACGTATATCAAAATATACGTATACATATATATTATATATACGTATATATATTCATATTAATATTCTTAATAATGTCATTTGTTTAATTCGTTGTTGTATATAATTAACTTAGACGTATGAGTAATTAAAAAAAAAAACCGCTGCCCAAGGAATCACTACTTCCACATCCAGATTTTCTGTCCAAGTCACTCACAACGAAAAAAATTTGTATGTGGAAATAATTGTTTATGGAACTTTAATAATATAATATTTGAAGTCCTCTACCCCAAAAAGCCACAAAACGATACCCCACATCGGTAGTGGGGTGGGGGTGGTAGTGAGGGTGTATGAAAAAAAAATATTTTGAGGTTTCTGGTTCTTATACACACACTAAATCACATTTTTTTTTCATCCCCTTTAATAATGGTAATGGGGGTGGCTAATGCCAAAATTTTTTTTGAGACCTTAGTTTCTCTTGTATATACTAAATACCAATTTTATGGTCTCTTACCTGCTTGATTTACCTATTTACCCCAATTTACCCCCAACCCTTCGACGGAACAAGATGAAAATATCTAGTTCTAGATCTCCTTAAAGTACATATGTGTACCAAATTTCAAGTCAATATCTCAAACGGTTCGAGAGTAAACGTGTGCACAAAAAAGTTACAGACAGACCTACAGACAGACCGGTAGACAGACCGACAGACAGAAATTTTTTTTTCTCAAACATAAAATCTCGACGTTTCATGAAATTCTAAGCCTATTTGAACAATAAAATTTTTAAAATTTTTTTTTGTCGTTACTATACTTCCACTAGATGTGGAAGTAATAGTAGTTGCGAGATACCATAACAGAGTTCATAGCGACTCTGAATCTGAAAAATCAGTGAATTTTAGAAATTTCCATAAAAAATTTGAACATTTTTAACGCTCAGTATAAAACTACGAATTATACCTTCCAACATTTCATTAAACAGTAAACAGTGTCTTTATTAGACCCCGAAAAAACTTCCAAGAGTCCTGGAAAACCTGGAAAAGTCAAGGAATTTAAATTTGAAAAATTGTTATGAACATTCGAAACAACGTTTTCCTCAATATGTTTACTCTCCTCTCAAAATATAAAAAAACTTTTACTCTTGGCACATTTTCACGTTTCTTTATTTTTTAACCGGATTAGCGGTTTTAGAAATATGCACAATTTGGCAAAACATGAAAGTCATATTATATGATTCCCGTACCGATTTTTTTACTGTGTACTAATATTTAATACTTATATATTTACATATATATTTATTATATTTTTTATTTATTATTTTATATTTTGTTAAAATATCAATTGTTTTATTTTTTTTCTGTACTTACTACTAAATAATATAAATAAAAATATATAAATAATCTTTATTATTTATTTAATTAATACCGGACTATTTTCATTATTAAGTAACCGAATCCAAAAGATAAGGTAAGACAACTAACAACATATTTTTAAGAGATGGTATCTCTAACCTAGAGAATTTTATCGAAGCCCCTCTTTGTCGGGGGACAGGCAACATCAACGTGACTCAAACTGCTAATACATTACATAGTTAGGTGACAAATTTGAACTCGAGTCAATTGCTATGTTTTTTCCTATTCAAGGTCATTTCAAATGTACCATTTCATGTGCCGAAACAAAACATATGCCTGTGTTAATTCAGATCTTAATAAGGTCTTATTAAAAACTACTATTTTTTTAAGCGATAAATTATTGAACAAAGAAATTTTATATATCTGTATGAGTATTTCAGTGCAATCTGTGTTGATTCAATTTTTATTTATTTAACGTCGGCCTATTTTTCTTTATTTTTAAACCATTTTTTTCTTAATTTATTTAATTTCTTTTATAAGTAAATTCACTTTTCTCATTAATATTTTGCCCAAAAAGAATGTAATAACTCGGCTTCCGATTGGCGTAGGAAAACCTTATTTTTTAATTGTTTTTTTATGTGCTTTTAACACATGCTAATAATTTTTATTTTTGGTCAAAATATTGATGAGAAAAGTGAATTTGTTTATAAAAAAAATTAAACAAAATAATAAAAAATGGTTTGAAAATGAAAAAAAAATTGTTAATATCACTGAAAAGAAGATAAAAGAAGCTACAATCTGAAAAAAAAATGTTGCTGCTCGACTTGATCCACGTAAACAATCAACGATACAATTTTCGACTTTGCTTTTGTTTTTATATGCGTTTTTGTCTATTAGTCCAATCAATGAATGCCCAAAAGGGGATTGTAGAGAACATTTTGGAGGGGAGAATTTTTCTCTTCGGGAATGTGTTGGGGGTAGTCAGGAGGTAAACATACTAAAAGTCCCCGCCCCTAGCCCCGCCGCTTCAGGGGGGAGGGGGGTGGAAAGGTTCCTTTTTTCGATCCTTCGCTTATAACTCGGAAACGATGCGTCGTATGGGAAAAGGTAATCTATGCAAAATTAAACGTAATTAAATTTTCCACAATAATGTTTATATTCATTTTCTTCCTATGTGTTACAGTTTACGAGATGTTCGCCAGCGAAAATCGATAATAAATTTTTAAAAATCAATTATGTACCTTGTATATTTCTTTCAAAGCGGTTTACCGTGGTCTGCTAATAAATCACAGTCACAAAACAATCTGTGTTTTACAACACTGGACGTATTTTTTTTTTTTAACTATTTAACGTCGGCCTATTTCCGCTACCAGGGCCTATCACCGACGCCAGGAGATGAGCTACCCCCAACCTGGAAATTTTGCCGAACCTCTTCCCTTAAGAAGAGTAGGGATCTTTTACTTGCCTAACATTTAATAGACAAGGGACCGCCTGCTTTACATCCCCTCCGAAGGATGGTATATCCACTACGTAATCGTCGTCTGAAATTACGTAACTTCCGCGTATACACTGATATACAAGCCGCTAGAAGGTGGGACGAGAACGCTGTATTTCCCAAGATGGGACCCCATCCAAGTACTAACCGCGCTCGACGTTGCTTCAATGGAATATCGACTGATATTCACATTGAAGTCGCCTCTACGCTCGCCCCTAGGACGTATTTACTAACGTAATATTTTGTCGAAATCTATACATTTCCTTGAATATACAGTGTTACTCACTTAAAATGAAGATACCCTTACAACTTTTTCATTTTGTTTCCGATTTGAATCAAATTTTACTCAAATATAGAACAAATTAGGATCTACTTATGACCAGAAAATCATTCACCTGCTATAAGGGCAAAGTCACCTGCGGTACCAAAATACGCTGAAAAAAATTTGAAAATTTGATTTGGTTATTGATGGGGGATATCTCATACATAAGCTCATCTGGCAAAGGGGGTCCTCAGTTTCCGCAATTTGTGGTGGCTACGTAAAATTCTTACTAATGAATTAAGAAATGTAAGAGAAGTAAGATTAAAAATCAATATGATTTTTAATCTTTTCAATATGATTTTTAATCTTTTTCCTCATATTTTGGTACCGCAGGTAGCTTTGCCTTTATAGCAGGTGAATGATTTTGGTCATAAGTAGAACCTAATTTGTTCTATACTTGAGTAAAATTTGATTCAAATCGGAAACAAAATGAAAAAGTTAAGGGTATCTTCATTTTAAGTGAGTCACACTGTATATTTGAAATGTCTAGATTTCGACAAAATATTACGTTAGTAAATACGTCCAGTGTTGTAAAATAAAGATTGTTTTGTGACTGTGATTTATTAGCAGACCACAGTAAACCGCTTTGATAAAAATATTCAAGGTACACAATTGATTTTTTTTTTTATTAATTATCGATTTTCGCTGGCGAATATCTCATAAAGTATAACACATAGGAAGAAAATTAATATAAACATTGTGGGAAATTTAATTACGTTTAATTTTGCTGATTTTGATTACCTTTTTTCGTACGACGCATCGTTTCCGAGTTATAAGCGAAGAATCGAAAAAAGGAACCTTTCCACCCCCCTCTCCCCCTGAAGCGGCGGGGCTAGGGGCGGGGACTTTTAGTATGTTTACCTCCTGACTACCCCCAACACATTCCCGATTTAGCTCCACTAGAGGCATCGTTTCCTAAAATTATGTCAAAATAGTTACATTATTGTTTAAGTTATCATCAATTGTTTAAAAATGGCTGCACTTGATTGTTTTTATTTATTGCAACATAACAAACCAAAAAGGTTCTGATAAATCTAATTTTCTTCAGAATTTTTTTTATGAACAATCTCTTTTTTATTTATTGCGTTTTTCTTAAATATCTCCTATATTTAAGAAAAACTGCGAGAAAAGACAATTATAAACATTCTTTTGTTTAAACAAATGACTTGCCGGACAAAGATTTATTCATGGAGAATATATTTGGCAAAAACTTTTTTTTAGTTTGATCTGGATCTGTTCCTATATAAGCTTTATAAAGCTGAAAAAAAACATGTACCTACTTATTCAATAAATTCGTTGCGTTTTATATTAAATCTCATGTAATTTTGCAAAGTTTCACGTCTGGAACATTTAAATACAAATTATTCCGTTATACAAATTTGATGACGTAGTTGATTTATTTTAGCATATTTTCGACCTTGAAAATAAAACCCGATATTGCAGAAATCTTAATTCATAAAGTGAATATAATTATTCAACCTGTACTAGAGGTTCATTGACAGATGTGTCCGATAATATATCTCGCGGTTATTAAAAATTGACAAATGCCATACGTTCTGGATTATCCAGGATAGGCCTGGTTTGAAAATATATGTCCTTCTCCTGTCCCTGGGGTAAGATCCCTACTCGCAAATCAGCTAATTTATAATAAGGAAATACGCACAAAGCAAGATCTGGCAACACTGTCGATACTGTCACTGATTCAAAATGACTATATGACCATGTTACGCGAACCTGGTCCAAAACCAGACTCCGAGCCATTTTTTTCCATTTAAAATTCTTTATTGATTTTTGTATGTTCACAATACATAGGTTATAGTTAAATATCTCATAGTGTACAATATATATATTAAACTGATAACCAGTGGCGGCTCGTGATATTTTCTGCAGAGGAGGCTTGATATTTTGAAAGACAATTAACTTGCAATATGATTACAATTTGTACATTTCCCCACCACCCTCGAGGTAGTACAACGGCGCGTTACATTTTTTTGTCGTGGGTTGTTCGCCAGGATACCGATTCACGACTTGAGAGAATAAAAGAATAAAAAGAAAAGGAAATAGAAAATATAATGAGACGAAAAAATCATTCTCATGAAATTTCCGTTCCTACGCCTCGAGTATCGGTATCCAAAGGAGCCCTACTATCCCACTTATAATTAAGTTATAACTTTTAATAAAAATCAAAATAGTTTTGGAAAAAAAATTAAAGTATTTTCCTACAAACAAAAATTGTATTCATTATCACTGCCAGAGTGTAAAATTATAACTTTTAATAAAAATTAAAATAGCTTTGAGAAAGAAGTTATATAAAAAAATATAACCGCGGAAGAATTAAAAAATATTTCCTAAAAAATAAATAACGCAAATAAATATTTTTTCTAAAATAACAACTATATTAATCTTTGGTGTAAAGCCTAAATATTTTTATAAATGAGTGGTAACCTGCGATTTTCGGAACTAACAAAATGGTTGATTACTTCATCATAAAATGAATCGTGTTTCTTCAATTCTGACAAAAAATGTTTTTCTATTGAAATAAGCGATACATTTGAGAGGCGGTCTTGACTTATTTTGTTTCTAGTAAATGTTTTTATGCGTTTAAGTGCTGAAAATGATCGTTCTACAGAAGCTGAGGTTACTGGAATTGTTGACACTAATGATAAAAGTTTGTACAGTTCGGGTAGACAGCTTTTTAAATTATTATTATATATATAAGTAAGCATTTCTTGAGATGATTTTGGATTTGCTAAAAGTTGCTGGTCAGAATACAACACGCATAGTTCATTTTTTAACGAAATACGGTAAAAAAGGATAATGGTCCATTAATTTCTCCATTAGACTGGTAGGGAATGATTTAGAAAACGCTGTAAAATTATTAGGATTTACTAAATCGTAACATTGCAAAGTATTTAAATCAGAAAATCTAATTTCAATTTGGATTATAATGGTGTCTAAAATTTCTATAAAAATTTGTTTGTAATGTATATCTGCCCTGTCAAAGTTATATGTTGTCTTTCTTTTTTTAAATTGTGGCCCTGGCTCATCATCTACGTTTTCAGTATTTTCTAAAAAAATATTGTATAAAGTATTGAAATGTATTTCGTTATTGCGAAATTCTTTTAATTTGGATATAAGTGACTTAAGTCTATTTTTAGAATATGTTATACTTATCAGTTAGTTTATTCTGTAAAATTTGGAAAACAACATCAGTTTGCTCAAAAATCATGTTAAAAGCTTTTAGAAAAAATATGAAATTTTTATCCAACAATAACGATTTTAATCCGTAAGCTGCTCTTAAAGTCTGAGCGTCATTTAAAAAATCTTCACTTTCCAAAATAAAATTAAAAACGTCAATAAGTTCTTTCCTGTATTTGTCAACAGTGAAAACAACTCTAGATGAAAAATTCCAACGAGTGGGAGCGTTTGTCGGAATTCTATGTTTCATATTAATTGTATTTAAAACATCAGTTCTTTTGGTAGATTTTGAAAAAAATGACGAAAAACCAGTAATATTTGAAAAAAATATTCTAACTTCTTTAATTCCGTTACATGCTTTACTCAGAACTAAATTTAATTGGTGTGCATAACAGTGAAAATGAAGTAAGCTTGAGGAGCAATATCTTTTATTTTCGTTTGGAGTCCATTAAGATGCCCTGACATAACTGCAGCGCCGTCATAGGTTTGTGCTATTAATTTATTTTTCAAATCAAATTTACCAAATTCGTCGATTAATAATTTAAATAAACTCCCCGCGTTTCTTCCACTACTCACATCAAGAAAACCAACAAACCTTTCAATAACTTCGCCGTGCATTACATATCTAAAAATTACGGAAAGTTGAGATTTACAGGTAATGTCCGTCGTTTCGTCAATTTGCCACGAGAAAAATTCGCAATTATATAGTTCTTCATAAATTTTGCCTTTAATAATCGAGCTAACACTCTCAATTAGATCATTTTGAATTGATTTAGATGTTCCGGAAAAAATAGTGGCGTTATTCAAAAAGTTCTCTAATTTTGGATCATACATTTTTAAAAAATCTATTAGCTCTTTGAAATTTCCTTTATTGCACGAATCGCGTTTTTCGTCATGCCCTCGGAAAGAATTTTCTTGCGAAGATAAATATATAACGGCATCAATTAATCTCTTTAATATTTCCCTATTTTCACGGACCTTTTCATTAAAATTTTCTATTTCTCTCTTATGTGCAGATTCCAAATAATTTACAATATTTTGTTTACCAAATATTTCGAATTTAACGCAAGATGAAATGTGCTCCTGGGATTTTTCGTGCTTTTGTAAACCTCGCGACAAATTTTTCAAATTATTAAACCCGGTCCTGCCCCAAATTGAGGATTGATCATTAGTGAATAATAAACATCTCCAACAATATAATTTGTTTCTAACTGTTGATGCCGTTAACCACTCGATTTTTTTATAATTGTTATCACAAAACCCTCTGTTTTGTTTTCCACTTTTAAAAACTAACGAAGGCATTGCTGGTGTAGGCCTAGCAATTCTTTTAATTCTTACCTTTTCGTCGTAAGTAAGAGTAGAAAATCCATTTAATAACAAATAATCCACCACGTCTGGACAAGAGATGTTGTTGGGAATATTTTCACCTAGAGCACTCATTTCTAGCCCGCCTATCAAATGTTTTATGTATTTTAATGTCAAGTTGATCTTAACCGGCTAAACGACAAATTACCACTGACAGTTCGTTTTCCTGTGAATCACCTGAACCAAATAAAATCGAGTACAACAAATATCAAAGGGACCGCTGCGAGTGAAAGTACTTGTCTTCTCTATACTGTGCCTGAACTCCTGAACTGCACATGCGCTATAAAGAACTGAGGACTGAGGCTAGCGGCCTAGCTTGTCTTATTTGAAGTGTTGCTAGACAACGCAGAAGTAATGCAAGGTCATTTATGTTAAAACTAAATGCCTTGAAGTTGGAAGCTATTTCGTATAAGCCTCAAGCGAAGCGCTCTGTTCATTCAATGAAAGACCGGGTCGCCCGGGAAATATGCATACAAAGACAATCCGGACTGTGACGTTATAGGTATGTTTGTGGAAAGGAAATGCAGAACTTTTTTATACACTGAAAATTAATTAATGAACTATAAACAATAAACAATATTGAAAATTGAGATATACCTAAGTAGAAATTTCTACAAGTAAAAGATATTAATTTGGAAGATTGCAAGATATGTTGCTTCTTCCAAAGGGAGGCTCAGCCTCCCCTGCCTCCCCTGACGAGCCGCCACTGCTGATAACGAACATTGTCGCGGGGACGTGAATCGTCAACAGTTGGGCTGCTGTTAACCCAAAGATATCACACAACCTTCTCTGTTATATTAGAATGCATTCTTTCTTGAGTTAAAATGCGTTTATTTTAATATGCTTGAAAAGCTTTAGTACATAGTAGATAATAGATTATAAAGGTCGAAAGATACTCAATGTCATGCAGGAAAATAATAATAAAAAACCTGCTTGAAATAATAAGAAGTCAAAGAATAAAAACACTTGCGTGTAGGGACATCGAAAATCGATGTATGAAGTAAGTTAATAAAATTTATATGGTATACCTCTTCTGCTTTCTAGTATCCTATTACAGGATTCCTCAGGGGAGGATTAAAAAGGGGAAGGATGGTTGTGGGGAGGATGTTATATGGCAGGAATAAGGGTTATTGCCTCCTGAGAGAGTACAACTCCAGTTTTTGGTGTATTAATTTGTGAGTATGGCCGGGGTTGTCGTAATCTCTCAGGTGGGCAATGTCCCTTGTTAAATCTGAGACGTCACTCTTGAACAGAAAGAATTTGTGGGCAGTCTCCCTGATAAGGTCCGTGGTTCGAGGCATAGAAGTCAGCCTATGGAGCTCTTCAATTGTTATGTAACGGGGTGAATTTGTTAACAAACGGAGTATTTTATTTTGTGGCTCCGAGCGAACTTGTTTTGGTTTGCATTGTAACAAAGGAACATTCAAATTTCTTTTCTTAAAGTTATTTTTAAGCTCGCTTTTTAATAAAAAAATTGTGAGGTATTGTTTTTATTATTTTTATGTTTTTTTCCTTATTATTTATTAATGGTATTAATAATAATAATAATCTTTATTCACCATTTGTAATAATACAGATTATGTATATATGATAAGTCAACAACAGATAAATACAAAATGGTACAATATTAACAATGAATAAAGAAATAACGCTGTCGCTAAACATAAGATACAGATGTGTGAAAGCCTATATATACTCAATCCTTCTATATGGTGTAGTGTAGCCTGGACCATGGGAAACTGCTCGATGCGCAGACTAGAAACTTTTGAAATGTGGATAATGCGCAGAATGCTCAAAATATCATGGACAGAACATGTCTCCAATGAAACTGTCTTAAGAAGAATGAATGCAGACAGAGAGATTCTTGGAATTGTCAAAAGACGAAAGACAAGCTATCTGGGACATATACAGAAGCAGGAGATACGAACGACTTTCTAAAACTAATAATGGAAGGCAAGATCGAGGGTAGAAGAGGTCCGGGCAGGAGACAAGGTTCGTGGTTGAAAAATGTTAGGGATTGGACTGGTCTAAATTCACAGTCATTACTAAAAATAGCTCAAGACAGAAAGATTTGCCGAAATTGTAGCCAACCTTCACTAGGAAGATAGCACCTTAAGAAGAAGAAGAAACAAATAACAACAAGATAAAAAAACAACACGTATACAAGAGAACACATTATATAAAAGAAAAATAAATATAATTGTTAAAAGTTAAAAAGAATGAACCATTAATAATAGTAATAAAAAAAAAACATTCTGAACTATATAGTAGTTTATATAATATCGTTTAAAAGTTCTTCAGTTGTGTAATATCCTTTTTGTACAAAAATTTTTTGATATTTTCTATTTCTTAATTCATATAATTAATATTTTCGTCATAATTAAATGATGGTTCTGTTTTTCACCCTTTATTTAGCTTCTACATATAGACTGGCGGTACATGACCAGTCAGGTGCAACGTTTTTAAAATGCATGCCAATCATATATATGAATGAAATTACCATGAATATGCCAGAAATGCAAATTTTAGGCAGTCGTCGCGTGCACAAGGGGGTGCAAATCGGGTTTTTTTTGTCTTTTTTTTTGGGTTTTATTTTTTTATTTTTTTTTAATGGATGCCAATAGTGCCAAACGAAAAGCCGTGAAAAAAAATCCAGCAGAAATTCATTGGAATGCAGTTTCCGCGCTCAAAACAACTGTTAATGTGCACATTAAATCGTAAAATTTTTTGGTGTTCTTGATTTTGGATGATTTTGATTTTGGATTTTTTTTGAAGGCTTTTCGTTGGCATTATTGGCATCCATTAAAAAAAATAAAAAAATAAAACCCAAAAAAAAGACAAAAAAAACCGATTTGCACCCCCTTGTGCATGAGACGACTGCCTAAAATTTGCATTTCTGGCATATTCATGGTAATTTCATTCATATATATGATTGGCATGCATTTTAAAAACGTTGCACCTGACTGGTCATGTACCGCCAGTCTATATGTAGAAGCTAAATAAAGGGTGAAAAACAGAACCATCATTTAATTATGACGAAAATATTAATTATATGAATTAAGAAATAGAAAATAAAGATCGATTTATCTTTCTTTTTTATCTTTGTTTATTTAAATATTATGCAAACATCCCAAGTTTCATGTTTTTCATATTTTAATGTATAAAAATGTGCTTTTTGATTAATTTTTGTTTGGCTATTAATTGCCTTTTCCGTGACTTCTGTACGGTACTATATGGAAGAATATGGCATTTTAAAGAAAACCTTTAAAATAACTTTTTCATTTTTCGTATTTTTAAAATCAGTGTGTCTGTTTCAGATTACAAATCCGGTACGTGATGCCGTCTGCCCGGCTAACTCTCCGGGAGGAGGACGTCGTTCGACTGGCATTGGAGTTTCTACACAACCGGGAGCTCCACATCTCCCAGCTGAGCCTGGAACGGGAAACCGGCGTCATCAACGGCAACTACTCCGACGATGTGCTCTTCCTTCGCCAGCTCATCCTAGACGGACAATGGGACGACGTCCTCGAATTCATCCAGCCTCTGGAAGCTCTCAAGTCCTTTGACATGCGCAAATTCAGCTACAACATCCTGAAGCACAAATATATCGAGTTGTTATGTATCAAATCTGAGGCCAACGTGCAGGGTAGCAGCGTGGACAACGCAGTGGAGGAGGTAGTTAAGGTTCTAAACGAGTTAGAGAAATATTCCCCGACGAAAGAGGACTATTCCACGATGTGTCTGTTGTTGACTTTACCCCGACTCACCGATCATTTACAATACAAAGACTGGAATCCGAGCAACGCGCGCGTGCAGTGCTTTCGCGAAGTGTATCCGCTCGTGGCCGAATTCCTTCCCGGGGACAGGAAATCGACGGACGTCAACGCCAACAGTTGCGCGAAAAACGACAGACTCATCCAGCTCATAATAAAGGGGATTCTATACGAGTCCTGCGTGAATTATTGCCAAGCCAAAGCCACCGGGTCCACCGAGACGCAATCTCAGGAAATGAGCTTCAGTAGACTGCTAGATGGTAGTGTGGGCTTCAGTGATTCCGACCTTAGTCTGTTATCGTGGTTGCAGAGTGTGCCGCCGGAGACGTTCTCCGTACCTTTCGAACAACGGACGCTTAACGTGGACGTGGAGAGACTGGAGAGGCCATCGCTGGAGACCTCGTGGACTGAACACATGTTAGTGACTCCCATCAAGCCAAAGACTTTCCCCCACTCCGCCATGCCTTTCACGAGGCCGCGATCCGCGGCTGATATCATGACGAGGTCGTTGATGCCCGTGTTGGACGGGTTGCCGTACGGCCTGGCGCAGAGCGGGGCCGCCATCCACAATGGAAACCCGAGGCTTATGGCACTTAGCACCGGTGATATAAGCTTGAATGGGCCCATGTCTAGGAGTAGTTTCGCTAGTTTTCATTTGACAGGTAGGAACAGTATGTAAGGTGCTAAGCTTTCGTAAGTTCAGATGTCTACAGTGTGTCCCATTTTGCCCATACAAAGTTTATTTTATGTCCGATTTAGATCGATTTTTTTTGCGCGAAAATAATCATTGTTACAAGCAGAAATTTAAATTAACAAGCTAACCTACATTTTGATTAGCTTTTTATCCCTGTTGGGATGATTCAGTACCTTTCCAGCAAAGGGTCGTAAGATAACTCAGTACATTTTGACATGTTTTATTTTTCTTTTTTTTTTCTTTTTGCATTGACTAAAGTAAAGGCTAACTACATTTTGAAATACAGAAAGGGCATCGGTTATATTGTTATTTAGTAAATGAAAATCGGTCAGATATTTATAGAGATAGAATTTTCACCGGTATGATCTTCATTTTTTTTTTTGTTTGGACACCTATAGATAATTTCGTGTATTACCAAAATATAGACCTTTTGGAGAAGGGTGAAACATCAGCGGAGTGATTTCAGACTTACGATTTTATTTTCGGACGGACTGCCACTCTGATATACCGGACGTGGTCATGCATCTTCGTAAATAACTCGTTTATTTTTAATTTTTCGAAAAAAACTCTATTTCAGATTTTTTGTCCAAAAAGTCTGTGCCTTATACCGGTTATAGAGATTGATCGACGGAATACTTAATTTTCGATTTTTATTAGGAAACTGTTCGGTATTTGTAGAATTTATCAAAAAAATCAAGTTTTCCAGGATTTGTAGATTCGCTTTTGTTTTATCAAATTTCTCACCAACGTCACCTAATGGACTTAGTCGAGCCCTACAATCGCCATTTTTTAAAATCAAAATCGGACCTTCGGTTCGGGAGTTATCAATTTCTTTGTAAAATCATACTCAGCCTTGGAAAAAATACTTGCGGTCAACGGATTCGGGCCGACAGCTTGATTTGTGGCCTTGTACCTTCGATCCCACCAAGTCTCATCGAAATCTATCAATATCCTGGACAGTTATCGTGCTTCCTAGCCCGATTTCGAGAAAACCAGTTTTTTGCAAAAAAATTGCAAAAAAATTCAATTTCCATTTGTTTTTTGACATAGTCACCGATATACTTATCTGTTGATCGTTGTCAGCGGCACCATCTCTTTTGTAAAATGTCTCGATCCGACTGCCCGTTACCCAGTTATTCAATTTTTTCCGAAAAACTCGAAACGTCTATATCGGTTACTTCCGATTTCCGAACGGAGCCGAGCTCCCAGCGTTAAGGTTTTCTAAAGGCCTCCTATTAACCACCCAAGTTTAATCGAAATCCGAAAACGGATTAGGGGGGCTGAGTGTGACCGACGGACGGAATTTTCTAAATTCGCTCTCGAGTCAATAGATATGACGTTCATTTCGATCCGACGTTTTTTTTCGGATTTCGATGGTCCACCGGAAAAATGCAAAACCTATACTACATTTTTTTCAAAATGTAGTAACAAGCTGACCTACATTTTGATATGATTTTTATCCCCGTTGGGATGATTCAGTATCTTTTCAGCAGAGGGTCGTAGATTTTGACATGTTTTATTTTTCTTTTTTTTTTTTCTTTTTGCATTGACTAAAGTAAAGGAAGGCTAACTACATTTTGAAATACAGAAAGGGCATATATTGTGGTTATGCATCTTTGTAAATAACTCGTTTATTTTTAATTTTTCGAAAAAACTATTTCATATTTATTGTCCAAAAAAGTCCGTGCCTTATATTGGTTATAGAGATTGATCGAGGGAATACTTAATTTTCGATTTTTATTAGGAAACCGTTCGGTATTTGTAGAATTTATCAAGAAAATGAAGTTTTCCAGGATTTGTAGAATCGCTTTTGTTTTGTCAAATTTCTCACAAACGTCACCTCATAGACTTAATCGAGCCCTACAATCCCCATTTTTGAAAATCAAAATCGGACCTTCGGTTCGGGAGTTATCATACTCGGCCTTGGAAAAAATACTTGCGGTCAACGGATTCGGGCCGACAGCAATAGGCTTCATTTGTGGCTGTGTACCTCCAATCTCACCATGTCTCATCGACATCGATCAATATCCTGGACAGTTATCGTGCTTCCTAGCCCGATTTCGAGAATCCCAGTTTTTTGCAAAAAAATTCAATTTCCATTGGTTTTTTGACATAGTCTCTGGTATACTTATCTATAGATCGTTGCCAGTGGCACCATTTATTTTTTGAAACATCTCGATCCGACTGCCCGTTACCGAGTTATTCAATTTTTCCCGAAAAACTTGAAACGTCTATATCGGGTACTTCCGGTTTCCGAGCGGAGACGAGCTTCCAGCGTTAAGGTTTTCTAGAGGCCTCCTATTAACCACCCAAGTTTCATCGAAATCCGAAAACGGATTAGGGGGCTGAGCGTGACAGACTGACTGACCGACGGACGGAATTTTCTAAATTCGCTATCGAGTCGATAGATATGACTTACATTTCGATCCGATGTTTTTTTCGGATTTCGATGGTCCACTGGAAAAATGCAAAACCTATACTACATTTTTTTTCAAAATGTAGTAACAAGCTAAAAACGTACCCTTCGCCAATTTACTGAGTTTTTATATAATTGTTACACATTCTGTGGGATACTCTTCGCAGTTTTCTTGTAAATAATGTTAGTTTTTGGACATCCTAAATTTTGTGATAAGTACCAACTTTGTTGTGAAAAAAAAATATATGAAAAAAAAAGCATCCAACCTGTGTAGGATTCGAACAAGATCTTTGGATTGCAACGCAAGGCAAGCAACAACAATCATTTATGTACATTAAACTTACAGAATATGTACCTCCCCAGAATCAGGCCCGGAGCCAGTCAGACAACCACGGCACGCGGCGCCGTGGTGACTTATTTAATTTTGGTTGTTGGCACGAGAAAACAAAACTCAACGAAAAAAACCGTTCGAAGCAATTCTACCCTGGAGATCTTCCTGGCCACCAGGAAAATGTCGTGGAGATTAAAGGAAGATATAGTTCTAAATATTTAGGTGTTTGAGAATTTATTGGTCAAGATGAAACAAAAAAGGACAAAAGAACAAAATGGATAAAACAAATAAAACGTATAAAAGGAATAGGGAAGGTTGGTTATAAGTTTTAGTAGAGATTAAAGATGAAGAAATAAGAAGTTGTCGTATAGGATAGTATCGCTAGAGGAAAATAGGCAACGCCTGGTATGGTAGGGGGTGTCGAATGTCGAAAAGGATTGCATTATGCTGTCTGATTCGAGTTTGTTGTGGGTTAGCGGACTATTGCCCAGTTTGAAATGGTAGAATTTTTGAGAATTTTCTTGGACGTAGTTCGCTAGTGGGGTTATGTCGTGGCAACGAGCATATAAATCTCTGAGGGAGGTATATCTGTCCGAACCAGAGATGAGGCGGATTGCAACGCAAAACTTTAGCCACTGCACCACCACATATTGCTACGAAAATTGAATCTCTGTGATATATATATATATATATATATATATATATATATATATATATATATATATATATATATATATATCTTTCGAGAATAATATTTCAACTCATTGGATATATTATGAAATATATATTAGTAAAATGCACAAAAAAATATATATTATAGAGATAACATTTCGCGAGATTTATATTTAAGTATAATCGACAAAAATTAAGAAAACATTTTTTTTTAATTAAATGATTTATAACTTTCTTATTTACTGATTGATTTTCTTCAAATGGGGTTCTTCCTCTAGCTAACACTAACTTACTTTCCAAATTTCAATATAATCGGACTTTTCTTTCTTAAGTTATCGTGCTTACAAGAAACGTGACGGACGGACGGACATTTTGAAAGTTGTTCAGAATTCGTTCACTAACACGATATAAAAAATTTTCCTCTACGAGCAATATTTACGATTTTAGAAATGTGCCGATCAAATACAATATACTCTTCGTTTTTGCGAAGAGTATAATAAGTGAAACCTACACAAATTGATAATCTAATATTTCTTTGTCAGTTGTTTGAGTGAAGGCACTCTTTTAAATATACAATCCCGTCCAACAGTGAATTATTCATTGGCAATTTCAGAATTTTTATTTCTCTCGGGAAAAATCCTAAAATAGGTATTGTTTCACGAAGTTTGGTACAAACCCATTTAAGTGGTTGTGGAATCCACCCACTGGTGTACGGGAGATGTGGGAGAGTTGGGAGAATTTTCAAAAATTAATTTTTAAAATTTTTATTTTTGAAAATTTAAAAAAAGTAAAAACAGTAATATACCTTCATATATTGGACCACTTCTTCCAAATATTAGTTAAATTTACATGGTAAATAACGGTATGGAAAAATATTTTTTGGTGTCATGTATTTGTCCCAAATCTCTCTTACGAGGGACAGTTGGGACTAGCGATGGGAAGATTTGGGACAAGCAATTAAATCTTCACAAAAATATGGAAAAATATTTTATTGCAAAAAATAACAAACAACGAGAAAGAATAAAATTAATTCAAAACAAACATACAAGACAAACAAAAATATATTGCAACAAACGATAAAAAAAAATTTGCTGACGCAAATCGCTGATCAAAATAATGTAAGAAAATTAATTCATACAAGGAATGGGGGAGACATAGGATGGGCCAACTCCTCCTTAAAATAACGTCCCAACTCTCCCTCACAGGTCGGTGTCATTAAAAGTGACCAGATTTACTTTTAGGTGAAAGTGAATCATGAAATGACCCTAACATTTAATAGCTAAAAGATCGGTCGTGACATTAAAATAACTCTCCAGCATCAGTTGCACCCACAAAGCAATGAATTGGATAATTTGAACAAAAAAAAAAAATTGCTTTTCAGTACATAAAACAATTACCTGAGTAACGGGCGAAATATGGCAGTCTATTTACTTCTCTCACAAATATACATAACCTGTATGACACACAATATCAAACTAGGTACCAACCAACCGGTATAAAAAGTCACTGTCCCAATTCTCCCACGGTACCATCTCTCCCACATCTACCCTACTCAAATTTGAAATAAAGAATTTCGTAATTTTTCACCCACAAAAACAAAAACAGTAGGTCGACCTTTTATATTCTATAAAATGCATCACAAGAATGCACTTTTCAAGGATCTATGTTATAAAAAAATCCGATCAAAATCGAATTTAAAATAAACTTTTTATGGAAGTGGTTGCGAGCGAAATGAAGCACACTGTGAACAGAAAAAATAAATTCGGTTGTTTTTTTTTACATTTTTTTTTTGTTAGAAAATAGAAAACTGAAAATAGAAAAGTGTAACATAAACAGTTAAAACGTACCTATTAAAGGAACTTTACCATAAAACTACTGTGACGAAAGTGGTACACAAGTGATGGATGGAAGTTTTTTAACAAGGTCCTTTACATGACTCAAATTGGATTTTTATTTAGATACATACAAAGTATTACAGTATTATAAATAGTGTATTATAAAATAATCTACGTTCCAATGTTTTAATGTACGGACAGTAAATAATGTGTACTGGTGGTTGCATAATATAAGTAATATGTATTTACAAATAATATCAAATACAAATTATTTCTGATTTCATAATTATTGAAATATGTTATTTTGGGTAATCATACACTCAACATCGAGCTCAATATCAAATACTTAATACGAAAAAACAAGAAATTACCGCCATTATTCTGAAAATGTAATAAATCGTTTTCTGAAAAAGATTACCAAGAGACTTTTCCCTGTACAAGAAGACACTATCTGTCTATCACTATCTCAAAAAAATGAAGTAATATCTCTAAAAAACCGCTGCCTACTTCCACATCCAGATTTCCTGTCCAAGTCTCTTAAAAAAAACAAATGTTGATACTAGTTTTGCACCCCACTACGTGGAAATATCAGTATTTAATAATATAATATTTCAAATCGTCTATCCCAAAAACTCAAAAAAAGATATGCCACATCGGTAGTATTAGCAGGTGTGGCAGGTGTTAAAAAAAAATTGAGGCCTTTGGTTCTTGTACTGTATTTAGTGGGTATACTAAATCACAATTTTATTTTTCTACCCCCCTTTAATATTGGTGGTTGGGTGGGGTGATAGTGGGGGTGGCTGATGTGAAAAAGATGTTAAACCGTTCCAGAGTAGTCGTTGACAAAAAAAGAAGTTGCAGAGCGACAGACAAAATTTTTTTTGTGCTTAAACTTATAATCTCCTTCATGATATTTTAAGCCTATTTGAACAAAGAAAAAATACTTCCACTCCACTACGTGGATGTGGGAGTAAATAGATTAATAGTAGATATAAAAAATAAGATATTAGATCATGATCGTATGAGTTATCCTCCAAATTCCCAAAATAACATTTTCCAATGGTCTAATATGTCCAATATGAATTGTAAATTGCAATAGGTTTGTGAAAATCTGTTGAAACCTTTCTTATAGATGGGCAAAGTATCTAAATTAGTGTGATAGATTTTAAAAAATGCGCCTAGAAATAAAGGGCAGCTTGTATGTACTTACTAGAAATTGGTTAGCAAATGTTAGATACAAATTATTTCGTCTTATATTAGGTTTGCTAACACTTACATGAAAAGGAACCTTGCAAAATTAATGATAATAATAGTGATTTTGCACTTTTTGTACCCCAAGAAAAATTGCAAAAATTTAGCAAATAGATTACAATGTTTGAAACAATATTACGTAAATAGAAATTTGCTACTTTATACAAAGTAGTCAAATCATTTTTCATAAATATACGAAAAATATTAGGTTATCAGCATTGTTTTCATTCCAAAAAATTAAGCAAAAGTTTTTTTTGCTCGACATAGAAATTTTCCCGTTTAGTCCATGTAAAACGCGGAATGCCTCCCTCATCGAGACCACTTGTATTTTATATTTCTTGGGTCGCTGATCACGAAAATCGGCTATAAAAATAGTGCCTCATCCCTAAAAATGTGCAATAACCACCCCTTTTGGTTTTTTTTTCGCGGTAATGTGAATAATACTGTAAAATAATGTAATGAATGTGTTAATTGTAATGACATTTTGCCAGTTCAGTATGTTCATTTAAAATTAACCAGAGGGGGTAAATGGAAAATTATGGATTTTTTTTTCAATTTTTGATTTGAGTTAAGATGAAGAAAATTTGTTTCCAACCCTTCAGGGCTGAAAACTTCCCCTATATCGCCTTTAAATTGAACTAACGCTTAGAAAATAAATAGAGATGTATATTTTTTAGTTTGCTTGTCATTTCTGATAAACTTCGTCGAAAAAAATACTAAAAAAATTTTTCACCCCTTTAGGGAAGCTTGCAGAGAATTGAAAGAGAAGGTAGAAATATACTTCATAAATTAACACTTCATATTGTTTGCAATATTTTAAATAAAAAAATATAAATATGGTGCAAAATTAAAACAAGCTAAAAACGTACTCCGCCTGTTCACCGAACTTTTTATATAATTGCTACACATTCTATAGGATACTCTTCGCAGTTTTTTGTAAATAATGTTAGTTTTTAGACATTTTTAATTTTATAGTACGAACTTAGTTGGTAAAATAAAGTAAAGATAAAAAAAAAACTATACCAAACCCCATTTGGGTTTCGAACCCAGGACCCTTGGATTGCGAATCAAAAGCGTAAGAACCACACCACCACCTTACACGTAAAAAAATGTACATTTTTACATTATAAGACACGAACTAAAATCATTTTTTCACAGTTGTATATTACATTATGAAATGTATATTTGTAAAATATATAAATATTTAGATATTAAAATGAAATATCGTTCCACTATGTTTCTATTCAATTATAAAAACATAAAAATCAAAAAATTTTTTTTTCAAATTTAAATCATTACTTAATAACATTTTTATTTACCGATCGATTTTGTTCAAAAACAATAGAGTTCTTCCTCTAGTTAACACTAACTTACTATCCAAATTTCAATACAATCGGATTTTTCTTTCTTAAGTTATCGTGCTTACAAGAAATGTGACGGACGGGCGGACAGACGGACATTTTGAAAGTTGTTCAGAATTCGTTCACTAACACAATGATATGAATTTTTTTTGTCTGCGAGCGATATTTACGGTTTTAGAAATGTGCCGATCAAATACAATATACTCTTCGTTTTCGTATTTGCCAAGAGTATATAATAACAAAATTTTCTTATCAAAATATAAACATTATGTACTAAATTTTCTCCAGTCTTGGTCTCATATGGGAGAAAATGAGCCTCTCTTGATTACCGCTAGAATCAATTCGCTCAACTTCATATACTTCGGTTGATGCATTGATTCCCGATTCATACCAATCATAGCTAACATTCAATTCATCCGCTTCTCCTTCTTGAAAAGAAATTTCCGGCTCAAGTTGCATATCCCAATTTTCATAAAAAATTACAAGCAAACTAAAAAGTCCACTACTTATTTTCTAAGCGTTAGTTCAATTTAAAGAGGTAGTTTTCACCCCTGGAAACATTTTTCTTCCAATTATCTTAACTCAAATCAAAAAGTAAAAAAAAAACCCTCAGCATATTTGTCCTTATTTTAGATAAACATAGTGAGCTGGGAAAATATCATTACAATTAGCACATTCATAACATTATTTTACAGTATTAATCACATTACCCGAAAAACTCCCCAAAGGGGGTGGTTTTTAGAATTTTTAGGGGTGACGCACTAGTTTCAGAGCCGCGGGACCCCGGTTTTCGTGATCGGCGACCCAAAAAACATATAATACAAGTGGTCCCGGTGAGGGGGGTATTCCGAGCGTCAAACATGGACTAGTTTCCTTACAAAAGTTAACGGCATCTACTGTAAGATTTGCGAATATAGATATAATTTTTTTTTTTTAATGAAAAAAATGCTGACAACCGAATATTGTGTTGTTCCCTGCAACAGAAAATTTATCAAATTTACGAAGTTGTTAGAGGCAGTAATTGAGACTTTCATAGCACTTTGCTGCAGTTTTGAGAGTTTTGTCTTCGAGTTATAAACAAAAACAAATTTTTGAAAATATATATACTGTGTGACCCATTTCAAGTGGACACACCTTCGTAACTCAGCTATTGGTCATCCAATTTCAACCAGATTTGGATCGGTTACAAAGACCTTTACTAAATCCTTTCTGAGTAAAACAAAACTTATTTCAGTCATTGGCGTGCATTTTTATTAAGAAAAAAAGGGTCGATTTTTCGAGAAGTCATATTAGGCATTTTTTTGTTGAAAAACTAATGCAATATTATTGATCAGCATGCTGTAGAACCCCTATATGCAGAATTTAACAACATTTTAATTTTTGGAAATACGGCCCCCTTGAAATTACCTATTTCAAACATTAAATAATTAATAAATTGGTAGATAACGAATTTTCTTTTTCGAAAAAAAAGTCATTCTATATTTTCTCTTTACATTCATTTTTTCTACCACTCCATGTCATCGATACTTTCAAATTCAGTAATCCTTAATGCCAGAATAATTTGAAGGGCTGATAGCTCAAAATTTTTAGCAATTTTTCAGTGAAAATTCTTGGCCTACTAAATTTGAAAGTATCGATGATATGGGACGGTAGAAAAAGTGAATTTAAAGAGAAAATGGAGAATGACTTTTTTTCGGAAAAAGAATTCGTTACTTTATTGATTATTTAATGTTTAAAATAGGTAATTTTAAGGGGGCCGTAATTCGAAAACCAAAAATCAAAATGTTGTTAAATTCTGGATATAGTGGTTCTACGCTGATCAATAATATTGCATTAGTTTTTCAACAAAAAAATGTTTAATATGACTTCTCGAAAATTCGACCCTTTTTTTCTTTGTAAAAATGCACGCCAGTGACTGAGATAAGTCTTGTTTTACTCAAAAAACGATATAGTAATGTGATACCGATCCAAATTTGGTTGAAATTGAATAGCCGATAACTAAGCTACGAAGGTGTGTCTACTTGAAATAGGTCACACTGTACGTATGTTGCGCATTCCCAAATTTTCAGAAAATCTCAATATTTGTGAGATATACCACAAAAAAAGACATTTGAACAACTTTGCTGCACTTTTTGCTGAATTTTTTTTCTGCAAATTATTGTAAAATGACGTTCTTTGCAATGGGCCTTTCCCATGTAATGGAAGTTGATGATTATTTTGTCATAAATAATTTATTAACACCTAATAAATTTTGTATATACACGTCATATCGTAAAATATTTTAATTTTAAATGGATATTTTAAAAATAAAAATATTGTCTAATTCACTCCATATTTCGATCAAATAAACGCACTCAAATTACGTCATGGGGGAACTCCAATCAAAATTAAACAATTTCTGGATTCATAGGGCATTTGCACGTGACGTCACAGCTAACCTCAAAAATATGTGTTTCTTAAGATTTAAGAGTATTACCCAGCTAGGATTAAAATTTCTGCTTGGTTCTCGTATTTTCAACTAAAGTCTAGTTCAGTGTAATGTTTATGAAGTTCTAAATACCTTGTCTTAATAAAATAGGGCTCTTTTTGTAGGTTGGAAGTCTGACCTGTAATTAGCAGTCTATTTTTATTAATCAACAATATTGAAAAATTATTTACGTGAATTTTTAAATTTTTGCTTTTAGCCAGTACGGCTTCAAGCTAAAAATGTGTATACAAATATTTAAAATGAGAATAAACTTGAAAAACTTAAAATTTAAGGTTATGATGCAGATGCATTAACCGAACCTCTTGATGTTTCTGAATTTTACATCTGGTCTGGAAACCTGCCGATGAGACTATTTCCATGTTGCCTAATATATATGAATGTTTAACGTTAGAGGAAATGCTTTAATTATTTCACTAAAGAATGTCTACTTTTTATCTCCGCTTTTGAAAATAATGAATTTCCCTTGAATAATACCACTTTCTATAATAAAAATGATAAGAATTAACAGAAGAACACACTTTCGACATGTTGGCTCCCAACAAATAACTGACACTTGGCAACAATGATGGAAATAAAATAAAGATAGGTTATGTTCTCTTATTTACGATTTACGTTGTGATCGCACGGATTTAGTATTTTGACTTCATAACTGTGTTTCTTAATTATTTAAAAGTGTGTGTGTGTGTGTGTGTGTACTGTGTAGACATAAAAAAATGGAGACAGATTTTGAGAAGGCAGCAAGTGATAATCTCCCTATTATTGACAGTGAAATGGGGAATGACAATTCCTGTTTACTTAAATAAAATAACTGTTACTGATAATTCTTTAGATTTAATAATGATTTTAAAAATTATTCAATAAATGTAAAAGAAAATAAAACACTTAAACCTAGTTGTTGATTTTTTATATTTTTTACAATTAATTATTTTTTATTTATTTGCTTTTATCATGTTTAGAGAATATTATTTAGGTATTATGCAAATCACAACTTACACACTTTTTTATCTATTATGAAAATACCTACTTTCTGTATATTGTTGCCCTAATCTGGGCACGCTAATATACTAGTTAGGTAAATACTTTAAAACACTCATTATTGGAGAACCAATCAAAACAACTACTCTTCTAGCTAATACTGACGAAGTATTGAATTACATGATAGGATTCTTAGCATTTTAAAGAAAAAAATATATTGAAAATATTTCAATCATTTATTTACAATTAGTCATCACACTTTTTTATTTAATATGAAATTATTTACTTTCTGTATATTGGTACCTTAATCGGGTCACGCTAATATACTACTTAGGAAAACACTTTAAAACACTCATTATTGGAAAACCAATCAAAACAACTACTCTTCTAGCTAATACTGACGAAGTATTGAATTACATGATAGGATTCCTGGCATTTTAAAGAAAAAATATTTAAACTACTTAAATTATTTATTAAAATTCAGTAATTCACAACAATTATTGAACCTTACATTCTATTTCAACTCTAGAAAAGTTGTACAAGTTTTTTCGAACTCGTTAATTCTCATCAGTAGAGTATAGAAACATTCATTCATTATTTACAAGCCTATTCTTGATGACTAATTGTAAATAAATGATTGAAATATTTTCAATATATTTTTTTCTTTAAAATGCTAAGAATCCTATCATGTAATTCAATACTTCGTCAGTATTAGCTAGAAGAGTAGTTGTTTTGATTGGTTCTCCAATAATGAGTGTTTTAAAGTATTTACCTAACTAGTATATTAGCGTGCCCAGATTAGGGCAACAATATACAGAAAGTAGGTATTTTCATAATAGATAAAAAAGTGTGTAAGTTGTGATTTGCATAATACCTAAATAATATTCTCTAAACATGATAAAAGCAAATAAATAAAAAATAATTAATTGTAAAAAATAAATCAAGAATAGGCTTGTAAATAATGAATGAATGTTTCTATACTCTACTGATGAGAACTAACGAGTTCGAAAAAACTTGTACAACTTTTCTAGAGTTGAAATAGAATGTAAGGTTCAATAATTGTTGTGAATTACTGAATTTTAATAAATAATTTAAGTAGTTTAAATATTTTTTCTTTAAAATGCCAGGAATCCTATCATGTAATTCAATACTTCGTCAGTATTAGCTAGAAGAGTAGTTGTTTTGATTGGTTTTCCAATAATGAGTGTTTTAAAGTGTTTTCCTAAGTAGTATATTAGCGTGACCCGATTAAGGTACCAATATACAGAAAGTAAATAATTTCATATTAAATAAAAAAGTGTGATGACTAATTGTAAATAAATGATTGAAATATTTTCAATATATTTTTTTCTTTAAAATGCTAAGAATCCTATCATGTAATTCAATACTTCGTCAGTATTAGCTAGAAGAGTAGTTGTTTTGATTGGTTCTCCAATAATGAGTGTTTTAAAGTATTTACCTAACTAGTATATTAGCGTGCCCAGATTAGGGCAACAATATACAGAAAGTAGGTATTTTCATAATAGATAAAAAAGTGTGTAAGTTGTGATTTGCATAATACCTAAATAATATTCTCTAAACATGATAAAAGCAAATAAATAAAAAATAATTAATTGTAAAAAATAAATCAAGAATAGGCTTGTAAATAATGAATGAATGTTTCTATACTCTACTGATGAGAACTAACGAGTTCGAAAAAACTTGTACAACTTTTCTAGAGTTGAAATAGAATGTAAGGTTCAATAATTGTTGTGAATTACTGAATTTTAATAAATAATTTAAGTAGTTTAAATATTTTTTCTTTAAAATGCCAGGAATCCTATCATGTAATTCAATACTTCGTCAGTATTAGCTAGAAGAGTAGTTGTTTTGATTGGTTTTCCAATAATGAGTGTTTTAAAGTGTTTTCCTAAGTAGTATATTAGCGTGACCCGATTAAGGTACCAATATACAGAAAGTAAATAATTTCATATTAAATAAAAAAGTGTGATGACTAATTGTAAATAAATGATTGAAATATTTTCAATATATTTTTTTCTTTAAAATGCTAAGAATCCTATCATGTAATTCAATACTTCGTCAGTATTAGCTAGAAGAGTAGTTGTTTTGATTGGTTCTCCAATAATGAGTGTTTTAAAGTATTTACCTAACTAGTATATTAGCGTGCCCAGATTAGGGCAACAATATACAGAAAGTAGGTATTTTCATAATAGATAAAAAAGTGTGTAAGTTGTGATTTGCATAATACCTAAATAATATTCTCTAAACATGATAAAAGCAAATAAATAAAAAATAATTAATTGTAAAAAATAAATCAAGAATAGGCTTGTAAATAATGAATGAATGTTTCTATACTCTACTGATGAGAACTAACGAGTTCGAAAAAACTTGTACAACTTTTCTAGAGTTGAAATAGAATGTAAGGTTCAATAATTGTTGTGAATTACTGAATTTTAATAAATAATTTAAGTAGTTTAAATATTTTTTCTTTAAAATGCCAGGAATCCTATCATGTAATTCAATACTTCGTCAGTATTAGCTAGAAGAGTAGTTGTTTTGATTGGTTTTCCAATAATGAGTGTTTTAAAGTGTTTTCCTAAGTAGTATATTAGCGTGACCCGATTAAGGTACCAATATACAGAAAGTAAATAATTTCATATTAAATAAAAAAGTGTGATGACTAATTGTAAATAAATGATTGAAATATTTTCAATATATTTTTTTCTTTAAAATGCTAAGAATCCTATCATGTAATTCAATACTTCGTCAGTATTAGCTAGAAGAGTAGTTGTTTTGATTGGTTCTCCAATAATGAGTGTTTTAAAGTATTTACCTAACTAGTATATTAGCGTGCCCAGATTAGGGCAACAATATACAGAAAGTAGGTATTTTCATAATAGATAAAAAAGTGTGTAAGTTGTGATTTGCATAATACCTAAATAATATTCTCTAGTTGTTTATATTTATTAACTGTAATTTGTATACTACAAAAGTGAAATGAATCATATTTTAACGTTTTTATTCAGTTTTTGTACATACCTATTTAGTTTTATAAATTCAATAGGTATGAAATACCTGTAGCTATAAATGTATTATTATATATTAGTACAGTAACTAAAGGTTTAACTTTGGAATAATGTCATATTATGATATAGATTTCATTCATTTTTGGCAACTTGATAGTAAATACATCAAAGAAAAGTTTCTGTAGTTTCACACGTCACTAGACTAGAACTAACAAAGCTTGATGACACTTCTGTCAATTCGGTAAAGATAGAAAGAGACAAACATTTATACGTACAATCTGCTCATATGTAGCCTCTATCAAGAGTGCTAGAGTATACTGATTGGTCATTCCCCCCATTTCGTCATCAGAGCCGAAATATTGCCGCCAGTTTTAAATTCATATAACATAATAATTTTTTCTGTAGAAAAGAAGCAAATTTCGTAAAAAAGAAAAAATACGGGTGGGTTTTTTTAAAGAGAACTTTTCAAATATTCAATTAAAAAAAACGTGGGAAAGGCCCATTTTAACAATGTTCCGGACAGTGTATTAATAAATAAATAAATGGCTTTCTTGTTTTCGCAGGTATAAAAAACAACAAACTGATGAACACATCAGTTGACAGACTATTCGAGAATGAGGGCGAAGTTTTCTTGAGCAACACTTACGCGGAATTTCAACAATTACCATCCATCCAGGAGCAAACGAGTACGCCAAAACTCCATGCCAATACACTTCCAAACACTCACTCACTTACGAAAAGTCCGGAAAGAAAAGTGTCGAATGCTTCCACCCCAGAGCATAGAGGTAGGGAGAGTCCTGCTTCCTTGGGAACTGCGCGGTGAGTTTTTCAAATATATTTTTATGTATACGGAGGCAGCCACAACAATGTCTTCATTGAAATATTTTTGGTATCTACCGGGTGTAACAGGATCATGGTACACCACATACACTACAAGTGATTTTTTTTTCACTTCCGGTTTCGCCGGAAGTTACACTAATTTTCGATTTTTAAATGGGACACCCTATATATTATTGCATTTTTGAATTCTGCATAATTTTCTGAATCCAACGATACCAAATAAGTGACATTTCAAACGTCATATTTTTTTATAATATAATTTTTAGTTTTCCATTTAAGTGTGCCATGACGATTTATTCTAAATGACAGACAGACAGAAATTTTTTTTTCGCTCAAACTTAAAATCTCGACATTTCATGACATTCTAAGCCTATTTGAACAATAAAAATTTTTAAAAATTTTTTTGTCGTTACTATACTTCCACTGGATGTGGAAGTAATTACGTGATTTATGAGCAAATAAAATTCATCAAAATGGTTTTTGGGACAAAACTCAATTTTTTCAAATAGAACCATATTGGCACCGTGGTACCATTTATTAGTACTATTAATAAAGAATTTATTCACATGTCGTATTAAAATGTGCGATAAATACAAACAAAATTACAGCTTAAAAAAAAACCGCTGCCCAAGAAATCACTACTTCCACATCCGGATTTTCTATCCAAGTCACACAACGAAAACATTTTGTATCTGGAAATAATTGTTTATGGAACTTTAATAATATAATATTTGAAATCCTCTACCTCAAAAACCCATAAAACAATACCCCACACCGGTAGTGGGGTGGGGGTGGTGACAGGGGGTGGGAGTGGGGGGTGGACGAAGCAAAAAATATTTTGAGGTTTCTGGTTCTTGTACACACACTAAATCACATTTTTTTTTCATCCCCTTTAATAATGGGTCGGGGGTGGTAATGGGGGTGGCTAATGCTAAATTTTTTTTTGGGACCTTAGCTTCTCTTGTCTATACTAAATATCAATTTTATGAACTCTTACCTGCTTGATTTACCTATTTACTCCAAATTTACCCAAATTTACCCCCCAACCCTTCGACGGAACAAGATGAAAATATAATCTAGTTCTAGATCTCGTTAAAGTACATATGTGTACCAAATTTTAAGTTAATATCTCAAACGGTTCCAGAGTAAACGTGCGCACAAAAAAAGTTACAGACCGACAGACAGACAGAAATTTTTTTTTTCGCTCAAACTTGAAATCTCGACGTTTCATGACATTCTAAGCCTATTTGAACAATAAAAATTTTTAAAAATTTTTTTGTCGTTACTATACTTCCACTGGATGTGGAAGTAATAAGAAAATACAATTTTGTTCTAATTATCTTGTTATACACAAGGTAGCTTTGAAATACAGGGTGACAATTGGGAACCGGATGTTTTTTGAACGCATAGTACGGAGCCTTAGCTCGATTAAAGAAGGGCAAATGCCATGTTACTACCTTTGTAATGTTATGCCATTTCAGCAGCTACTAACAGCCATACGAAAAATGTTCCATAAATAACAATGATCAATATGTACTCTAAATAAAAATGTAAGATTTTTGGTAGAAATTAATTTAGGTCTGCAGCTTCTAATGAGCGACGAAGCTCATTTTCATTTAGATGGAGCAGTTAATAAACAGAACTTCAGGCACTGGGCTTCTGAAAATCCACGAAATATCTATAAATGACCTCTTCATTATGAAAAAGTCACAGTGTGGTGTGCCGTTGGCCCTACTTGCATTATTGGTCCCTATTTTTTTGAAGATGCCGGGCGTTCCGTCACCGTTATACCGTTAATTCTAACCGCTACGTTCAGGTGATCCAATTTTTTTTATGCCAGAACTACTCCGAAAACGGATAAATCCAAGGAATGTGTAGTTTCAGCAAGATGGTGCCACGGTACATACTGCCTACGCATCAACGAATGTTGTCCTCATCATGTTCTCAGGAAAACTCATTTCACGTTTTGGAGATGTGCCGTGGCGTCCAAGGTCTCCAGAGCTGTCAAATTGTGTTTTTTTCTATGGGGGTATTTAAAGAGTCGTGTATATGCTCACACCATCTGATGACATTATCTTCCATACTTGATACACATCGTAAATGGCATTGTGTAAGCTTCATTATTATTATCTTGCATATTCTTTGTGTAACACTTATTTCAAAATCGTGCAATATATTCATGTGGCTGTTAGCAGTTATTGAAATGGCATAACATTACAAAGGTAGTAACATCGCATTTGCCCTCCTTTAACCGCGCTTAGCTCCGTACTATGTGTTCCAAAAACATCCGGTTCCCGATTGTCACCCTGTATAAAAAAATGAACAAATATTACAATTGTTCAAAATGCTGTCCATTAACGTCAATGTACTTCTGAATTCGCATAGTTGTTTCTCGAACAACGTTCGCCAATTGCTGGGTCGTTATGCTATTAATTGCGGGTCTTACACGTAGTTCCAGGTCTTCACGGCTAGTAATGGCGGTTGGGTAGACAATATTTTTTAAATGACCCCAAACAAAGAAATCAATCCAATCTTGGAGGTCACCTCACAGGACCATTCGTCGAAATTACGTTTTCTCCGAATCTCCGTTGAAGGTAATCAATTACTATCCTTGAATTATGGGGAGGAGCGCCCTGTCCTAAATCCAAAGGTAACTCGTCTAAAATGTCCTCAATCTCATTTTGCAGGAGTCTCAAGTATCTGGCACCAATCAGAGGTCCTTCAAATATTATTGGACCAATGATTCTACTACCGATTATTCCAAGCCAAACATTGGAACCGAACCGCACTTGAAAGTTACCCTCCCGTAATTAGTGATGCCGCCGAAACGAGATATTTCTCGGTCTCGTCTCGTCTCGTCTCACCTTGTCGAGACGAGGTCAAATTTTTTTCTCGTCTCGAAAAATCGAGACGAGACAAGATCTTTAAAGTCAAGATCTCGCCGAGACGAGACGAGACGAGAATTTCTCGACTTTTTTTTATTAGAGAGAATATAAATATTTACAAAAATAATATCCATATCAGAAAAATTTCATTTTTTATTTCTTAAAAAGCAACCATTACAAACATTAAAGTAAACAAAAGGATCCCGGTCTATATTCAACTAAAGATTTATTTCATAAAATTTATTTGATGCCTTTTACTATATGGGCATATTGTAAAAAATATTTTAAGAAAAAAAATTATATTATAATAATAAACGTAATACCTATACCTACCACCAACTACCTAATTATAGTTATTATTTTGCATTTACATGTTTTTTACATATTGATTCGAGGCAAGAAAAATCTTAAAATATGGAGAAAATTAAAATTCACAATATTTCAAATAGTTATTTAAGTTAGAGGTACGTTTAAAAAAACCGCTGCCCAAGGAAACACGACTTCCACATCCAGATTCTCTATCCAAGTCACTCACAACGAAAAAAATTTGTATGTGGAAATAATTGTTTATGGAACTTTAATAATATAATATTTGAAATCCTCTACCCCAAAAACCCATAAAACGATACCCCACATCGGTAATGGGGTGGGGGTGGATGAAGTAAAAAAAATATTTTTAGGTTTCTGGTTCTTGTACACACACTAAATCACAATTTTTTTTTCATCCCCTTTAATAATGGGGTGGGGGTGGTAATGGGGGTGGCTTATGCCAAAATTTTTTTTGAGACCTTAGCTTCTCTTGTATATAATAAATACCAATTTTATGGACTCTTACCTGCTTCATTTACCTGTTTACTCCAAATTTACCCCCATTTACCCCCCAACCCTTCGACGGAACAAGATGAAGATATAATCTAGTTCTAGATCTCGTTAAAGTACATATGTGTACCAAATTTCAAGTCAATATCTCAAACGGTTCCAGAGTAAACGTGCGCACAAGAAAAAGTTACAGACCGACAGACAGAAATTTTTTTTTTCGCTCAAACTTAAAATCTCGCCGTTTCATGACATTCTAAGCCTATTTGAACCATAAAAATTTTTGAAAATTTTTTTGTCGTTACTATACTTCCACCGGATGTGGAAGTAATTAAGCAAAAGTCAAATATTCATATAAACTGAAGTGTAATTTTATAAATTAAATAACTAAAAATTTCACTTGTGAAAAAAAAAGAAAAATGGGAACTTTCACATTTGTCGAGACGAGACGAGATTTTGGGTAGACGAGAATATGTCGAGACGAGACGAGACGAGACGAGACGAGACGAGACGACAATGTCGGGACGAGACGAAAAAAAACAATTTCTCGACGAGACGAGTCTCGCGGCAACACTACCCGTAATAAATAATGTTGATTTTCTTGGTACCAATATTTTGTATTTTGTCGGTTAAATAATCCCAAATTTGTAAACCTAGACTCGTCCGAAAATAAAATCATTCCCAAAAAATCATTGTTTGGCTGCACGGTATTCTGCAAAATCCAATTGCAATATTCCATCCTACGTTCGTAATAATTTTCGTACAAGTGCTGGAGCAATTGATATTTAAAAGATGTTTGGTGGCTGATTTCCAGTTCATACCCAATTTGCCTTAAAGAAACAGTCTTATCAACTTCTATTCGAGCCAAAACATTAATTTCCGTTCCTTTGTCAAGAATGAAATTTTCTTCGGGATCATTGTTGGGCTCTCTTCAGAATTCATTTTCAAGACGTTTAAAATAATTTCTCACTGGACATTGCCTATCAGGATATCGTTCGGCATAAAGGTGTCTAGCCGCTACGGCATTTTTTTCTACATTCCCCATAAATATAATTAACATGTCCACTTTTTCATCTCTTGCATTTTGCGGCATTTTGAACATAATTAACAAGAATTTTAAACAATTTTTAAAGACACAATAAAAACCGGTAAACAACAAATGTTTGGCAAGCTATATTTCATTGTTTTCAAAGCCACCTTAGTTACTTCTTAACATTTAATTAGAACAAAATTGTATTTTCTTAGCTATAATTTGTTTGTATTTATCGCAAATTTTAATACGAAATATGAATAAATTCATTATTGATAGTACTAATAAATGGCACCACGGTACCAATATGGTTCCATTTGAAAAAAATTGAGTTTTGTCCCAAAAACCATCTTGATGAACTTTATTTGCTCATTAATCAGGTAATTTAGTATTTTTGACGGGTTTTCGATTTTTCTAGCATTACACGGGTCATGGCACACTTAAATGGAAAATCAAAATTATATTATAAAAAATATTGACGTTTGAAATGTCACTTATTTGGTATCGTTGGATTCGGAAAATTATACAGAATTCAAAAAATGCAATAATATACAGGGTGTTCCATTTAAAAATCGAAAATTAGTGTCACTTCCGGCGAAACCGGAAATGAAAAAAAAAGTCACTTGTATGTCAAACAGTGCCGCTTATCATATATATAGGATATCCCAAATTCCAATTAATTATCTTCAAAACTAACGGAAAAAAGGGGAGGTGTACCACGATCCTGTTACACCCGGTATAATTTATAAACAATATACATACCTACCAGTCATGAATAGTCCAGTCAATGACCTTTTTCCCGTATAATTTTGCCAAACAGCACCGATTTTCATAAAAATTTGGATTTAGGATCTACTTACCCTCTACTCTAAAGTTGACCCTGTACCGGGGGTTGCTTTTACCCTGGGGGTGAAAAATGTTTCATTGAAAATAAGTCCGGTAATGGATAGATTGACTAATTCTAAGCTTAAACTTTTGTTCTATAAAGGTTTTTTCTGAAAGTCAATACTTTTCGACTTATTCGCGCGTGAAAATGTCAATTTTTCAACCAATAAACCCACGTTTTCAGATGGTTTTTCGCGAATAACTCAAAAAGCAAGTATTTTATCGAAAAAATCATTTTTAGTAAAAATGTAGCTTATAAAAAAACAAAAAGAATGGTGTATGGTGTCTGTAGTCCCAATACAAACGGAGTAATAGCTTGTTGGAAGTCGGTTCTCATTCGTCAAACGCCAAAATTTAAAGTTTCAACGCGAAGTTGCCAAAAGACAATGCATTTTTCGGGGAAACTCATGGAACCTTTTTTGAAGTGCTTGAAAAAAAGCTTCATTTTTATTTTTTAGAAAAGTCCCTAGCATCAAAACTAAGCGAGTTATGACGAAAATAATGTTGGTCCCTATTTTTTTCGGCGTCAAAAGAATGTGAAAATCACCCCCTAATTACCACCCGAATTGAAAATAATCATTACCACTTTGCAATTTACTTTATTTATGTACTTGTAACATGCTCTAGAAGTTTGACCAATTTGAGCTTGAAGTGAAAAGATCATTTTTGTAATTTTGCAAAAAATTGCCTTTTCTTCAAAATAACTCAAAAACTATTAATGATACGCAAAATTTTGTAGAGTACAAAATTGTAGGTTTTGCTTTTCTGAAAATTTTCGTTTTCTTTTTTTTTTTTTTTTGATAAAACTTGAGTAAGATATGGCCGTTTAAAGTTTGTATATGTTCGTAAATAATAACTTGTTCAAGCCCTTTCAGCTCAAACCCTTTCAAAAATAGGGGCTGAAAGAAAATAAAATTTATATGAGCTTATAGCTCTTGAAGACAACCTATAAAATGGTTTTTTGAAGGACTTGGATAGCTTAAAAACTAAGCGAGTTATGGGTAAAAAACCAATCACATATTTTTGCAAACCCAGTTATGGCTGGCAAATAAAAATATTAATCCACTTGATTGGGGTTGGGTTAATATTGAAGGAGTATTAAATGCAATCAAAACTCCGAATCAACCTGCACCTGAAGAGCTGTTGAAAATGATTTTTTGTAGCTGTAAAAAAGGGTGCGGTTCAGCGTGCGGTTGCCGAAGACTAGGACTTTTTTGCAGTTCGACATGTATAACATCGGAGCGGAGACAATTGTCAAAATAGTGCTCCAAGAGGAGGACGCGGAGGAAGACGAGAATGAGGCGGACGTGGAAAGGAATGAGAACGAAGAGGAAAAGGAAGACGGTAGTGAAGAGGATTTTTGATTATATATATGTTTTTTGTAATAAAAAGAAAATGTTTTTGTAATAAAAAGAAAATGTTGTAATAAAAAGTAAAAAAATTAAAATCCATATAATTATAACTATCTAGGGGGTAGCTTTTAGGGACGAAACTGTTTAATAAATCATAAATTATGTCCCTTAATGTAATTTGATGTTCATTCAATTTATAAAGATGATTTCAATCGATTACACGCTCGAATCTACAATTCTAAAATTATTTTCGAATAGGGGTAGTTTTCACCCCTAAAAAATAAAAAGCAACCCCCGGCACAGGGTCAACTTTGAAGTAGATGGTAAGTAGAACGTAAATCCAAATGTTTGTGCAAATCGGTGCTGTTTGGCAAAATTATACAGTATCGCCGTATTTTACCTTTAATGACTGCACTAGAATACATGATCTTTCCATTGATTTCTTGTGAATAAAACGCACAAATTGCTCAATCCAATTAATAATAATTAATACATTTTCAGATCTTCAAGGAGAGATTCCCTCAATGAAAGGCCCATGGCCTCCCAAAGTATCATCCTATCTGCAGCCCCGGTAGAGTCTATTCCTAACTTAGACCAAAGCTTTTCTGGAGAGCTGGTCAAGGAATTCCAGAAAACCAAGCAAAAATTACAGGAAGCTCTAGCAATGCGAGAACGGGAACGCGAAGAGTTAATCAAACAGATCAACAGTGAAAACAGCAAGTACGTGGAGGAATGGTAAGTGTTCTTGTTAAGTACTTGCTTAATTGAGATTCTGCTGGGATGTGGGGCATAATTTACTTATGCCCCCTGATTACCTGCAGTACATACAGGGTGTCAAAACCATCCCCTGAGGTGTTACGACCCTCTAAAGGAGATCTAAAATGACCAAAATTTCTAATTTGGGTGCTAATGAATGGATTTTGATGAAAGCTTGTGCAATGTGTTTGTAATGACGTTAATAAAAACGTTGAAAAAAAAATAGAGTAGGAAATGATCGGAAAGGGTAGAAACACCCCTTTTATCACGGGTTCCGTAACTTGTAGAATTAGGTCAAAAATGAAAAAAAACAATATATTTATCTTTTTTTGGTGTAAAATAAGATGTTTTTATTCTTGTGAATTTTTTCGAAAAATGCATATTTTTCGAGATATGGCCACTCGAAAATTCCCAAAAGTGGCGGAGGGGAAATGTAAACGTTGAAAACAAAATCTGAAAAAATTCAGGTGAATGTATCATCGAAATACAAGACTTTTTTTATTTGCAACTTTTGTGTAAAGTGCTTTTTCACCGAGTTTTTCCGAAAGAACATGAAAAACCGCTGCCCGAGGAATCACTACTTCCACATCCAGATTCTCTATCCAAGTCACTCACAACGAAAAAACTTTGTATGTGTAAATAATTGTTTATGGAACTTTAATAATATAATATTTGAAATCCTCTACCCTTCCATAAAACGATACCCCACATCAGTAGTGGGGTGGGGGGTGATAGTGGGGGGTGGATGAAGTAAAAAAAATATTTTGATGTTTCTGGTTCCTGTACATACACTAAATCACAATTTTTTTTCATCCCCTTTAATAAGGGGGTGGTAATGGGGGTGGCTAATGCCAAAAATTTTTTTGAGGCCTTAGCTTCTCTTGTATATACTTAATACCAACTTTATGGACTCTTACCTGCTTGATTGACCTATTTACCCCAAATTTACCCCAATTTGCCCCCCAACCCTTCGACGGAACAAGATGAAAATATAATTTAGTTCTAGATCTCGTTAAAGTACATATGTGTACTAAATTTCAAGTCAATATCTTAAACGGTTCCAGAGTAAACGTGCGCACAAAAAAAAGTTACAGACAGACCGACAGACAGAAAATTTTTTTTCGCTCAAACTTAAAATCTCGACGTTTCATGACATTTTAAGCCTATTTGGACAATAAAAATTTTTAAGTCGTTATACTTCCACTAGACCTGGAAGTAAAACTACTTAATACATTTTTAAATCGCGATTTTTCCACCCTCTGTATCTCCTAAAGTATTGATCCTACATAAAAAAATGAATAGGAACTTATTTGTAGAAAATTTCATCTAGTTTAATTTTGTATAAAGATAATTTTTCGCTAGAAGTCGTAGTTTTCGAGTTATTCAAGAAAGACGTGAAAGGGGGACCTTTAAACCACCCCCCACCGGTCAGGACTTTTAGTATGTTGTTCAGGACACTCCCCTCCCCTGACAACTGTAAGAAAATTGGCGACTACACGAATTAATTCCCCTATTTTTCCTTCGTTGAATGGACTATGTAGGGTGCTCATCGTTATTACCAGAGCTCGTATCTCAGGTTGCAATTCCAGAAACGTATTTTGTATACAACGTGAATTGTTGAGATTTGCTTTTCTTAATTTATAAATTATAAAACTGGCAGTGTGTACAGGCACACGGTTTTGTATTAGCTGATTTTAAGACAGTTCGTATACGCTCTTTTATTTATCGGCAAAATTTACACTACATTTAAATGTACCCCCAAGCACGCCCATGATGATGATATATCATATGATTGCTTCCACTTAAATACATCCAATTACCAAATTATATTGTATTATGATAGAATATTCCGCCGAGAATAATCAAAAAGTGAATTTTAGTCGCCCCATTTAGAGGGTCGTAACACCTCAGGGGAGGGTTTTGACACGAAAACACTACGTCATATTTTTGACGTCATCGGTCATATTAGGCAATCCAAACCACGTGACTTCCAACATGGCGTGGCGGACAAACATTAGTTTTAAGCATTTTATTCCAAACTCGCTACGTTTTCGAGTGCTAATTATCTCACGACCTATGTTATAAATACTTTTTAAAATACTATCGTATTTTGTTTCTAGGTATCAGATGAAGTTAAAGTTTATCCATAATTTGGATCCTTTCACAATCTAAACAATACAAATAAACCCTTGTTTGGCCGCCACGCCATATTGAAAAACAATGTTGACAGGTCGTTGGATTCCCTAATTGATGGTAAACACTAGGGTTTCTGTCCCGGGAATCCCGGGACGGGATTTCCCGGGAATTATGCCAGTTTTTGAAAGTCCCGCTCCCGGGAAATAACAGTCGGGATTTCCCGGACACGCGGGAATAAAAAGACGTTCTAAGAATATTAAATTTAGTGCTGTTATCACGCAAGCTGCTTCTTTAACAACCTGTTATTTTCTAGCTGTTATTTGCTGTTATTTCTGTTCGAAAATAACAGATAAGAAACAAGACGTTGTAAAAATATTCTTGCTGACTGCTGTGAAGCTGTTATTCAGAAAACAGCAGCAGCAGATAATGAAATCGCAACGCAACTGCATAGACTTATGTGTTTAAATACTGTCATTGCATACGCTGTGTTTGGCGTGGTTTGCTATCCGTTGACGACATATGTTGCCGGTAGGCGATCGGCGAATCAAATTTAATTTGTATTAGGTAGTGTCCGAGTATATTATGATACTCATAGAGAAATACTATATACATATATAGCTATGTGTATCTATGCTGGTGTTTCTTTATTAATTTAACATGAAATAATAATAATCATTAAAGGTTGAGGCTTAAAGAATGATTTATATAAATAAAATTATTTATATTTTTTATTTATATGTATATGAACGTAAAAAAAATCAATTAATACCTCTATAAAACATAAAAATCAAATAATTTTTTCTACATATTCTTTTAAAATTTAAATAAATAATATTTACATTTTATATATTTATAAAAAAGAATAGTATATTAAAGTATAAGTGGATATTAAGGTCTTTAAAACACGCGCGATTTTTCGAGCACGACGGCGCAGCCGGAGTGCTCGAAATAGAGCAAGTGTTTTAAAGACCAGTTATCCACGAATGCTTTACGCTATTTTTTTTTATTGGTACACTTTGAAATCATATATACTGGTATTATTACTGCAAAAAATGGAAATAAGAATTAAGAATGTAAAATGGTTGAATTCGTGATGTGACATCAGGATACCTGTCAGTGTCATGAAAATGAGAAAACAAAAATTAATTTGCAATCTGTCACATAGGATTAATTATTGTCACTACAGTTGTCACTGATTGTATATTGCTTTAAAATGAGTTCTAACATTGATTACTTAAATAGAAAAGCAGAATCGCGGATAATACCGCAAAAATCGGAAGACAGAATACGACAACTTCATCAAATGGATGGAAGAGCAAAAGGTAACAGATACAGATGAACGAGTTGTACTTGCTTACCTTTGATGTTGCCATGGTTAACTTTAAAACACGCGCGTTTTTAAAACTTGGATTTAAACACTCTGAGGCGTACTTTAAATAAGCAAAATAGGGTACCAATAAAAAAAAATATTTTTATTTTTGTTTTAAGACTTACGTTCTGTCTTGTTGTGTTGTTGAGTTGTTATTTATTTTTAATTATGTATACCTAAATAAAACAAAACAGTCCGAAATTTTTTTTTGCCAAAAAAAGAAAACAAACACATTTTTTAAAAATTCGATATTTGGATGATTAACAAACATTTTGAAACAAAAAAATGTGTTTTTTTGGTAAATATATATACAATTTATTATTTCCCAGGAATCCCGGGATTCCCGGGATCATCAGTTTTTATTTCTCGATTCCCGGGAATGAAAAAAAGTCGGGAAATCAGAAACCCTAGTAAACACCTAACCTCAAAAATACATATCTTTTAAAAATTTCCGAGTAATATGTCACTATTATGAAAATTTCCGCTTCGTACTTTCAACTAGAATCTTGTTCAATGTAATGTTCATAAAGTTTTAAAAATCTTCTCCCAATAAAATAAGGCGATTTTTGTAGGTTGGTAATCCAACATATAATTAGCAGCCCATTTTTAGTAATCAACAATCAATATTGAATGACTCAATAGTCATCATATGCGTCAATTTTTAAATGTTTGCTTGGAGCCATACTGGTTTCAAATGAGAAGTGCGGATACAATCATTAAAAATTACAATAAACTTAAAAAACCTAAAAGTTGGTTATATTAATGCAACCGATGATGTCACAGCCCGTTTTGTATAATACCCATTCAGTTTTGTTATTTATTTGTTGAAATTTTAAATTGATAGATAAAAGAATGGTGTTTAAATATTGGTAAGTGCTTTAATGGTTGGAGTACTTCATTTTAATGATATTAAAAAAGCAAATTTGCATACAGTGAAAACACCTAATTCCTGCTGTAACTAATATTTTGGGTCGTCCTGTACTTTTGTTGATTTAACTAAAAAATGGAATTCTTGCAAAAATTTGGAAGGGACCTTAGTCCGTACCTGGTTAAAAGAAACTGCTCACTAGCGCCCTCTTCAAATCACTTTTCTGGAAATTTAGAGTTTTGAAACAGCGATTGAAAATCAACTACCAATATATCATTAGCATTGAATATAAGTTTCTCTTGCGATCAAATATTCGATCTTAGAGGTCGAATTTATAGTTGTTTGTAAACACAAGAGAAAATGTTTTATTGATTTAGTAATACAATACATTTCTTACGTAATGTTCAAAGTAATTGATTGTATGATTGACAGGCACAGCGGTACAAGCAGCAATAAATTTAATTTCGTTACATATCTTTTAAGATAAATTATACATAGGTGTGGTGGGTGTAATAATAATTGTTTGCGATATTCATTGTTTTTATTTTGTTGCAATATTTCAGTTCATTTCAGAATATATATATATATATATATATATATATATATATATATATATATATATATATATATATATAAAAAATAAATAAATAAAATCACCGATATCAGAAGTTTATTTGATATGTTTATGTATTTTTTAATATGTATTGGTAACACTGAACAGATAAGCAACGTTATGTTAGGCAATTATAAATATTTATATTTATGTTATTGTTTAAATAATTCAATTAACTTCACAATATATTTTTATTCAGAAATAGAAACTGGTCTACACTTTATTAATGCTCAAGCTTAACTGTCGATCCTACACAGTGTTGCGAGCAGGTCTCGTTTTTTCGTACTAGATGTCGTTATAAATTCGTAACAGATTTCAACTTTTCGTAATGACATACCTAGAGGAGAGTAGGAGAACGCCACGGGCGAAATTCTTTTTGAAGGTCATGATTTTTTAGAGTATCTTCATGTAACATATACTTATTACATCGAAATGAATAAATTGAATATATTTTAATGTTTCTATAGTGGCTCCACCTGTCATTGAATGGCGAAAATTTTCATTACAATGTCAAATAGAGGCGTCTTCTTCTTCCTGAATAAAATTACCGTTAACAAGTCATAACTTTTAAGAGTCTAGCGATGTCGTTTTACTTTGAGCACCGACTACCAGTTCTGCTGGTAGCATCTATCGGTATAAATATATAACGACATTAACGAAAAAAAAAAAGTAATAGATATTCGTTGCGGCGTAATAGCGTAATAGGGAGCGTTTAATAGTAATAGATCTGTTACAAAAGTAATAGTGCTCGCAACACTGATCCTACATATTATATTATTAGTTCTGAATATGGGCCCTTTCATAAGTCTATAACCCAAACATCATAAATTACTTATAACATAAACAACACTTCTAAGAATCGGCGTCTGCCAGAGAGCCTCTTGTACCATGGAAACTTGTCCCCGCACCCCGCATTGTTTACATATTCTTACAGTTAGAATACTCGAATTGTGTTGGAAATGATTGGGGTAAATAATATTGAGCAAATCCGCATAGAGAAAAACATTTCTCTGTGATTACTTCACTCATTAACGTGATAGCCAATGAAAGCTCGTTTTTTGCACCAACCAAATGTCATTATTAGTGGTTAACTATCCCAGATCGCTGTAATTACTTCCACCTCCAGTGGAAGTATAGTAACGTCAAAAAAAAATGTAAAAAATATTTATTGTTCAAATAGGCTTAGAATGTCATGAAACGTCGAAATTTTAAGTTTGAGTGAAAAAAAGTTCTGTCTGTCGGTCTGTAACTTTTTTTGTGCGCACGTTTATTCTGGAACTGTTCAAGATATTGACTTGAAATTTGGTACACGTATGTACTTTAACGAGATCTGGAACTAGATTATATTTTCATCTTATACCGTTGAAGTTGGGGTACCGCAGTAATAAACGTATATCGAAGACGTCTATGTTCCATATGTGCTATCCCACTATTAAACGTATATCTTACATACCGGGTGACCCAGAAAGTACCTACCCCCCACTTTTTTCTACAGTTTTAAAAATAAAATTCTGAAATTTGGAAAATCAAATATAGGTACCAATGATCACATTTTGACCATTCGGTGGTAAAAGAATCACTTCCGGTATGGCCGGAAATTGCCACAACTTTCTTATTTTAAATAGCACCCTGTATATTTAAGTCACCTTTCTCATAAAGGTGTAATTTCCAACGCTTTTGAGAAATAACCTTGGAAATGGCATTTATTTGCTATTTCTAGTTAAAAAAATAGAACGTACAGGGTACTATTTGAAAAATTGGAGTTGTGACAAATTGAAATTCCATGAAATGGAAAGATGGGAAAAACATTTCTAAATCCAAGCAAATGAACAAAATAGGCCAATTTTAGATTTAATTTGTTGAGAACTACCCTTTTATTCAAATTCAAAGCCTGCTTCGAAATTTTTTAAATTTGTTCCTGAATTCCAAAGCCAACTAGAAATAGCAAATAAATGCCATTTCCAAGGTTATTTTTATCCGATTTTAAATCTGAAAAAAGCGTTGGAAAGAGAAATTACACCTTTATGAGAAAAGTGACTTAAATATACTGGGTGCTATTTAAAATAAGAAAGTTGTGGCAATTTCCGGCCATACCGGAAGTGACTTTTTTACCACCGAATGGTCAAAATGTGGCTATTAATGCCAATATTTGATTTCCCAAATTTAAGAATTTTATTTTAAAAACTAAAGAAAAAAGTGGGGGGGGATAGGTATTTTCTGGGTCACCCGGTATATGCCACACCATTAATAAACGTCTATATTTTGAATTTACAGTCACACAAACAATTTATAAACGCATATGAAATATATATATATATATTAGATATATTATATATGTGGCATGTATGTCATATAAATATATTCCATATGCATTTATTGTTTGTGTAAATATAGAATACAAAAAGACTTACAAATGTATTACTTATTTATTAATTCACCTATGCGTATTGACGATTCTTTCACGTACCTATAAGAAACCTAAGTTATAAAAACCTCTTTACGCTAAATGAATTCTCCTATTATTTTTTATTTTATTTTCAGTTACTTAAGATACTAATGGCTGACAACAGTGTATATATTTATTACCCAGTAACAATTAGTCATAACAAAAATAATAAGAAAATCATATAACCTAAGCAAACTTTTAAGGTATATTTTATAAAACAACCCGGTCTTATTTTGTTATTTTAGTTAAAATAGAAAATATAAGCTAGAAGCAAAAGAGTCTTTATTAAGTAAAGTAAATAATTTAACATTATTTTAAACGAAACAATGATAAATTAGGAAATAAAAAATCTCATTTATTGCTATTGGCATATCTAGATATAGCTAGTTTCAGCCAATCTTGCACGGCTGCGTTAATTGCAATTTCACTGACCTCCTGACCTGCCTCCCTGGAAATATTAAAAAAGTGTTAATTTTCCTTGATGAAATATTTTTTTTCATTTTAAATTAATTCAAAATCAGAAAATAACATGTAACGATTACGCACTAAGTTCACCTTTTTACATTTTTCAAAAAATAGAGTGAAAATTTGTATCTAGGCTTATTTTAACATTTTAAACAACTTCTTCAAATAACGCGAAAAATAAGGATAGTTATCTCTTCAACTACTTTTATATTTTCTATATTTTTGAGCACCTAGTATATATTTTTGGCCATTTCACATACCGCCGATTGTAAAGTACATATTCTGTGAGTGTACCCGTAAATAATTTCTACGAGGATTTTTTTGTTTGTATAATGCAGGAGATTGCCAGTCTTTTAATTAATCCGCGAGTTCTATTATTCATCGATTACACAGGCTCACAAAAAAAAAGTGTCTGACCATACCTATCTCTTGTATTTTGAGCCGCTCAACACGAATCTGACATTAGTTTTTCCCCAGCACGTCAGGTTTTTTTTTAACAGCAAATAAACATAAATATTACGATTCAACAGACTTTCTTTGCTGTGGGCCCCCGACTATATTTATTTATTTTAATTTAACGCTCGTTCCGAATTTAGTTAATCATTTTGATAACAAAGAAATGATCGAATTACATTGATTTGATATTTAGCGTTCCGCTAGTTGCATTCGATTATCATTGTAATATCCGCTAAACATTTTCTAATTTTCACTCGTCGGAATCAGTTTACATGTGTCTGCCATGATTCTTGCCGTATTAACCTAATTGCTTGTATTCAATCACAAACAGATTATAATTAATGTTTTCCGGCTACGCGACATGGTGCATTTACGTTTGTTTGTGTTATTTACTTTTACTTTTACTCAATTTAGTAAATATAGTAACGTCTGATTACTGGGCGTGAGAAACCATTTCTGGAGGATTATTGAGATCTGTATCTAACCTAGATATACCTCATAATTGGTATTGTTTAAAAACATCAGAAAGCTATCGTGTTGACTTAATGTTTGTTTTGTTTTTGAGGGGCGTATTACGAAATTATGGACCATATAATTTATTACGCAACTACTAGTGTGAGCGCCTGTGTCGTCTCGTGTGCTCCTCGATGAAACACATCTGATGTATTTTTTATTTTTGTTTTATAGGAATAATATGATAACGATTGTTGGCCATTCGAAAATAGATGCTGACCACCTCACAATTTTGAAATGAACAAATCCTGCTAATAGCCTTTGACTTTTCAGGGGCAAGGAATCTGGGTTGAACAAGTCCTAATAAATTGCTATTGTTCTTTGATAATAAACTGCCAATTTACGCGAATTATATTACCTTTTCGAAACTTAGCTTAAGCAAAAATTTATAGATAAAATTTAAAAGCACGAGGGGAGAATATTTCACGAATAAATAATTCATTAAGTGCATCTTCAATATTATGTTTTGTAATTAATTGCCTTCAGACGGTTTCTTGTCACCTTTTCGAGTTTACTGACCTTTATTTTCAATTTCATCATTTACTTCACATAAAAATGCATCTCCAAATGTATAAATGATGTAATGACAATGACAATCAAGAAAAACAGTATACTTTATAGTATGGTAACTCGTAGACTGGTCTTCACTGTAAAGAGTTCTCGGGCACGCTTCGACCAATCACACTGCGAGTAAAGCCAAACAATATTAAATTTTATCAATCTCTCGCTTTTATGTTCTAAGGTTGCCAACATCAGATGAAATGGTACCGCCATCTAGTAACGCTAGCTTAACTTAACTGTGTTTACAGAGAATTTTTCAAGAATTATTATATTAAAGTGTTTGTTTATTAATATATATTATGTATTTAATCCTTATTTTTAATTTTCAGTTAACGTTTGCTTGTGAGAGAACTTTAAATACAACGAATTATAATGTATAGTGCTAGTGTAGACTTTTGATTTTCCAAATAAAGTAGGTAATACTTTGTGATGAATTACCATGCGTAAGTACATTGTGTATTTACCATGAAATAATTGATTTGTCTGCTTCGTAGGCATTTGTATTTAATTTTAGTTGTGAAAATTATTTTGTAATTACGTTAGGTATTATAAACCATTGAAAGCTGTGTATAACTTGTCTCGAACCTATATAGGTTACACATTCCACACAGCCTTGGCTTTGAAATTGGAAGTTGTCAACTTGTGTTTTTAGGTTATTTTTATATTATTATATTACTACGTATATATAACAATACTACAATTTACGTTAATAATTAGCAATAAGCTAGAGAAGATATCGATAAAATTTAAAAACACGAGTTGTCCTATTTGCCGAAAACATTTTACGAAACAAAACGTCAAAAATTTTCGCAATATTTGTCAACGTGGCGACACAAAAAATTAGAGCGATAATTTTTTCGTGTTGGTACTGTCAAAAGTCGATCTAGGTTAGTTTACCACTAATAATGACGTTTAATTGGTGCAATGTTGTGAAAAAAAGGGCTCTCATTGGCTATCGCGTCAACGAGTGAAGTAATCGCTGTAATTTTATGTAAAGGTTTCACTTGCAATGCAATTTTTGCTGATCGGTCCAAATTTTCGAAATCTTTGAATGTGAGGGAAATAGTCAAATCAATGACATGAGCCGCTTGACACTATTGACGGTTCATTTCATGACTATCATCCTTTCGTGACTAAGGTATAGTTCTTTAAGCTGTATTAACGTATTTTCATCAGCTTTGTCAAAAATATTCCGACAGCAATTTTTACCTTAATAATAATAAAAGTCTTTCTTATAAACTTACAAGATGTAGAATTTACAAATGGCGCAGTACGGAAATAATTACAAGTAACCCTTTGCTCTTCCACTTATCCTTCTCTTGAGAAACCATCCGCGTGTGATATTTAGGGCACTAAGGTATCCTAGGAAGTGCCGCAAATTTCAATGGACATTTTGTAAGTCTTTCACCATTTCAAAAAAAATTGTGGGTTTCCTTCTGATCGAGTTATAATTTACAAACAATAAAGGGTTTAAGTGAAAAAAATTGCAGTATTGAGGTATTTTCTTACAAAAATACCACATGACTTGGAGTACCTGAGAAATTTAATAAATTGAGGCGCCAAAACATGGATTCTCTTGCTGAACAGATGCTCTATTCCGTAAGAATTATAATCTTAAAAAAATCATTATCGTTTTTATATAAATTGAAAACATAATGAATAAAAATAATAAAAAATCTCACTTCGTAAAGATTCAACTTTGAAATTCGAATGGGCTCATTTAGCACATTTTTTTATTACATTTTCCAAAAGATCTCTTAATTTTAGATCTATGAAAGTAATAAAAAATCTCACTTCGTAAAGATTCAACTTTGAAATTCGAATGGGCTCATTTAGCATATTTTTTTAATTACATTTTCCAAAAGATCTCTTAATTTTACACCTTCATGCTAAATACCAGAATATTCTAGGTATTCTAGGCTTTAAAATTAATCAAAACGTCTACGCTGTGTGACGTCATTCACTCCTTGTTGCATTTTCATTCCCCCCATTTCGGCACTTACATGCTGCATACTATTGTGTTAAAATACTCCAATAGTCTCCAAATCACCATAATCAAGTACATCTCTGGCAGATTAGAAATAGCCGGGTTCTAACACTGTAAAAGCAACTTCGAAACAGACTTTCGGATTCAATGACGTCGGTTCATATTTAATGCAGTATATTTCTGAAACTACTTATCGGATCGATCTCAAATTTTCTGTTATAATAATTATTCGACGATCGCTTCGCATAAACGTACTAAAAAGTAAAATATGAAATTTAAGTAACTAACCCCATTTTTATGCAAACAAAACCACGTGATTGAAGACGCTAAGACATAGATTTAACTTTACTAATTTGCCCCGAATCTGCTAATTTATATTGTTATTTGTTATTATTTGTGAGGTTAAAATGACGGAGAGTGGCTTTGTACAAGCTTAATCTATTAATCGGTTTAGTGACGTGACGTACTAGCACTTCAAATTTGAAGGACACAACAAGACTTTTCATTTATTAAGGGGACCAGTCGCACGTACAATGTTTGGAGTCTTGTTCGCTCTCAGGGTGGTTCGTTACAACCTCTAGAATACGACTTAAGATTTTGGTTCTGCAAAAGACGAGAAAGAACAAATTCCACTTACCTTAAATTGCTACCTACTACTCTCTGATGTATTTATCTCTATTAATGCACTTTTTATATCAATTTATATAATTGTAAAATAACGCCTAATTAATAAGTATATAAAATAAATTAAATCTGCTTAACACCCATGGTAAACATCCCAAAGATGCTTAATCTCAACTATAGAAATGGTGATACTATGAAATAGGAGATACGCTCGGTAAGAGTACCAGCTTATGACCTGATATGCGCATGGCGTCACTCCCTAATCACTTTCAAATCGAGCCCGCGACACCGGCATGTCCGATATCTGCCTGAAAACTATAAGATCTAGGAAGCTGAAATTTTGCAGGCAGATATTTTACTTTTGGATGGCCGCTGTGGGTTTAAATGTTGTTGAAATGTTAAATGTTGGTGAAAACACCTCCAAAATAACACAGGCCAAAAAAAGTGGTCTGTAATACTAGTGTATCCTTATAGCCCAGGAATTTTGGTTTTTGACCCGGAATTAATTATTGTAAAGCTAAAAATTTGCAGGATTGTAGTTTTGGTCCAGGACAACACGTACCAAAAAGTCCCCCACTCTCCTCCGTAGGCTTCCCTGTTTTTTCGGAGCAATAAGGGCTAAGTCGCAAAAATTGCAGAGCTGGCTATAAAGTACAACAGAAAGGTCGTTACTGGTCCGATTTAGGTCGAAATTATCATAAAAGATTAGGAGAAGCATATCCGTTCATATTTCAGATGTTCCATGCATATGTTTGTTCATAATTTTCCGTTCTAATTCTGTCAACATTTCAATAATTTTAAAAAATTTTAGAAAATTCCGAAATGGCGCCATTGCGGATAAATGAAGACTCGGGGGGGGGGGGGGGGGGGGGGGGACGTACCCCAATAAACATTTCCCTTCATACTTTGGGCTTTCCATTGGTATGTCTCTGTAGCGTCACCCGTTACGGAGTTACGCCGTTCTGAGTGTCGCAGCGGCGACACTCAGACATTTAAGTGCGTTCATTTTTGCGTCTATCACGTCTAGTCTAAACAATCAAAAAGGCGCAAGACGAGCTATACCCTTAGTTCATTAACTTTGACAGTTCTCTAAGGGTATGCATTGGTTCATTGGTGCGACAAAATTGAGTGATCTTAGTTAAGCCATGTAGCACAGAAATTTTAGTTTTTAACTTTGAATTAATTATTGTAAAGCTGAAAATTTGCAGGATTGTAGTTTTGGTCCAGGACAACACTACCAAAAAGTCCTCTACTCTGCCCCGTCGGCTTCCCTATTTTTTTTTTTGAAGCAACAAAGGCCTAAGACGCAAAAATTGCAGAGCTGGCTATAAAGTGCAACAGAAAGGTTGTTACTGGTCCGATTTGGGTCGAAATGATCATAAAAGATTAGGAAAAACATTTCCGTTCGTATTCGCATGTTCCATCAATTTTCCGTTCTAGTGCTGTCAAAACTTAAAAAATTTGAAAAAATTTCGAAATGGCTCCATTGCGGATAAATGAAGACTCGGAGGAGAAAACGTACCCGAATAGCCATTTCTCTACATACTTTGGGCTTTCCATTGGTGTGTCTACCTTCTCTGTAGCGTCACCCGTTACGGAGCTATGTCACCTTGATGTGCCCGGTGGAACTGCCCTGGCTGCGCTGATGACACCAGTTGCGAATTCCTGTTTATATATTGGTATCTTGTAAGATTTATTGAATGAAATTTAACTTGTCAGACTCAGAAAATTAATTTATTCGACTAGACAATTGACATTCATTATTGATCTACTGGGAAGTAGGGTCGTCCGGATCATCATCCATATCCACGACTGGCTGTTTGTGCAGCTGGAACCTCTACAGGTTCGGCACATGATGCTGCAGTTCAGATCAGAGTTCCTGCACTCCCACCGGTTACCGTAGTCCGCCTTGGAGGCACAGGAAATTAGCCGTAGCTGGCTATCAGGAGCTGGCTGCCTTATGATGGTAGGAACATGCACATTAGTTGAGCGCTGCAAACTTTTCGGGAGATTAAATCCTCACAATATTCTCCCTAATTCCTCTCCTCTCCTCACCTGGAGGACTGGGGATGGAAATCAGGACTCCAGGGCCTGGTTCCGATTTCTGTTCCTACCACAAGGCAGCCAGCTACGGCTAATTTCCTATGCCTGCAAGGCGGACTGCGGTGCCCGGTGGAAGTGCAGGAACTCTGATCTGAACTGCAGCATCATGTGCCGAAGCTGTAGAGGATCCAGCTGCACAAACAGCCAGTCGTGGATATAGATGATGATCCGGACGACCCTACTTCCCAGTAGATCAATAATGTCAGTTGTCTAGCCGAATAGTCATTTTCTGAGTCTGACAAGCTAAATTTCATTCAGTAAATCTTATAAAACACCAATAATATATAAACAGGAATTCTAAACTGGTCTCATCAGCGCAGCCAGGGCAGTTCCACCGGGTACATGATGAGCGCGGCTGCCGCGCGGTGACACTCAAAGTGGCGTAGCTCCGTAACAGGCGACGCTACAGAGAAGGTAGACACACCAATGGAAAGCCCAAAGTATGAAGAGAAATGTTTATTCGGGTACGTTTCTCCCTCCGAGTCTTCATTTATTCGCAATAGAGCCATTTCGATTTTTTTTTCAATTGTTTAGCCGGATAAGTATGACGAATCGGCCCCCAAATGACAACCTATATCGAAACTTATGTTTTAATATCGACTTGATGTACGAACGCAATTTATATGTCTTTTTCCGCCGCACTCCACTTTGACCTTGAGATATGAAAAAAAAATGAGCGTATGCATGACTATCGTTCAAAGTGACATATCTCGAAAACTAATTGAGCTAGAGAGATAAAACCAACGCGAGGTTTTAGGTAACCTTAAAGAGTATATTTTATATTTTTTTTGAATTTTTAGAATAATTACCATTATCATTAAAAAATAAATAAAAAATATAATTATTATTTCCGTGTTCTCTGTGACTTACAATCACTGAAATAATATATGTTGTAATACCTTATACGCACTATTACTCATAAAAATTGCGTTAGAAAAAAGTTGGTGCAACACTTCGGAAAAAACTAAAATTCGACGCTCACCACATATAAGGATACAAACTTGACATGATGAAACTAACTTACAAATAAATTAAATGCATTAAACTAAATAGGCTATTCTTAAGAATTATTAAAAAAATTAAAAAGGATCAAATTTTCTGAAATTTTCAAATATATCCAGTACGGCTGCCATATATTAATTTTATCAGCCATAAATATGCGATTCAGTAATTTTGAACATAACCTTAAGTAGGTCATATTAATTTTTTTTTTTTTCAGTTTCTTCCTGGAACTTAAAATTTAGTCTATTTTAACTTAGAAGTACTTATCAGAAATATTTAAAACTTCTCGTCATAAACTTTAACAAAAATATTTAGTTTTTCATCATTTTTTAGCATTTTATAGCCGCCTTTGATTTCGCCATCTTGCAGGTAGGGTTATGACAATTTGAATATCAGATTCGTATCAGGGACCACAAGATTTATTTAAATTGGATAAGAAAAAAAAATTTTCTTTTTATTAAGATTTAAATAACAAATAGCCATTTTGGCAAGCTCAATAATTTTCGTTAGCATAATTTAAAAATCGACTTTCTTACGTTTTTTGGAAATTAACGAGTATTTTTTTAAAAAATATATCAATCGGTTGCGAAACAAGTGCTCTAAAAAATTTTGAACAAAAAAATTACTATTCGTGCTACTGTGCGCCGCACCGTAAGAAATAGATATTTACGTGACAATTATTTAATTCATATTTTCATTCAATTTCTCTTCTAGCAATAATTCCAATTCGATTTCATAAAATATTTATTGTATATGTGTCCCATGTCAAGTTTGTATTCTTTTATGATATGGTGCGCGTCGAATTTTATTTTTTTTCGATCTGTTGCACCAACTTTTTTCTAACGTAATTTTTATGAGTAATAGTGCATATAAAGTATTACAACATATATTATTTCAGTGATTGTAAGTCACAGAGAACAAGGAAATAATAATTATTATATTTTTTATTTATTTTTAATGATGTGATTATTCTAAAAATTCAAAAAAAATATAAAATATGCTCTTTAAGGTTACTTAAAACCTCGCGTTGGTTTTATCTCTCTAGCTCAATTAATTTTCGAGATATGTCATTTTAAACGATAGTCATGCATACGCTCATTTTTTTTTTCCATATCTCAAGGTCAAAGCGGAGTGCGGCGGCAAAACACATTTAAATCGCGTTAGTACATCAAGTCGATATTAAAACAAGTTTCGATATAGGTTGCCATTTGGGGGCCGACTCCTCATTCGTATCCGGCTAAACCCTTTCAATTTCATTTCGACCCAAATCGGACCAGTAACAATCTTTCAGTTGCACTTTATAGCCAGCTCTGCAATTTTTGCGACTTAGGCTCTTGTTGCTCCGAAAAACAGGGAAGCTGACGGGGGATAGTAGGGGACTTTTTGGTACGTGTTGTCCTGGACCAAAACTACAATCCTGCAAATTTTCAGCTGTACAATAATTAATTCAAAGTCAAAAACTGAAATTTCTGTGCTACATGGCTTAACTAAGATCACTTAATTTTGCCACACCAGTGAACCAATGCATACACTAGAGAACTGTCAAAGTTAATGAACTAAGTGTATAGCTCGTCTTACGCCTTCTTGATTGTTTAGACTAGACGTGATAGAAGCAAAAATGAACGCACTTAAATGTCCGAGTGTCGCCACTGCGACACTCAGAGTGACGTAACTCCATAAAGGGTGACGCTACAGAGAAGGTAGACATACCAATGGAAAGCCCAAAGCATGAAGAGAAATGTTTATTGGGGTACGTTGTCCTGTCTGTGTCTTCATTATACTGCAATGGCGACATTTCGTTTTTTTTTAAATTTTTAAAAAATTTTTAAATTTTTGAAATGTTGACAGAACTAGAACGGAAAATTATGAACAAAAATATGCATGGAACATCTGAAATATGAACGGATATGCTTCTCCTAATCTTTTGTGATCATTTCGACCCAAATCGGACCAGTAACAACCTTTCTGGTGCACTTTATAGCCAGCTCTGCAATTTTTGCGACTTAGACCCTTGTTGCTCCGAAAAAACAGAGAAGCCGGGGGAGAGTTGGGGACTTTTTGGTACGTGTTGTCCTGGACCAAAACTACAATCCTGGAAATTTTCAGCTTCACAATAATTAATTCCAGGTAGAAGTGATATATTGACTAAAACTCCTGCGCTATTACGTATTTTAACCCGCTGAATCCGAATTCGAAGTCAGAATTGTCACATTGTCTCATTTGTCGTCCTCAAAAAACACCTGTAAAAGACGTTTTTCGCCTCTCCCACTCCACTGAGTAGTTAAAAAATGTTTTTAATATGTTTACTCGTAACGCCATAGCCTCATATCACTGTAACCCCGTAAGCCTACAAGTCCATAACCCTATATCCCTATTAATTGAGGCGTGCAAACTATTATAACTACAAACCCGATGACTCGGAGTGTTCAGGATTTTATAACCCCATCTGGGGCGCATATGGTTCGTCTAGAGATCTTACTGAGGATAGACGCGCTTTAGAAAACGGTCCCGGTAAATCGAATAAAAACCCGGTAATAATCTGGCCCAAATAGGTCAAAATTACGCTCGCGGTTAAGTGATAAATTCTATATAGCGTGGTACATATTAGCATAACAACAATTAAGTGATTCGTAGAGACTTTTAAATTTGAGCGAAAAAGAAATTTTCTGTCTGTCTATCTGTAACTTTTTTCTGCGCATGTTTACTCTGGAACCATTTAAGATATTGGCTTGAAATTGGGTACATGTATGTACTTTAATGGGCTCTAGAACCAGATTAGATGGGGTAAATGGGGAGTAAATAGGTAAATCAAGCAGGTAAGAGTCCGTAAAATTGGTATTTAGCGTGTACAAGACAAGCTAAGGTTTCAAAAAAATGTTTGGCATTAGCCACCCCCATTACCATACCTACCTCATTATTAAAGGGGATGAAAAAAAAATTGTGATTTAGTGTGTGTAGAAGAACCAAAAGCCTCAAAATATTTTTTTACTTCATTCACCCCCACTACCACCCCCCTATCACCACCCCCACCCCACTACCGTGTGGGATATCGTTTTATGGGTTTTTGGGGTAGACGATTTGAAATATTATGTCATTAAAGTTCTATAAACAATTATTTCCACATATAAAATTTTTCGTTATGAGACTTGGATAGAAAATCTGGGTGCGGAAGTAGTGATTCCTTGGGCAGCGTTTTTTTTATTATTACTCCACCGTAATGATCTTAAATATTCTCTCCAAATTTCTCATATTGAAATAAGGGAGTTAATTTTTCACTCAATTCGTTAAATTCATCATAATTATTTGTTCCTTGCCTGAAACTATCTTCAAAACTGGTCAGTTTATTAATATTGACATAATTTATGACCAACCTTCTGAACTATTTGCTTTCAAATTGCAACGCAATTTAAATTATACAGCCAAAAAAACTGGCGGGTAATACCAGATCCCTTCATTATTGCGCAACTATCATTTACATTTTCTTACAGGTTTGCAAATAAATGAGTTATCGATATGCATAAATTTGAACTAGATTGAAATTGAACGAATTGTGGAAAACGAGCAAAGTGACTGCTAAAATTAATTAACATGTGATAAAACGAGCAGGCCACTTGCACTGGTGTATTTATTAACTATAATATTAAGATATAATTCAGTGTTAGTCAGGAAAGAAAATCGGTACTCGTTTGTAGTGTCTGAGGTATTACGTAAATTTGTTATAGTTACGGTAGTTCTGTCTCGGTAAATAACGGTAATTTTTTATTACTATGGACTTTTACTGGGAGATGTCCAGGCGATTCAGGAAGCTGTGTAATTTGGTCAGGTGAATATTTTTTATTGTGGAATTATGTCATATAAAGCTTAGATAATGTCAACTATTAACTAAGATATATTTATAGACGTGACAGTTATTATTATGTTAATATCCGCTTCCTGTGTTTTTTTTTTGCTATTTAGATGCGCATTGTATGGTTTTCCCTTTATTTGCAAAATTAATATTGTTCAGGTACGATTTAAGAAGTAACAGAAAATTAGAGTAATCATAATCTTCGCCGATTTATCGAACTTTTTATATAACTGTTGCACATTGCACATTCTATCATAGTTTTTTTTGTAAATACTGTTATAGCCAGGGAGGTAGCGACACATTTTTCGCGTTAATATCTATAAAGCTAAATTTTTTTCCCATGATAGCTTAGACAGTATCAATGATGAAGGTGGAATTCTACCAATCTCTAAGTCCCGCAAAAATGAGTAAAAAATTAAAATGTTGCAAAAAGAGATATTGATTTTCTGAAATGTCACAAAATGTCACTTTTGATTCGTTCGTGCCGAGCCGAATTTTCGAATTTCGCCGTCCAATTTACGATCAGGTTTATCTGGAAGACTTCCTCTTTGCGTCGCGATATCGTACGGCCGTGTTTTTCGAAAAATACGAACGTGTCAAGATTGCATGCTTTTACAATTTTTTTCTGCGCCGAAATGCAAGCTGTTTTTTGCTATTTTTCCCAGATATCTCCAAAACGGTCGGAGTTAGCCCGAAATAAAAAATAAGGTCAAACGAGTATTTTCCACTACGAATTTTTTGCTTTAATCAGAGTTTTGATTTTTTTTTCGTTTCGGAGATAACTACTGAAATGTCGGCCATGTACTGCAAAAAATCACATATTTTGAGCTTCTACAGTTGACAACTTTTTAATCTTGGCTCCTACGCCAAAAGACTACTCTAGCTAATTTAAATAGAATTAAATTTGCTAAAACCCTTTTTTCTATTTTTTGAATTCCGACAAAAATGAAGGAATTGGAGGGGGTGGGATTAGGGACTTTTTTTTTTTTCGGTAAAATTTCTTCATTTTGTCACCGTAATTAATCGATAATTAACTGAAATCGATCTCATATACGATGTTCACTTAATATCATGTACTAATTTGACGCTAGTCTCGGCCCTTCGAAAAAAATTGTTTTTTTAAGATTTACATACACGCTATAGGAAAACGTGTAATTTCCTACATTTCCTCGAATATCTCGATAATTATCGTTTTTTCGAAAAATCTGTAGAGAGCTTATGTAAAGAGAATTAATTGAGCTTTCCGATACTTTTTTATTTCTCTAACATAAAAAGTATCAATGATGAAAGTGCAAGTCTACCAAACTTTTAGTGTTGCAGAAATTAGTAAAAAATTAAATATGTTACAAAAATTTCATAAATGTATTATCTACAAGATTGAAATTTTACATACTCACAGATAACATAAAAATATACCGGAAAATAATATTCTACCGCGTCGGAAGCGTTACCATGTCAGGTCTACCACCCACGCAAAGTGTGGAAAAACCAGGGTGTATTAAATAGGTGGTGCGACGACAACCCTCACAGTGGCTTCATAAGTGCTTACTTTGTACATAATGTAATAGATGGCAGGACCAATAAGTTCTCTCATTACTTACGCATAGATAGATAATTTTACAGGTTCTGTGCACACGTGCATACAGTGTTGCACACATTCCCGACCTTTTGTTTTTGTTTAATGAAACAAGAGTCCAGTGACATCTGACATTAAGTCGCTAAATTAAAGCATTGAAAGAATATATGCAACACTACATGCAGCATTGCACAGCTAACCTCAAAAATACATATTTCTTAAGATTTACTAGTATTACGTAGCCATTATTAAAATTTCTACCTGGTTACTGTACTTTCAACCAAAATCAAGTTCAACGCAATGTGTATGAAGTTTTAAATAGTTTGTCACAATAAAATAAGACACTTTTTGCAGGTTAGGAATCTAACCTATAATTAGCAGTCTATTTTTATTAATAAACAATATTGAAAAATTATTTGCGTGAATTTTTAAATATTTGCTTGGAGCCAGTATGGCTTCACGCTAAAAATGCCTATACAAACATTAAAAATGAGAATAAACGAAAAAACCTTAAAATGTGAGGTTATGTTAGTTATACGATGCACATGCCCAGGTAATTGTAGGACCTTATTGCTCGCGCCATCTACTAAAGTAAATAGTAACCATGCATTTATGAAGCCATTATTATAATAGGAAAGTGCCGTACGTCGGACCACCTGGGAAAAACCAAACATTTTTTACTTATATCTACAAAGCTGATTTTTTTTTCTGGAATAGACATCCATCCAATAAGACATCCAAAAAATACAGTCTACATGTCATGTTGCTAAATACTCGGTAGACGTAATGGAATGCAAGCGCGTGGCCACGTCCGCTGCGCTCCGGGCTATTGCAGTTCGCGGAGAAGTTTTGCATTTTCCGCCACGGAATATTAATCCACAAAGCTGATTTCTTGTCTACAAGTAGTTTATGTACTATTTCGATTAAAAATCACATTCTACCTCCACTGAAAGGTGGCTATATCTTTGGTAGACGTTGCTAAAATGGCAATACATAAACAAGTCATGACAATTATATTCTTCATTAATATTAAAGAACAGACAGTTTTCTTATAATGTGTTATCACTTTCATTTACAGACGATTGTGTAGCAGCACCAATGACTAATGCAGACATATCAAAAAAATTGTTGCACTTTCATCATTGATACTTTTTATGTTAGAGAAAAAATTTAAAAAAGTATCGGAAAGCTCAATCAATTCTCCTTACATAAGCTCTCTACAAATTTTTCGAAAAAAAAAAAACAATAATTATCGAGATATTCGAGGAAATGTAGGAAATTACACGTTTTCCTATAGTGTATGTAAATCTTAAAAAAACATTTTTTTTCGAAGGGCCGAGATTAACGGAGCGTCAGAGTAGTACATGATATTAAGTGAACATCGTATATGAGATCGATTTCAGTTAATTACCGATTAATTACATTTGAGAATGATAATTGAAGAGTATAACTCAAAGATCTTTAACTACTAGATAGTTTAACCCATAAGAAATTCGTATATGACAAAGCAGCAAACATCTCAACGGAGAGAGCAATATTAACACGCCTCAAAAAGCGAGATACCAATGTTGGAATTGTCGGACTTTACCATTGCTATTGTCGGGTCAGTTCGAGTTTCTCAACAAGATTTTAGGCTCTTAAAGCGCAAACGCAATCAAATCTCAACCGGCACTAACAACTGATCGAGGCAACCAGCGGTGTTGCCGGACTGTCACCATTTTCTCTACATTTTCCGATCGCTCAACGTTATTGCGTTTGACCACTTTAAAATTCCCCGCTTTCAGCGACTTTTGTCTCTGATCTTTGACAACGTCGCGAAGGTTTGCGACAGGACACCAACTAGATGCGAGGCGTGCGCATAGACAACACGAGTGTTTGTAGTTGGGCCCGGAGTGGAAGCAAAGTGGGAAAGATAATGGGCGGTTCTTTACTTGAAAAAGTGGGATATGTTTTATACAAAATTGAGATAGGGTTGAGCGATCTAGGAGTTAAAACATCTTTGGTATAACTTCTAAAGAGTCTAAGTGCCAATTCTGCATATATATTTTTTCCGTTAAAGTACTCTATGTGCCATTGCCAATGTCTTGTGAAATGCGCTATGTGCCAAAATTATGTTTTCTAGTATAATCCCTGGCTCACAGATGTCGCATGCTGTAAGTCCACAACGTGTTTTCATCGAAATGGTCTAAGTGCCAGTGGTACCACCGTACTATGTTAGTCATGTTTATTTCGTTCATTCTATGTTGGATTACATACCCTTGTCCTTTTTAAATTTCTATGAAAAATTGATTGAAGAAACTACCCAGCAAGGCGTTGGGAATTAAACTTCACGTGGAGGCACTTAGGATGTCAAAATATACATATAGGCACTTAGACCTTTTACAATGTATTTACATTTGGCACTTAAACCATTTACTAAATTTTGATAAAGATTCTTTTTTTGTTTAAATTTGTCTTTGTATTCTTTTATTTCAACATTACAGTACGTTTCATTTGTGTTTTTTATAACTAATTAAAAATTATGTACAACCTGCGGCTGTTGTTTTTCTTATTAAATAGTTTTTATCGATTATTCCCTTTTGAGATTTTCGGCATTTAGAAGTTATACTCTTCAATTGTCGACATAGCGTTAGAAAAAAAAATAATGCTTTCTACATTTATTAAAATTTGACCTGCATATTAACACATTATGTTAACAAATATATAGTGATAACACGATAAAAATTTGAGAGTAATCCATTGTGCCGTTTTTGAGTTAAGTTTTGAGAGCGAGTTAAGCGGAAAAATAATTGTTATATATATCCAATACACACCGAAAACTAGGGAAATGCGCCGCGAAAACTCGTGTTAAATAATTATTTATAATAAGTTTAATATTTGATGGAGAGTAGACTGATAAAATATTAAGATGGAAAAAAGATTTATATATCCGAATATTAAGCTCCGACGTCCCTATCCCTTTTCCTTAACCTTTTATTCCCGCAAACGCATTATGCTCCCTCCCTCGCTTCCTATTACTTGGATTGCGATATATTTTTTTTGAATTAAAGATTAAAAAAATCTCACTTACCTGTAAAAAAAATTCTCTTCTGACCCCCTTCCTTCGTACTCAAAAACGCATTTAAAAAAAATGCAAAAGGTTTTTCCCCCCCCCACAAGTTTGTTTATTTGAAAAAAAATAAAAAAAATTACTCAGTCAAATATTAGACGTAATAGCGAACAAATACCATTTTGGTTTTTGAAAATCGCACGACAGGGAAAAAAGTTCGAGGGGGTTGAATAATTTTCCTTTCCCTACCTCCCTCCCCTCCCCTAACTGGCCCATTACCCCAATCCTCCGGCTCCATCAATTTTTATCCTATTTCACCTACCTCAAAATAATCTCATCCCCCTAATTTCTTTTTTTCGTAAAAAAATTAAGGAATTACTTTTTTGTGTATTAGTGTTAGGGCAAAAAAATGAGTATTTTCAAAAAAAATTTTGACGAAAAGTTACCGTCCGATTTGAAAAGATTTACCAGATTATGCGCTTCCGCGAGATCTTCATTTTTCAATTTTACTTTTGTTTCGTCAGGTCAACAATAACAAAGTTATCGTGGAAAACGTGTTTTTGCGAATTTTAAATGCGAATTCCTTCCGCCACCCCGTGTGATTAAGCTGAACTAAGTTGATAATATGATAAAAGAGAACGCGTGTAACCGAATTGTCAAAAAAAAATTTTTTTTAAAGTTGGTTTCAAAACTCCTCTTTTTCTCGCCAGATCCGCTCCATTATTAGTTTTAGGACATGAAACGCTTATCAGGGTAAAAAAAGAAAGCAACTTCGTCCAACCGGCTTTTGTCTCATATCCGCAATTCCCGTTTTCTACACATCAGGGTGGCTATTCTCTACTGATATGAACGCTTGTTCTCAATGAGATAGTGGGCGCAGTTATCTTGAAAGCCAATTTGACTTCACTATATAGGTAATAAGTATCACGATACGAAATATTGGGATTAAAAACAACAAGTTGTATATAAAAAATTAAGGTTTATTTAGAAACTTTATAATAAATAATTATGTATAAAATAAACAACATATTAATAACTACACATATATTAGTGAGAACCTTCACTGAACTGAAAGGCCAGGCCACAAAATTTATTATTTTTCTCTAAATTGTTGTTTAAAAGGTACAGGTAAACAAAGTAACATATTTTCATTATTAATGTGTGTTGCATATTCCGTGTATATTCTGAAAAATCAAATGTTGAATCAACGGATCTTTGTGTTCACATTATGATTAATGTCACAGATCATCAGCACTTGAGGCATAGAGCAATTGTTTCAGTTTAAATTTTCATTTTCGAATGACCATAAGGGCGAAAAGTCTTTTAATGGCGAAAAAATCGAATTTGAGATTGCAGAAGCCTTATTTCAACCAAACATAATACGAGCTATACAGATACTTAAACGACAAAGCCAGCGCGATCGAACCGAACCATTTAATTATCGGCAAGAGTTGGTCAAAGCCACAGCGTTGCTATGGGTATGTTTGTTCCAGCGTAGTCAGCTGATCAATCACAAACTGTTTTCAACCAATCGTATTGCATCTAATTAGTCCGTGACTGTTGCTGGAACAAACCTAATACATTCACATTGCGATTTTTCTTTCCGTGCATGCAATCATCTAGGGATGTTGTCCACATCATCAATATAGCGATTCCTCCACTCGTCATTCCAATCGTCTCTAACACATCGGTTGTCTGGCTGGCTCCGGGCCGGACTCCGGAATGACGCATTATTGTATGTGAATATTAATAAATGCTTGTTGTTGTTGTTGTTGTTGTAGTTTCGCCACATTCGCGGGATTGAGTTTTCGCATTGTGTGGATGTAAGGAGTTAAAAAGAAAAGCGCCAGTACCTCCAAAACGCTTTCGAATTGTAAACAATGAATTCTGTTGTCGGTGCTTAATGCAGTCATTAATGACGTAAACATAAAGGTCCGTTGATTAAACTGTAGATTACTTGACATGATTTATTATTTAAATCAGCAATCGAATGAAATTAGTAATGGCGAGGAATAGAACAGAGGCATATATAGATGTACTGGTATTGCACAGGTCGCTATTGCAAGTGCTACATTTAAAGTCAGTGATATTTTGACCGATGACATCTGTTTGAAAGTTCTTTTTAACGAGTGAACACAAATCATTTCCATTAACAGTTTTAGGTGCACAACTTCGAAGAGTTGTAATATTGCCATCTAAAAAAAAAAAAATGTATATATAAAATATGAAGGACGAAATTGTAATATTCAATTGTGTATTTTTACAGCTCTGATATTTTAGATCTCTCTGTAGTGAGAGTGAAATAAGAACACTTAGATTGATTCATCGAAGAATTTGAGCACTCTTTCAGAGCCTACTGTAGGGTACTAGCCTACATACATATAGGTTAGATATTCTATCACTATGGATATTTAAAAAAACAAACAATTCATTATCATTATTAAATTCAATTTGAAATCAAAATTAAAATCTTTTTAAATATTAATTATTTTATTTATTAATATAGCTTACTATAACACTATATATTGGTGACCCCCAACGTCTTCACGCATTGTATACCTCCTGAGAGTTAAAGACAGTTGTCAAAAATTAATTGTGAAGACAAGTTTAATAACTTTGACAGTGTTGTTAAATAGTTATGCCGAAAGTGGACATTCTAGACAGCTTTTCCAGTCGCGACAAGAATATGGGGCCGAACCAAACTGCTCGTACTGCTAACCGCTGATGACGGACGACGTCCATAACGAAGACAGCCAGCTAAAGGTCGACCGTTCCATAGATATCTTCGCTAGACACGGATTCCTCAGTCTCTCTATGTAGATAGTACCGAGATACGAATCAAACTAGATTTTCAGAAGACTTGTTATTACTTACTTAATTATGTACATGTATAGGTAAGTACTCTGCTATATGACTCCCTGTAATGTAAAACCAGCTTATCAAGTGTATCAATGTATTGATTATTCACTATTTTAATTGTTTCGCCAGCTTTTTCTTTAGCCAAAGCTGCTATAGCTGGTGCGACATCTTTTAGAGAAGCTCAATCCAATTATGATTGCAAACTCATTCACTATTTTAATTGTCTCGCCAGCTTTTCTTTAGCCAAAGCTGCTATAGCTGGTGTGACATCTTTGAGAAAAGCTCAATCCAATTATGATTGCAAACTCATATTCACTTAGCACATGCTTGCTATTTTTATCAATTACATATTAGAGAAGCTCAATCCAATTATGATTGCAAACTCATATTCACTTAGCACATACTTGCTATTTTTATCAATTGCCTATTAAAGAAGCTCAATCCAATTATGATTGCGAACTTTTATTCACTTAGCATCAGTCATATATATGCTATTTTATTTCAATTCATCAATGACATATAACATACTCACATTAAGGATAATGTTATTACAAAAATAAATTTCCTTATGTTACGTTATTTTGTCACCTTTCACTCAAATCTGACTTTTCTTTTTACTAATGTCATTTATCCATCAAATCTATCTTTTATTTTTAATCTGATTTTTAATATTGATACCTTGGTAAGTTGGTTTCTTCGTTGTAAGGAGGGAGTATATGTAGGGTACTAGCCTACATACATATAGGTTAGATATTATATCATTATGGATATTTAAAAAAACAAACAATTCATTATCATTATTAAATTCAATTTGAAATCAAAATTAAAATCTTTTTAAATATTAATTATTTTATTTATTAATATAGCTTACTATAACGCTATACCTACTATTTTTTTTTCTGTGATTTTCTCTTTCTCTTCTAAAAAGAATGCCCGTAAAATCTACCGAATAATACTATTACTTAGCATATTACGGAAAAATAACCTCTACGCCTATGACTTTTACGTCAAAGGATCAAAAATATTCACACGAAAATTCTCCGACTTTAACATAGCAGAATTTACACATCTGCTACGTAAACTTAGATTTCCAAATATTATCTTTAAACATGAACGAATTTTCTGAAAATTTTTGGGACCACTGGGCTTTCGAGGCATCTTTTCCAAAAACCATGCAGAAAGGTGTAACAATACAAAATAAATCGAATACATGGTATACACAACAATTAAAAATCGAATCTGAAAATCTAAAAAAAGTAAATAGTTTTCGAAAATCAAATCCTGAAAATAAAGACTTACACGAGAGGTACAAGAAGTAAAAAGACCAATATAACCTAAATTATAACAAGAGCGAAAAAAACTTACTATGCAACCATCATAAATCAATCCGATGACAAAACACGAACTTTGTGGAATATTGTAAATAATAGACTGAATTAAAACTAAATCATGAAAGTAACATTATTTCCCATGAAGCAGAGATAGCGAATCTATTTGGAAATTAATTTGTCACAGTTGTAGATAATCAACAAGAAAGTCATTTTGGAAAAATGTTTCTAACTCCTGTACAGCTTTAATAAACTCTGCAAACAAATTATTAATCCTTGAGCCTATAACCGCCGAAGAAATTAAACTTATTATCTGAGGTCTAAAAAATAAAATCATCTGGCTATGATGAGGTACCAATGATCTTACTAAAAATGTGTTCCGCTGATTTCTCAGAAATCCTCGCAAAAATAATAAATAAATCATTAGAATTAGGTGAATTTCCCAATCGGCTAAAAATTTCAATATTTAAAAAATATGATCCTCTTCAAATTCAAAACTATAGGCCAATTTCGCTTCTAAGCATCATCTCAAAAATAATAGATGGAGGCTATATGTAATAAAGTAAAAAGTAACGAAAAATAATATTTTCACGAGTCACCAATACAACTTCAGAGAGGGCCACTCTACGGAAACGACAACTGTTAACATTGTTCAACACATAAATGATAAAATGGAAAAAAATAATTCATAGTTGGATTATTTTTTGACTTGACCCGAGCTTTTGATAGCCTAAATTTTGATTTTGTATTAGAGAACCTGTGTAAAATTGGTATTCAAGGACAACTTCAGCAATGAATCTACTCATTCTAAAAAAATCACAAATTACTAGTGAGAGAAAATAAAAATATATCTAACGACTTCGATGTTACGTCAGGTATCCCCCAGGGTAGCGTCTTGGGTCCTCTAATTTTTTTAATGTTTATAAATGATCTCCCCGACTATATACTCGACGATGAAGTGTTTATATTTGCAGATGTCACCTTCATCATAATCTCAAGTTCCGATGTACAAGAATTAAATCAAAAAATCAATAATGTGCTCACCCAGTTTGACAACTACTGCAAAAATAGGCTAGTCATAAATTATTCAAACAGTAGCAATTGAATTCCACAAATACTCGAGATCAAAAGTAATTAAATATAATTTTCACAAATTCTGTTGCTTTAAGCCGCCACTCTGTAAATTTCTAGGTACAATCGTCGACGAACACCTACAATATATCAGCTCAATTTGCTCTAAACTTAATAAACAATACCATGCACTCTTGAATTTAAAAATCATTCTAGATAAGAAAGGGCTTCTATTATGCCCCAATCTACTCTGTGGTCGGCTACAATATAATTGTATACGGTCTGGTAGTAACGAGTAATAGAATATTCTTAGACCAGGAAAGAATAATTCGGCTCATGTTTAATTTAGGATACAGATAATCATGTAGGCAAACGTTTATTGGGATATATCTATTTAAACTTTTGAGTTACATATACTCCAATAAAGAACAATTAAAAAAACTCAGATATACATAATTACCCCACCAGGGAAAATGAAGATATCAGAATAGGTGCATTTACTTACACTACTTACAGAAAATCTCTCCAGTATGCGGGATGCTACTTTTTCAACATGTTACCTCCTCAGATAAAGAGCGCAACCAGCCTGGATAGATTTAAAATATTACTAAAAGAATTCCTACATCAGAATATTTTTTACACAAGAGAAGAATTTATCACCATTGTACAAAATATCTAAGTTTTCTCTATATTTATTAAAACTACTTATACCTTATTTATTTATATATTATTTTACATTATTTTTATTAGGTTTGTTAGTCTGATATTATATTTAAATATGAAAATATGTATGTTTAGTAAGAGAACCACTTGACTTGTGTATCCAATGCAAATTGGTTAAAGATCAATAAATTTCAATCAATCAATCAATCAACAAGACTCTGGACGACACGATGGAAATACTACAAAGCATGTATTTACAATGGGTCTTTTTAGATTCACAAACATTAACAGATACCATGGAAATACTGCATAAGCACGTCTCTCTCTCTCTCTCTCTCTCTCTCCTCTCTCTCTCTCTCTCTCTCTCTCTCTCTCTCTCTCTCTCTCTCTCTCTCTCTCTCTCTCTCTCTCTCTCTCTCTCTCTCTCTCTCTCTCTCCCCCTCTCTCTCTCTCCCCCCTCTCTCTCTCTCCCCCTCTCTCTCTTTTTCTCTCTTTGCCAAATAGTATAATTGCGTATATAAAAATAATAAATTAAATAATTGTTTTACAGTGCTTACTTAAAACATATGAGGCCTTAGCGCATACTGGGGGTCCGTCCGTTGAGTTTTTCTTCGTTACTAATAAGCAGTCTACAATATCAATTGCATTCGTATCTACAGGGTCGTTGCATGGTTTGTTATCTCCAGTATTTGTTGTTAAACATGCATAGCACACTCGCGGGTCTCCGTAGCCATAATCTGAAATTAAAAAATGGATTTAATTATTATGTAGGGTGGTGCGTCGCACATCGCCAATAGTAGTGAAGTAAAACTAAGAGTCTTAATCACCTAAAAAGGAATTGCCTTACTATAGCAATTTTTTTGCTGGACCTTGTAGCAAAAAATTTTGGATTAAATCCTACTCTCGCAAGTATTTTGTTTAAACAAGAGAATACTTGAAAATTGTGTTTTTTTGCGGTTTTTCTTAAATATTTCTAATTGTGTAGCTCGTATTAGTACGGCTCCGCTATAAAATATACGGTCCCTTCCGGAAGAAAGCATGGAACTTTCATGTATATGCTTCAATGTAGACGTGGGAACACGTTGAGAAATGATTGTTTCCCTCCAAATTTAGTGAAATTCAAAATGGCTTCTGAAACAAACGTAACTTTACTACATACATCATCGGTTGACACTGAAAGGTAATTAAGGTGTCCAAATGTAGGTTTAGGAGTTCAAGGAAGTTATTTGCACTATCATATTTATTATAAAATTTCAAAATGGCTGCGATAATCCAAGATGGCAGCCGTCGTCACCATACATGAGCAAATAAAATAAGCAAAATAAAAGGTGCATATTATATATTTTAAAACTTTGCATTATAATGTGCAATTACATCCTGTATTTTACTATTTGACCGTTTATGTTTACACTTTTCATAATGATCAATAGTCCACGATTAGGTACGAACTTTCACCCATTCCAAATTAAATCATGTTAATTCCTATCGCAGGAATCTCCCCCACACGCACAAAGGCCCGTACAGGGAAGTCCTGACTTTCTGCATAGGCAGGTTTGACAGGAACACTTCGTGAGCTCCTTAACGGATGCTGTCGTTACTTTTTTCGTGGTCCAAAATGGAGCCCAAACACTGCCTTCCTTCTTCCATCCCCAATTTTCGAAGTTGGGATATTCTGGATTTGCAATGAAACTCTGCCCCCAGATGAATCCCGCCTGCAAACAAGCTCGTTTAGTATGCTGTACAAGAGCATCGAATGTCGGTGGTAATCTATCAATTGTCCGTCCCTGGATAAATAGCGCCTTCCTTGCTTGGTCGATGTCATCCATGTCGCTTGTGTTATTATAAGTCAAGGTAACGTATCTCGCCAGAAGTTCCAAATGATGGTCCTCAATTGCTTGTACAAGCCGCGATAATTCTTGGAATACTTTGGTGACTTCAGGAAAGGACTTCCACGTTTTCCAGAATGATTTCTTCCCCTTTCCACATAATCCAGACACAGTATCGCAACCCGTAAATGCATAGAAGAACAACATGCTGCTGCATCTGTCGGTAGTAAGTCTATTAACGAGTTGGTGAACGGCAATAACGCTTAAAATTTTTTCGATACCGAACGATATCCAACATTCTTTTAAGTTCATTTCCTGGAGCTCACTGAACAGGGAAACTGAAATAACAACCACATCTGTGTCCACAGTTCTAATAAAAATATTTGTGTGACCTTCCTGCAGAGCATGAAAGATATGAAGGAGGAGTCTGGAATCAGCTTCTTCTTGTTTCGACTTCAGGGATGACACGTCTGCGGTACCGTTACTCACAACTTCTTCCCCTTTAGTTACGACAATCATTTTTACTTGTTGAACTTGTTGGAGGCCATCGGCCAGGAAGTTAAAGTGTTCAACTTTGTTCTCCGATGAACGAAGAAATGTTTGCCAATTTCTTGGTAGCTTGCCTGCAGGTGTGACCCTTTGACGAATTCCGCACATTTTTTGAGGCTGTCGTCAGGATAGGCATCAAAAACGACATATATATAACACTATTCTACAGCATACATGTATTGGAAGTAAAAATAGCAAATTCTTAGTAACTTCGTCATGCTAAATAACAAATAAGAAGCAAAAGTTCAATTTGGCTCTGGTTTTCCCAATACAGGTAATAAAGTGTAACGCAGATATAGGGGTCTACAGACGATCCAGCTGCTGGGACCCGACATTGTCGGTACGCTTTGAAGATAATTGGAATTTCAGCGGAACAGTTAACTTTTACGAATGAGTTCAAAGCATGCCGACAAGGCTGGGGCTCCCTGTCGCTGGATCGTGTGTAGACCCCTTATAAACCCTAGTTTATGGGCGGACCTATCACAAATAACAGAATTAGAATTCTACGAAAAATATACATACTAACTATCTACCTCTTTATTTGTCACTAAAACTAATATTCATTCTTAGGTAGTCGTATTTGTACGTTGTGCACGATAAGCGTTCATTGTCGAAAGTAAATAGTGCTATTTTGAAAATATGCCACGAAATTGTGTAAATACACATAACTTTTGTTATATTTGTGGTGAAGTGACTTTTGCGCATCAATAACGTAATTTTACTCCCAAAATTAAGAAGGCGTACCAGTTGTATTTTGGTTGTACAATTGGAGATGAAGACAAAAAATGGGCAACTCATATATGTTGCAGCAATTGTGCGAACAATCTTTGCAGTTGGCTAATGGAAGAGGACGTTCAATGGCTTTTGCTGTGCCCATGATCTGGCGAGAACCTACAGATCATGTTACCGATTGTTATTTTTGCGTGATACCTCCTATTAGACAGGGTATTAACAAGAAAAAAAGGATGGTAATGCAATTTACCATCTGCCATTCGCCCGGTTCTCCATAGTGATGAACTACCTATTCCTAATCCACCTCAAGAATACAGCCTCGATTCTGACGAAGAATCGGATGATAATGTAGATGACGACTTAGTCCAGCCATCAACATCACAAAATCCCGATTTCTCTGCCGAAGTGTCCGGTGGTGAACCACACAAAATTAATCAACGCGAATTAAGTGATCTTATAAGAGACCTTGATCTGCCCAAGGCAAAAGCGGATTTTTTGGCATCTCGAATACAACAATGGAATTTACTACAAGAAAATGTTAAAGTTTCCATGTATCGAACTCGTCAAAAAGATCTTATACCTTTTTTCAAAATGGAAAATGACTTGGTTGCCTGCAAGGACATTGACGGTTTAATGAGTGCTTTTCACATTCCCCATGATCCTAGTGACTGGAGACTTTTTATTGACGCCTCGAAACTTAGTCTAAAAGCTGTGTTACTTCACAATGGAAATAAATTGCCGTCAATTTCAATCGCCCATGCTGTCCACATGAAGGAAAATTACAGTAACATGAATGTATTGCTACAAACTATAGAATATAACAAGTATAAGTGGCAGATTTGTGCAGACTTAAAAGTGATAAACTATCTTACTTTTCTTTGTGAGAGGGACAGTCGAGCGCGATTAGAACATTACAAAAGAAAAATTTAGCCGCCAAGACTGGGTTTTGAACCAGGAGAAAAAATGTTGCTAACATTCCATTAGTTGATTCACAAAAGGTAATACTGCCACCACTCCACATAAAACTGGGGCTTATGAAAAACTTGGTAAAAGCTATGGACAAAGAAGGACGTGCTTTCAGTTATTTAAAACAAAAATTTCCCAGACTTAGTAATGCGAAAATTAAAGAGGAAATTTTTGTGGGTCCTCAAATCAAGAACCTTTTCAAAGATGCTGAATTTGACAACATTCTAGAAGGTAATGAAAAAGCTGCTTGGAATTCCTTTAAAATTGTAGCAACACACTTTCTCGGTAACAAAAGAGCAGAAAACTATAGATACCTTGTTGGGAATCTTCTTTTTTGCTGCCAGAAATTAGGATGCAATATGTCATTAAAAGTCCACTTTCTACATTCACACCTAGATTACTTCCCAGAAAACTGTGGTGCAGTAAGTGATGAGCATGGAGAGAGATTCCACCAGGATATTCAAAATATGGAAAAAAGATATCAGGGCAAATGGACTTTGCGATGTTGGCAGGCTACTGTTGGACATGTATAAGAGATGCTGCAGAAGTAACTTATAAGAGACGGGCTTAGAAGCGCAAGAAGAATAATTAACTTTCTGATTTAAGGGCTTATATTCTAATTAAATATATAGTATATAACATGTATTTGAAATATATATCAAAATGGCAAATATTTTTTCGCATGATGTAATTAATTGCTTTTTTTATTAAAATTATACCATGTGAGTTAGGTCAGTTATTACAATTTTTAGAGCCAACAAAGTTTTTTTATGACTATGTTAGACGTAGCTGGAACCAAAACAATGCAAATAAGCGGTTTTGGTTAACGATACAAAATAAAAGTTAAAATTTGTAGGTGTGTGATAATTTATGTATTCATATATAATAATGGTTTCCCATAATCTAAGATGACAGCCGAAATTTCCCAAATTGACTGCTAAACACAAATATGTAAATACATTTTTATTACATTTTTGCATCGAATTTGGGAATTGTCGGCTGCCAGTTTGGATTATGGTAGCCATTTTGAAATTTTATAATAAATCTGATAGTATAAATAAATTCCTCTCTAAATTTAGACTTGGGCACCTTAATTACCTTCCAATGTCAACGATGATAAAGTTACGCACTAAATTTGGAGGGAAACAATCATTTCTCATCATGTTCCCACGTCTACATTGAAGCATATACATGAAAGCTACATGCATGCTAAGTTTCATGCTTTCTTCCGGAAGGAACCGTTAGTTTTTTTTACCTAAGCCGTACTATATCGCAATAAAAAAAAAATATAAACTAAACTTGCCCGAACCTCCTTGGTACATTTTTCAAGTTGCAACAAATAAAAATACTTGAGAGGCCATTTTTAAACAGTTAATGATAACTTAACAATAATGCATATATTTTAACTAAACATTAGGAGAGTATGCCCCTAATGGAGCTAAATCGTCATACCATATTTCAAGTTGGCATGTTGACAACAACGCCTAAAAAAAAACAAAATCGAAAAATGAATCGTCGATTGTTTAAGTGCATTAAGTCGTACAGCAACAGAATGTTTTTCAGATGGTGTTAATGTGACAACAAGGGTACCACAAGGTAGTGTATTGAGCCCATTGTTGCTCATCATGAAAGCATAAATAATTGCATTTTAGTCTTCTGAGTAGAGGTAGTGATAACCTCCATCAAAATATTTTTGCTAAATTTTTAGGCATACAGACAGATGGATAGCAATATGTCATGGAGAAGTCATATCGATAATTTAACAAACACATTAGCTAGTCTAAACTTTACACTACTCCAAATGTGAGACTCTGTTGACACTGACACCATGAAAACATTTTATTACGGTTGTGTTTACTCGGCCTGGCAATATTTCATATTGTGGTGGGGAAACAGTTCAACAATAAAAAATGTGTTTATTTTGCAGAAAAGGATAGTCAGAAGTATGTTTATACTTACATACAACAAACACATCCTGTAGAAATTATTTTAGGCAACACGGCATACTCACTATTTATTGTATATACTTTTTGCAGTCTGTATGTTCTGTGAGAAAAAATATTAACAATCTTTTAAAATGTGGTGATATTGATAAATACAATGCTCACTCTGCAAATAACATCTTTGTACTCACTAATAGATTAGAGCAAATAAAAAAAGGACCCTTTATTAGTGGAATTAAATTATGTAACCATATCCCACAAGCTATAAAAGACGCTAACAATTTTGCATTATTTAAAGGATTTATTAGAAGTCATTTAGTTGAGCACTATTTTTATTCTTACGAAAAATACTACCTGTCTGACTAAGATATCCTCTTATTATCTTTCGTAGTTGTAAACGTTTTGATTATTTACCGTGTGGCATATATTTGTATTTTACTTTTAGCGATATGTATATATGTGTATTTAGTATATGTAATAATTATACATATTTTATTAAGGCTGATTATTTTAAATTTTTTTTATAATTTATTGTTGACATTTCCAGTACTGTAATAGTCTTTATGGAAATAAACACATGATTATTATTATTATTATTATCATTGTTTTCGAAATGTCCTCACCAAAAATCCATAAAACAAGTGAGGACTGATCGTATTTTTTTAATAAATCTCGAATTGTCCCATTTTGTCATCGACTAGTGACAAATAGATCCATATTATCTAATATCAATAGAAACCTCTTTCCATTTGAAAAAAACGAGCACAAGTAGATTTGCCGTTTCCTAACTCACTCGTATAAAATTGCTAATGTTTTTAGATCTAATAGCAGAACCGTGTCTTCTGACAATTTTTAACATTAAATATATCGCATAATGTTATTCCATTACGTCACAGTGAGCTCACAAAGCTGACGTGTTTTTAGTACAAATTCACCCATATCATGGTACCCACCTACCGTAGAACCTTCAAATGTCATATCGTTTAAATGATGCTTAAAAGGAGAATTCAAATATATAATGTACAAAGAGTTTCATTTAAAAAACATAAGTTTGTGACTTCACGATTAAATCACCTGTATAATTCAAAATATTTTCAAACTGTACACCATTGTGTCCTCAACCGCCCTGTTTTTGAACATTTTCGATATGTTTTATAAGAAAGCCAGAGGATATCTTCTATAAGAGAGTCCCAGAATATTTGCACGACGCGAGGCTTAGACAGCTTGTATACAGTAATTTTTTTTTTTCGATTATGCTTATACCTGCCTTGGAAAACTGGAATTTAGCTTAATACTTAGGTAGCTTAAAAGATTATTTTTAGAAATTGAAAAAGCTTTGAGCTTTTGGTATTGCAGTAAACTCAGGATAAATTGCGAAAAAGAAACGCTTTTTTACGATTTACAAAAAAATAGAAATTTGGACTTGAGATTCGGGTTCAGCGCGCCAAAAGATGTGAGGGATGTTTGGTTTCCGGTACTTTTATTTTTTTGTGTATCTGTGTTAGAAAGTTTATTTGTAGGTTTAATTTCAAAATTTATTGTGAAAAATTTGGTATTTTTATTTTTGCAATGCGATTACTAGGGCTGGAGATGATAACAGGAGAAAAGCAGAAAATCTTATTTTTGCAACACAGTTTATCTAAACTTTATATGAACCCTTAATTCAAAACTTCTCACTACACTTTTCATTTCTAAAACAAATTACAGTGGACGCTGCAGCAAGACAATTCATTCTTCAGCTTTTTTAATGCCTAGCTTGACTCCACTATTAGTAACGATTAAAGAATAATAATCAATACTGTTATCAAATTATCTACTACCCTACTAGGTAAAAACAGAAGAACAAATTCTAGAATAAAATGATGAGAATTAACTGCTTACCTATGGTGAGTAATATAAAAGTTAAGGCAATAAATCCCTTCAACAATGCTGCCATGTTTATTATTAAATATTACTGTCACTATAACTATTGAAGAAAACTAGTATTGGAAAATAGGGAAACAGACTATTTATAATTGAACGTTATCTATATTAATTAATCTATCTCTTTGTTACTGTACAGGATAGTGTGTGATTAAACCTTATCAAACTATTCGTGTGTACACAGGTTATTCAACAAATTTCACAAATCAGTCTGTAGTAATAGTGGAGTCAAAGCAAAAAGGTGTAGGGGTGGTAACCATATAGTCAGGAATTTGCCTTCTCAAAATGTCAGGGTGTGCACTCGAAGATATAGTTTTGAAAAAATTCGTACATTATCTGAAATTGATTCATTTTGTTTCCACCGCATTTACAGGTTGATTTTTTAACATTTCTTAAATACTCTCAAACCAATAGAAAGGTTATTCTTTGTAGATTCAGGTGCTGCCTAATTATTCTCGAAATTATTGTTAACAAATTATACATAAATTGTTTAAACAATGCATACCAAAATAGTGCAGTGTAAATTTCAGCATCGAGATATTTTAAACACTACTAGCTGAGCCCAGAGTTGAGCAGTACTCAGTACCAGGTACTTTTATTTTAACAGTACTCGCTACTCGAAAATTTCGAGTACTTTACGTTATTGAGTACTCATGCAAAAGTACTCATTTTTTGAGTACCTCTCAAATAAGTAACTCGTACTCGAGTAGTTATGAGTACTTTTTAAAGGTACTCGTTGTGAAGTACTCGTGAGTACTTTAACGCCGGTACTCGCCCAGCTCTGGCTGAACCCGTCGAAATTTGAATAGAATGGAGATGTTCAAAGATGTATCGTAAAATTTATTCCTTGGAGCCACACCTTTGAACTTACTACCAGCACTCACATTTTCGAGAAATTCACGGTCCTGTTTCAACGTAATGATCTCACTTTTTCTTAGAGTAGTTTATAAAAACAAAAGAGTCTACTCTATGCATCAAATATTGTCGTGTTTAGTCCAGTTAATTATTTTATTCTTTTAGTGACTACCCCGTATATCTTTTTCACTGAAACTAAAACTTCTTCCTTAGCTATTGTGTACTTGTCAAATATCATTGTTTTCCGTAAAAGTTTTTCATTAATTATTTTTTTGGGGGTGTTCAGCCAGATTTTTTCCATGGCAATAAGCCTTATTCATCTGCCGAATATTATTTTTCTCAGTCAAATATTTCTTTAAATATACCGGAAATAAAGTAGAAACAAATTAACTGTAGATTTCTTAGCCCAAATTAATTGGAGTTCTTCATATAACATTTTTCAAAATACCCCTTCGTTGTCAAGTTACAACCCCTTTAAAAAAAAATACTTTAATGTCCTACATGTCTGTTATTTTACAATAACCACCCCATTTTGAGATACATTAAATGAAAAATAACGCCCTAGGGCGTTATGAATATCTATAACGCCCTAGGGCATTATAAAATTATAATGCAACCCAAAACAAGCAAATTATGATAGCGTTATTAACAAACAAAATGCGTTGCTATGCAACGGCGGCGTTTACAAACAATTTTGATTTTTACTCTCTTTTAAATCAAATCGTTCTGAACATAATAGATGTCAAATTAATAAATCGTAAATGTCAAAAAAAAATTCGGATTAAATAACAGACTTGCAGGACATTAAACGTTGAAGGCACCACGGGTGTTATAGGATAATGACGCCCTCGGTCGACGTACACTCCCTCGGGCCAGAGGCCCTCGGGATTGTACACTGCCGACCTCGGTGCGTTATTATCCTTATAACACCCTTGGTACCTTAATAACTAAAATGGTAATACTACTGTCAAATTGAAACTTGAAGGCAGCCTACTAAAAGTTTTAAAACATTATCGTTAAGTAATGATTGAAAGAAACTCATTGGATGAATTTTTTTTTATCACGAAAACGGTTGGTAACACGGCATTTTTTAAAGAGAAGAAAAAGTTGGTAATTTTTATTTCGGTGGATTTTTTTTTTCAATTTTCTCCCCCAGATGAATCCGTCTGGAATCAAATAATGTAAAAGTTTCGATATACAATTATGCTAGAATTACCGATAAGTCCTAAAACGTGTATTGATAATATGTTAAGTAAATCTAATCTTTTCCATTTGATTATGAAGCTAACGTAATAAAATCGCATACATCAGATCATATTGCAACAATTTGTGGTAAAAATTCAAGATAAACCAAACTATTGTAAACACGTGCGATGTTTTTATAATGGAAATATCCCTTTTACAACTTCATTAGAAATGGGAAATTGGTCAAATGTTACTAATAGTGAGAACAAATAATTAATTTTCATAGAAAAATTACATGAATGATCTCAATAATGATGAAAACATTTATGTAAATAATAATGAAATTATATAAATCAGCTCACAATCAGTACGATATCTGTTGTGGTACGATATAAGAATCTATTCAAGGGCCCGTAGTCCAGATCTCGCTTAATATCGCTCGTGCAGTTTAAAAATAAATGCCCTTAGTTTGTTAAGATTTCCGGTGTTCATAAATTCCATCCCGTTACAATCGTCTACGTAATTTACGTATTGTGCCAAAGGATTAAGTATTTCCAAATTAAGAGTTTACCACCTACTGAAGATGCATTTTATGAACACGCCAAAAGATGTGCCTATACACTTCTTATTTGGAAAAAAGCGGATAACATCCCAAGACCCAATTTTAGTGCTCTATAAAATATTTTAAAACTACTTATAAACGCAAATGGTCTGAAAGGATTCTACAAAACTGATTTAAAACCTTTATAAGAGTACTGGGCCTCCTATGCCTTTTTTTAAAACTACTATTAAAACTTTCAAGTTTTAATGAATCATCTAAATATTTACTCGTAGAATATCAGAAGAGTATTATAAAACCATACTTGGTTTAGGTTTAGGATAAGCGCTACATAAAAATTTAAAAGTCACAACTCATTGTTGAGATGCTCCCGGACCTGGAGTGAGAAATGAGGCGGTGCCCCTGTTGTAGAACTCTCCAAAATCGTCCTAAGTTGAAGACATAATCAAAATTCGACTTAGGCACAAATTTCATTTAAAGACATTTTTGGGAGTCTGCAGAGGCGCAGATCAGTCCATAAGGACCGTTTTCGGTTCTATAAGGCGTTGGAAATGACCAGGTGAAAATTCGAAGTAACACCGAATGTTCACTTAGGAAAAATGTTTTTGGTTCAGAATATGAGAGTAGAAGTATATAATGACAAAGATTTATGAATAATATACTTTTTCAAAGGTACCATAAATTGGAAGGGCGTCAAAATTTGGCCCAGGAATCGATTTATCAAAAGTACGCCAAAATTTCACCCGCAGATTAACTTTTCAAAAGTACCTTGAAATTTGGCTTGAAAATCGATTTTTCAAAAGTACGCCAAAATTTCACCCGCAGATTAGTTTTTCAAAAGTACCTTGAAATTTGGCTCGAAAATCGATTTTTCAAAAGTACACTAAAATTGGTCTTAAAATGGATTTTTCAAAAGTACCACAAAGTCAGTTTAAAAAGTACCACGAAAATATAATTTAAATTATTTTTTATTTTTTTATTCCTCAACCAAAGACATTGACCTTTGAGGTACGGTCATTGAAAGCCCAATTCTAAAGTATGAGCATAAAATTTTAACGATGCACTGCGTCCGAAAGGCAAAATAGAAGATTTTGTCAAAGCCGGCGTAGTGCCGATAAGCAAAAATTGATAAAAATCAATGCACATGTACAAGGCCGGTTTCTCGCATAGAAAGAGTTTGGATTGACCCAGCGGTTCGCAATTTGGTCGAGCGCGTTGAGTGGTCCAGACAAAGCAATGGTAGAAAAGCCAATAACAGGGCTTTTCAAATGACAAAGTTATAGAGGAAAACGCCTTGTGCATAGAAATCCAAAAATTCAATTTTGCCTAAAAGTCGCTCGAAGGTGAGACGCTGCCAAATCGATAATATTGAACGACTGTGATGAGGGTTAGTAAGTCGTGGACTGATCGAACGCCACTCAACTTATGCAGTAATAAGTCCTCTGAATGTGTTTGAGTACGTGAATCTCCACGATACAAGAACTTTAAAGCTAAGTAGTCTCTAGCGAAACTAAATTCATTTAGTAAAACTTTTTTAAGTTAATTTCAGTCAGCCTTAATTATTCATTTACCCAGAGTCTGAAATGATTCTAAAAGTTCGCATTTTGATTCTGAGAAGGTATGTATGAATCTTTTCTACCTAATCGATCGTTAGCGTGAGCGCTCTCGCTTGTATGGTCTGAAAGTCACTACCTTGATTGGGGAAGGCACGATTCTTATCTTGAGAATTTTGTATAACCAATTCTGTTAAATAAACGGATTCTTTGAACTATTGTTTCTTAATTGATCTTGAGGCCTGTTGACGGTCTATAATCCCTGGAACTTTCGTATAGAAAACCGGATGTGTCGAGTTAATTCGCATTAACGTTCGACCTTCTGGTGGCTTTACGGAGGTTTGATAGGGATTTTTTTATGCGTTTTTTGAGAAATATATTCCGTTATTAATGGACCAAAACGTGATTTTCGCATACCAAAACTAATCCCTCCGCAGAGAAATTCTTCGGTTGGGATTTTTTTTATGCAAAAATTCAGGAAATTAAGAGGTGCCTAAACCCCTAACGAGGGAATTCAGATCCAGAGAGAGCGTAGTTTCCAATCTGTGGTAGTGCAGCCTTGGTCCATTATTCGGCTACCGAAGTGCATCTTATCTCGAACCCGCCTGGGAGGTAGAAGAACGGGGTAATACGCGACTGGCGCCCCCTGAGAAATAAATTGGTGTCGCGTCATTTTGACGCCCGGTAGTGCGTTCTTCTACACCCCATCATGCTGGAAATGATGACCTCTTTTGTCGACATTTTGCGTCAATAATAAATTGGGCAAAATGGTAAGGAAGAAATCCAAGTAGATTTCTCTAGTCAATCGGCCTTCAAAAAAATGCGGTCCTATCAATGTATCATTCACCACTCCACGCCATACATTAAGGGAGAACTTGTGCTGGAAGTTTTTCTAGACAACGGCCTGAGGATTGTTGTGGTCCTAAATATGAGAATTCCTAGAATTCCACACTACGTCTCGAGTGAATTGGACCTGGCAGTGAAAAAAAATTCTGGGCAAAGTTCTTAGACGCTGCATTATTGAAAGGCAGAACGTGAGACGTGCGACTTCATCACCTGGTTCGAGACGATTGACCTTTTGGATGTGGTAAAGATACAACATTTCCGCTTTTAATGCCCTCCATACACGAGTCTAAGGAGTACCTAGCGCCTGCGCTATTCTTCTAGTGCTTGTCGAAGGATTTTGCTCTGCCATCTCTACAATGTTTTCTTCGGCCGGTCTAACTGCTGCTCGTTCTACATTTCCGTGAGTTTCAGGAAATCTTCCATGTTCCCGAGAGAACTGGAAAACTGGTGACGGTGTGGGGTGTGGCGTGACGGTACTCGCCTACCAGGAAATCTTCGATGACCATTCCCTTGTATTGCTCATACACATAAATGAAGAGTTAAGTGGATAAAGGTGTTATGTCAGAAAAACACGTTATTGAGTAATTTAACTCGAAAGTTTTTAGGCGAGAATTTTTTTGTTATAACGACTATATAGCTTGCATTTTGCGATGATATTGGCATTTGATGTACTTTTCAGAGACAAATAACTAAAGTTGTCAGTTGTCATTATTTTCGAAAATTTTAAAAAATTAATGTACATAACACCTTTATCCGTTCCTAAGTTTCTCTGAAATGAATAAGGAATTAGTGAATAAAAGTGTTAAGAAATTAAACATATTGTATTATTATTAAAACATTGTACAATTTTTAGGTAGTTGGACAGTTCTACGGTTTTGAGCCACAGTTTGGTCATTTCCAAGTATGTTGTGATAATACGGCCTTACCATTCATTTATGAATGGTAATTGTTCTTTAAGATTGGCCAGTTTTCCTACACTTAAGCTGCCCTTGTTTTCATTAAACACCGTTAGAGCAATACAGTCGGAATTCATTCTTTTTCTTTAAAATATCGACTTTGTAAAATGGAGTCATTTCATCTAGTGATGTAATAGTAGCACCCATAGGTGCCATTTTATACCGTCGTGAAAATAAACCTTTTCATTGTTCAAGTTTTTCTTCCTGTTGTACAAATTGAGTTTTGAGGCAATTCCATCAATATCCTTGAAATGATTCTTCATATCTATGACGACGGCGTCTTTGGGAGTTCTTAAAATTTCTCGATACTGGTCCGGAATGTAGATGTTTTGATGTTTCCTTAAAATTTTCTCGACTCTGCCAAAGTCTCTGTCTGAATCTAAATATGAATGTCCCACCTCCGAAAATTTATGGTCGATAACTTTAAATTCTCTCTTTAAAATCAACAACTGGTAAAATGTAATGATATTGAAGTTTTTATTTTGTCCACCACAGGAGTCGGGCCATATTATAATGTGATCGATCTTTTCTTGGAAATATTCATTGTAAATTTGTGAAAAGGTATGTAAGCAACTAGCAATTTCTAGGCTTTCACGGCTGGCCATATCTTCAGTCCATGTGAAAAAGATCGTTTTTTTTTTCAGTATTCCTCAATGTATGTATGCCAAGGTTGTAAAACCACATTTGACGAAGGTAAAATGCTTTCGATGTTCTTAATTTTGGCAGCGGCATGGTTTGCTGAAGATCTAAAGTAAGAAAGCAAATCGTTCTATCTACTATAACTTTTGCTCCGTCACGCTTTTGTTGTTCGAAAGCTAGTTTGTAATTTTCTCCGTATTCTTTTAAATTCTTAGTATTATTCGTTTTATTTTTTTTTTATTTTTTTTAACCCAATAGATGTAAGCATAGCAAACCCTGTAATTCTTAAACGATAACCTTACAAACCTAAATGACCTTTTACTTGATTAGCGTAATTATCATACTTATTATTTTTTCCGCAAGAATTTCGGAATTCGCCAGATTTGCCTTAAACAATTTAATGCTCTTTCAAAATATTGGGTGGGCAGAAGCCATACCAGATATCAGTTTTGTTCTTGTCATACAAATTTCTACGGTCCAGCCCTCTTCCACTTGTCAGCATAAAAATATTTGTACAAAAATCAACACCGCAAAGCGTCACTTTCCAGTATTTCTGATTTACTAAGACTAATTTGCTAGAATACTTTGGTAAATTCGTATTTTATTATTGCATTTTATATTGATAATGTTTTGTTTTTAAAACATTATTAAAACTTGCCTGGGAAGAAATTGCCACTATATGACTGATTTCTGCTGAATTGCCAAAAGGTATAAATGTGTACAGCAATTAGATACTCAAGTACCATCTCGACTCTTGTACCATCTCATACCATTTCGAAATTGAACGAAATGAATATATGGATTAAAACACTATAAGCACTATTTCCAAATATCAGCCAATTTATAAACATCTTACATGATTCATGAAATCGTTTATTCATTGCCATTTGTAATATCAGTTTACTACGACTGGCCATTTTCACTATAAAGAAACACTTAACACAACTTGTCACATTACTGTCAATATAACATAACTTTAGAAGCAAAGTGTTTTGGATTAAAACAATTTAATATCGCACAGTAATGGATAAAGGTGGTTTGTGATCATGACACCTTCATCCATTAAATTATATAAAAACCATATGTACATAACACCTTTATCAAACATTAAAACGCATTTAGGAAAGGTTTATTATCCCAAAAACTTATTGAAATGATAGATTATAAGTTAAAATAGTTGTCTATGTAGAAATCTCAAAATTTTCAAACATGTCACATCCACTTAGCTCTTCAAATGATGTCAGTGAATTCTGATTAAGCATTTGTAAAACACGAAGAAATCGAGGAACAATTAGAACACTAAATTGTCAAAAGTAATGATAATTCAATTCAGTTCAATTTATTCATCTTTAAATGCCACAATGGTACAATTACAATTGTTGTACAATGAATAAGGTATGTCAATTTGAACAAAAATTCATAAGAAATATACAAGAAAAATATATAAATATTATAACAGTTCTATATACCAATATAGTCGAGTAAACTCTGAGCTAGCGCGTCCAAGGGTCTTCATCATATAAACTAAGAGAATCAGACATACGCAACTAGTTCATCTCTCTGTCACTGCGATAGCTTTATGCGCATCGCATATCAAATCGTACGTCGTGTTACCAACTCATACATACGCCACCTTAGAGTTTACCGGACTATAGTTATATTTCGTTATAAACAAATGTAGATAAGTGAAGAAATAAGCATAAAAGGTAAGTAGTAAACGAGAAATATGAGATAATAGGATTAACTATGACTAGGCATTATAATAACATTTAAAAGAATGTTAAAGCTGTAAGAAATCAAAAAATCTCATTTTCCTGCTATTTAATATGTTGTTCAAGTTCATTGATGTTGTAGAAAATATCTGTTAACATGCTTTTAATTTTGTTTTTAAATTGTTTTGGTGATTTCAAATTTTTTGATTCGTGTGATAACATATTATAATAGTAGCAACCTGCATAATATAGTGATTTTTTGTATGCCTCACTGCTGCATTTTTTTATGTAAAAATTATTATTATGAATTTTCAGACCAAATGCATAAAAGACCCTGTACCTTTTTAACTAGTGGCCAAAAACTTTTTTCCTTATTGATTTAGACTTGACTTGAAGTGCTCTATCTGCCATTGGGCTATAGCACATTGCTTGCAAATCATCCTGTATAATGATTAATGACAAACAAAATAATAAAGCATGCTCCTCTATTCAATTCGAATACCGTTTATAGTCAACCATTACCCGTCTCGTAATTCCCAGAATTCGGCCTTGAATATGTACCAGTTGCATCTTCCGAAAAAAAATATTGATGCCCCACGTCGACCAGTGATTTAGCATATCGCGATCTAGAACTACTAGCACATGACATACGGCAATCTAATTAGAATGGCGATAACGTTTTGTTTGTTATGACGAGTAATTTGTTTTTATATGCTAATGAATAAAGAGGATAATAATATGGGAATATACGCGGAGTTTTGACCATTTAGTCGGTATTTCATTTGCATTGTGGGCGTGCGATGCGTGCAATGTGCAAATCGAGTGCATTAATTGAATTATTTTTTTTATTCGTCGTTAACTTGCGTAAAGAGCACCATACCTTGGTGAATCGTTCTGTTTGTGTGATATTGGTACGGTTTCGTGATGGTGCCAAAGCGAAAGTTCTTCGTCTTAATTGGTCAAGCAAAAGACACGAAATTGTGCAAATGTCTAAGGATGCGAGAGCTCAGTTGAAGGATGTTTGTTCAAGTGGAAACAACGGATGTGCCGCAGGAGTTTTTTAAATATGTGTCGCAGCACGTGAAATAGAAGATATCGAGTATACAACTTAAAGTTAGATATTGTTTAAAAAAATAACCTTGTCATTTGCGTCTTGGCCTATAAAAGAAATTTTGAAGAAGAAATTGAACCGCCTTCAAAAAAGGTCGCTAAAAATTATGAAATAAGATTTCACCATCGCACAGTGATTCGGATGATTAATCTGGCAAGACAAAATTATTTTCTTTACCGATTATAGTTCAAATTGGTTCATGAAATATTTAAAGGACTTTTTTTGGTCAATATTATAAGAAAAAAATATTTAAAAAATACTTTATCATTTAATTTAAAAATGTACTTATTTAATTTGTTTATTTTAAACAAAATTAACAATAATAAAAGGACAATGTTAAAAATAGCTGATTTTTGGCCCCCATCGCGACACGCATAAGACCCAGAAAAAATGATTGAAAAAGGCTCAAAATTAATAAAAATACGTCTTCGTGGTATCAAAAGGCTGAGGAAAGTTTTATTTCACCTTTAAAAACATAACAGCAACCAGCTTATACTGAATGTGAAAATATTTATTTTATGATAACTATTAGGTATCGATTCAATAGAGATAACAAAAGGGTAAAAATTACCTCTATTCACACCCTATTTAAGGGGTGGAAGTCGTATACGGCACTTAGTATTAACAAAAATGTGATTAAAAATATACAAAATAATTTTTTAATACTAGTTGAGCCAGACCTTCAACTGTTCCGGGCCTCAGCATCCCCATTTTTAAAAACAACCCCTATAGGGTATGAAATAATATTCGCAGGAAGTATTATTACAAAAAAGCGTTTTACTTAGCGTCCCCGGAAACTACCAAATTTCCCTATTCGGGGGTGCAATTCTATTCACAGCCTTGAATACAAAAAAAAATGCCACGGCACCAAATTATTTTCTACTAGTAAAAGGGACAGACATCCACTTTGTCTTGACGTGAGTATCCTTATTACGAAAAACTACCTCTATATAAATATGAAAAATATTTAGCACGTAATTTTACAATAGATCTGTATGGTTTTAGTCAACACGTTTTTTTAATAAAGAACAAATAGCGAGTTATTTAGCAACCTTGAAAGCGACCAAACTACCCTATCCAGGTGGTGGAATCGTATTCACCGCTTCAAATACGAAAAAATAGGAAAAAGGTGACTAAAATGAATCAAAATCTACTCCAGTTTAGAGATGACAGGCACTTTAGGTAATGTAATATTAGAAAAAAAAGATTTTCATTTTATGAAATATATAGAATCATAATAAGATATTATACCAACAGAATATTTACAGAGCAAATCAAAGTAAAATGAAAGATTTCTATTGGTTCTTATATCTGCATTTAATAGATGGCTTATTAAAGATGACTAATCACTGTAAGGAGTTGAAAATTATATTAGTTTATTCTCTGTTATATTATTCCATGTAAGGGTACTTTTGGGTAAGCTATAGAACTTCATTTGTTGAAGAAAAGGATGCAGTAAATATGCAAAGGAGGATCATTGTGTTTTCCAGACTGCACCACAAGGAGGCGATCCTTTTTACATTCCTAGTTTTTTAATCACCTTGGTACCTATTTTTTGAATATTAGGTGCGGTGTATGACGTTCCACCCCCTGAATGGGGTGAATTTTTCGTATAGAATTTCTGGTTTCAATCGAGAACACAACGTTGATCTTTAACGCGGTGGTATTTTGACGGCGGCACAGATCAAACGTCGGCGCTTTGTCTGCTTTTTTACGATTTTCCAATTGACTTTAAACAGAATATAATTCCACAGAAATTATTTTGATCGACCGCAATTGTCAATTTTAGTAATATGATTTTGTTTGGAGTAGGTTTTAAGTGAACTGTGGATTTTTGACCTTCCCAGAATCCATAGTTCAATTTATGCCAAAGATGTCTGTATGTTCATCCGTTTGACCGAATACGTCTTCCTGTCAGTGTGTCGTAGAACGCAATTTATAAAAAATTATTAGTTCAATTTTAAAAAGTAAAATATCGTTGTAAAGAGAATTTAATGAACTTTAAAATGATGTTCTACTTGACGCCCGTGCCATTTAATTTTAGGGGTGGGTTCTACTGCTTAAATGTTGATCAACAATACCCAGTAAAAGTGTATAATAAAATCGACAGGCATTTTTCGAGAAAATGATCATACAAGTAGAAAACACGCCTGTTTCGTTTTAAGTGGGCCACCCTGTATAATGTGGGCATTTATGTGGTTGTTGCAAATATACTATATGTTTCTTAAGGTTTTAATCTTACTATACATTTGTCGAAACATTGACATGCAACATTTTAGTTAACTTAAAACCCGGATATAGAAGTTGATCTTTTTTTACTTCGGTGTATGTAAAAAGTGTTTCTATCTTATTTAAGTCGACTTTTTGTTGTTTCGCATGTTAATCTGGCCGTTTATAATTGCACAGTATATTTATTTATTTGGTAGCAATGATTTATCAAATTATATGGTAGTTTTCTCTTTAGTGCACAAAACATTCTAGAGTGATTATTTATTACAGTTCTTGTGTGTTTATAATTTCCTTAAAAACACGAAGCAATTTTGTGCTGTAAAAGTAATTAGTTTGGGAAATCGATCATGTTGTTTATGAAAATGACATTGTCCCTAGTGTTAATGTTTTATTATTGTTAAAAAGGATAGAATTTTTTTAAACGGTAAGAATTTTGATGTGGGGAACATGCCACTCGCATTCACGAAGAATTGATATCAGATATTAGTCAGAACAGAACCTTTACAGGGTATACTAGATCACGCACTATAAGATAATTTTTTCATAGAACAGTCGGCGGCATTTTGATTAACTTAATTGGTCCATTGACTTCTACGTCCACGTTCCGTTGAAGGGTGAAGGGCAAATAAGTAAAGCAAGCAAGTAGGGATTTGGTATGTGTACAAGAATCAAGGTCCTCATTCTTTTTTTGGCGTCAGCCACCACTACCACGTTGTGGCATACGTGGCAACTTTTTATGGGTTTTTGGGATAGATTGTTCAAACATCAAATTATTTCCACATAGTGAAGTGCAATAGAGTATCAGGTTTTTTTTCGTTCTAAGAGACTTTCATAGAAAATCTGGCTATGGAGATAGTGATTTCTTAAGCAGTGGATTTTAATTTGTTTCCAAACATTTTTTATAGCCCTTTTAATTTCATAGTTTCTCAATTTTTGGATATGACGAAATAGTCCCTTAATTCAGTGTACTTCACGGTCTCCGGACCCTGAAACTATTAAATTTTTTATTGGATTCAAAAACGTTGTGTATAAAAGCTGACCGCAGACCAGTGAGGGCCTGGAGGAAATAATACGATTTACTTACCAACAAATGCCATAATAACAACCTTTTAGAGAGCAGGTGCTTCAAAGTCAGAAGGTTCAGCTTTGAGCGTTATGTTATTTGCAATTGCCATAAATGACTTACTTAGCAATGTGAGCTCTTCTACAGGTAGAATAGCATTCTGTCGATGCCGCGTGAGAAAAAAAGAAGTCTCGCAAGGCTGTCCTTAATACTAGCCGAATGATTGAAAAATGTATATTTTTTCAATTGTTCAATCAGACTTGGCGAGTAGAATTCTGTATAGAAAACAGTATTTGAGAAGTTTTTTTTTTTAATTACCGGCTAATCACGACAATAAAATGGAGAGATTTTTATGAAAAAATGCGAGGACGCACATTGTATCGGTCATAGCTTTTTTCTTTTATGCAGGAGAAGAAATAACAACGGCTTTTAGCTTAATCGATAATCTTTAATTTGGTTTCTTAACATTTTTGATGCAAGTGCCATAGTTTCTGAAATATTTAACTTTTAAACTAGTATTTTGACTTAAAAATGTTCGGCGCCATTTTTGAGTCTCCATATCGTAAGATTTAAAAAATAGCAAATTGTTTCTCGGTCTATGCAGTTTTCTTTTGAGATTTTTTATTTTTGACGATACTATTCGAGTTATTCGACATAAAGTATTCTTTTTTAGTATTTCTTTTTTTACTGATTATTAATTATTAGTATTATTAGTATTGTTATAAATACCACAACTCTGTATTGTACCCATTCAGTAATTGGTGTTATGCTGTTGAATGGTGTAAGTTAAATAAAATAAAATAAAATAAAATAAAAATAAACCATGTTGAGGCGTCCGTTTTCACAATCGGCAAAGAAGGCGAAACAAGAAATCTTTAAAAAACGTCCAGATCATTTTTAATACATGAATTGCAGGGCCATACGATATCATTATTGAAAAAGGAATAATTGCATTTAATGGACATCGTGAATTTGATAGTTTTTTGGAATTTTTGTCTGTTTGTTTGAACGCGCATCACGCAGAAACTACTGAACCAATTTGAATGGGGGTTTCACAGGTAAATTCATCTATGCTTGGAGTAACATTTAGTTTTTATCTCATCGAAATCGGCCAACTCTCCCTTTGAGGTCCTATGTCGGGAAAGCCCCGACATTAAAATTATTACGTTGCGGTCCCACGTCGGGGCAGCCCCGCCATGAAATAAAAACATTTTTCAAGGTTCTGAATGTACTCTTTATAATCTGACAATGTTTATAAAACATATTAATCACTGTATGTGCTTCTTTATACTTCACAATTTATGAATAACGAGTAAGTAAAGTAACGAGGACAAAAAATATGAATAGAACATTTATCTCTCTGCCTTTGTTGATCAGTTCTATTTCGATTTTGCAGAAGGTACATTTACTATTAGATTTTTGATAGTGTAAATATTTAATTTAGTTTCAGAAAGATTTTGCGTAAGTGTTACTTACACTAGTAAGTACTATACATTCGGATATTACAGTAAATACAATTCTGTTATTACTATTGGTAAGTTTGTTTTCTATTTTTCTTAACATATTTGAAACCAGAAACTTGTAGGAAAATATAACAAAATGGAGTCAACTTCACGAAAAAGAAGGCGAAACTCAGAAACAGATGATTCTGAATTTAGTGACTCCGAAATTGAGTTTGAAGAGAGTGATAATGATGAAGAAAGTGATAGAGATGAGGATGGAGAGGGAAGTGATACTGAGGGAGATGAGAGTGAGGAGCAAACTGATGCAGAAGGTGATGAGGACGAGACCTCCATGTGGAAAATATGGGATCAGAATGATCAAGATGTCATTAGACTGCCATTTACAGCTAATAGTGGCTACAAAATGCCACAAAATAGACCAGTGATAGAGTTAGACTTTTTTCAACTATTTTTCACAGACAATCTAATACAGGAGATAGGTGTAGAAACTAATCGATATGGTGCAGAGAAAATACAAAAGTCGACACCATTACAGAAACATTCAATATGGCGAAACTGGAGAGATGTTACTGTTCCAGAAATGAAGGCATTCTTGGGTATCATCATGAATATGGCTTTGCATGAAAAGTCATCTATAAAAGAGTACTTCAGTGAGGAGTGGACTGACAAGCAACCTTTTTTCAAAGATACTTTTCCCAGGTATCGATTCTTTCAAATATATTGGGCTTTCCATTTGAATCCCTCTCCAGCCCACCCAAGCAGATCAACTAGAGGACAGAAAGTGAAGAATATTGTTGACTACATTGATAATAAGTGTCGAGAACACTATGTTCCTGATCAACATATTGCTGTGGATGAAAGCACGGTTGGATTCAAAGGAAGAATAGTTTTCAAGATGTATAATCCAAAAAAACCAACTAAGTGGGGTCTAAGAGTATATGTCTTAGCAGAATCGAAAACGGGCTACATAAGTGTATTATTACCTTATTATGGAGCTAGTACAACTGCAGGACTCATTCGTCCTGATCTCCCATTCACATCTAGAATAACGTTACATTTATGTAATAGATTGCTGGAAATGTACAATGGCAGTGGATATCACTTATACACAGATCGATTTTAGACAGGAACAGACCTCGCCATGGAACTTCTGAATCTTCAAATTCAAACAACGGGTACCGTATTGTCCAATCGGAAAGGTTTACCAGAAGAAATAAGAAAAAAAAGAGTGAAACCGGCAAAACACGATACAGTCACTTATAGAAAAGATGATAACATGATGGTATTAACTTGGAAGGATAAAAGAAATGTCCATATCCTTTCGACATATCATAACACAGAAACACAGTTGGTACAGAGAAGAAACCGAATAGGACATATAGAAGAAGTTAGAAAACCTATTGTAATTCTGGACTATACAAAAAATATGGGAGCCGTTGATCGTGCAGATCATTACATTGCAAGCTATGGCTTTACAAGGAAGTCACTCAAATGGTGGAGGAAAATGTTTTTCTGGCTTCTAGAAGTGGCAATAGTAAACAGTTATATACTATATAGTATTCAGAGATGTCAAGATGATTTGCACTGCAAAAGTCACCTCAAGTACAAAAAATCACTGGTGCAGCAACTTGTCGGAAATGTTCGAAATCCCCACAGATCTAGGAAAGGCCGTCCGTCAACATCAGAAACCGAAGAGCGGCTAAATAAACAGCCTCATTTTATTTTCGCAAACGAGAGGAGTAATTCGAAGGATTGTGCAGTTTACCGAAAAGTATGAGGTGGGCGAAGGGAAACTGTTTACTTCTGCGATACCTGCACCCGTAAGCCTGGACTTCATCCTGGCGAATGTTTCAAAAGTTTGTTTCACACTGAAAAAAATTACAAACACCAATAGGTATTTTTGTATTATAATAAAAATTGGTAATAAAATGAATGGAAATGTCTTCATAATCTATTTTCACTCCAGTATGTGGAACTTCATTTTATTAATATTAGAGTGGGGGTGGAAAATATTATAAATAAATTTAGCCTTGGTTTCTAGTACATACAACAAATCCCAAATTTCGGACCTTGGCTTCTAGTATATACAGCATATCCCAAGTTTCAGGACTTTTACTAGCTTGCTTTACTTATTTTCCCCTATTTACCCCCAACCCTTCAACGGAATCATCTCCAAATATAATCTAGTTCCATATGTCGTTATAATATAGACGTGTACCAAATTTCAAGTATATACTTCAATTTAATGTTACATGAAAATCTTTAAATTTGATTTATTATCTCAATAAAAATTTGCGGAAAATAAATAGGACCCAGGAAGAATGCGCATAAAAATAAAATTGGACCGCAAAGGGTTTAATAAAGCTAGTTGTATTTTTCGTAGCGGTAATTTTATCATCGCTGGAAATTATTTTTTTCTGAAATCGATCGGCAATGTCTACATTTTCGGCGCGATTTCAGATCGAAAAATGCACCATTCCAGCATTTTAGTCCGTTGCTAAGAAACTATCAGAAAGCAGACCGGGAAAGATCGTTGTCAAGCAACGATCAACAAAACCGTACGGAAATGTTACTTTCCCGGCCTAGGCCGGGAAAGTAACATTCCCGTACGGTTTTTTTATGTATATTTTAGACATTAAATAAATACACGCAGACAAACCAACTCACATTAAAATTGCATTTATTAGTAAGCAGTTAGATTGTAATGAAGAAATGTTATGCATTAATACAAATTCCTTAATTTATAATAATATTGATTGTGATTTCAGAAAAAATAGTATGTGTACTTCGGTGTGAAAGCACATTCCCGGACTTCGATGCTTGCATCGTCGTCCGGGATGTATTGCTTTCACACCTAAATACACAATATACTATTTCACAACAAACTTCTGCAAATTAGTAAAAATGTAGTAATTTTAAAATTGAAAGAAATCTACATGTACATTATTGCATTAGAGCATACGCGAAGTATTTGAGCTTTACGTCTTTTGTGATTGCTCCTCAAAACTGTTGAAGGAATATGAACTCTTGTGATTGGTCCTAGCCCATTAAGTAATGAATTATTACCCACGGCTGTGAGCCCTATTACCTGTTTCCATTATTGGTGAATTCTTCAATAATCGTAGAAAATTTTTTTTGTCATAATTTAATATACTTACTATTACTTATCTATTTGAATAAATCAAATGGGTTATGAGTATTATGGAAAGTGAAACGCACTGTGTACCGAATTATATATTTGTTTACGTTACAATTTGCAGCCAGTAAAATAAAAAGCTAATAATTGTTTTTTAATTACGTCATTATTTATTTGATGGGTAGACATGAGTCGTCACCTCACCACATCGAACTATCGTGGCCTAGATTTAAAGCACTTGATTTACAATTCGAATTTTGTATAGTTTAGAATATGGCATTATTTCGGAGTGACATCAGAATTCTAGATAACTGATATTTTACGTTGCTGTTATTGGAATTATTTATTATCTTATTTACCTAACTTACGCAGTTGCATTTGCCATACTATCTATTTTTAGGAATAGTAGTTTTGTTTAATTCTAATTTAATTTCTATTAAAAAGAATATGGTGATAAATGAAATATTAGTTATGGTTCATTTGTAACTCGGAATTCATTCGTATTTGTTTCGGGGAACATTTTAAATGAAAAAATAAGAACAATGGGGAAAAATGATTAGTTCGCACAAAACTTTTTTCACGCAGAGATAGAGACACGTGTGTCAAATTAATAGGACAATGTCAAACTTTGCTCTTCATAATTACAACGCTGATAATCTTTTAATATTAGAATAGCCAGCTTCATCGTAAAAAAATCTTGAAAAGGGAATTTAATGTCGTTTTATCAACCTTTATTTCTTGCTTATCATTTTTCTGTCGGGCATATGGTTTCGGAGATATTGACAAAAAAGAGAAAAAAAAACGATTTTCTATCCAAGTCTCTTACAACGATTAATATATTCTTACTTTATTAACCAATCAAAAAGTACATATTCAAAAAAGTCGACCAATAGGATTTGTTTAAAGTGAGAAAAACGGCTATCGATAAGTGGAAAAAATTGAGAAAAATGTATGTTACTTTTTTCGTAGTAGCGTAGTGTGTCAAACTAAAAAAGTCATTGAAATTATTAAAATCTGACATTTCACGTTTTGATTTCTGTTCACAAAATGAATGAGAAAAAGCGATTTGGTGATGTTTCACAAAAAAATATTAACTAAGTTATGAATGAAAGTGTCCCAGTTAAAACGAGAAACACTAAAAATTCTATATGGAAACAATTTAAACTTTTTGCAAAGAGCATTATTCCCTCCAAAAAGATCCGACTACTGTGATGAACTTGCAAATATTTTGACTGACTGGGGTTATAACATGATAAAAAACATTAGAAAATGTTTTTATTTTTTATTATAAATCGTTATTTTTAAAACATTAAATAAACAGTTTTGTTGTTTTAATAATTATTTTAGATAATATTTTTTAATCATATATTAATCTTCTGTAATACACACGAGGTTGATTTTCTACTTGGGTAAATTTTTTTTGAGCGACTCAAACCTGTTTTCCATGAAAATTATGCTCGAATGAAGGGACATAGGAAAAATCGCTCCACTTCGTGTTGCGATTTTTCCATGCCCTTAATTCTCGAATAATTTTAATGGGAAAACAGGTTTTTGTCCAAAAATTACCCGGTAAAAAATCGATCTCTTGTGTATTAATAACCGAAAAAAAATTGATACTATATTTGCACTTCATTATTAGCCCAGTCGATGAAAGTATTTACCCACAAAATTTTGCAAACTGAGTAAACTTTTTTTTAATGAGTTCGTCAAAGTGTATAGAACAATATCCTGAAAAGTTTACATTTCGCTCGGATGCAGAACATAAAAAACAAGTGAAAAAAAATTTGCATCCATTTTTTCAAAATTTTGAAATTAAATTAAGCTAAAAAAAGAAATAAAAAATACAGGTGGATAGATCACGTATTTATGAACAAAAAATGTCCTAACAAAATTTATCGTTAAAGCCATCTTTTTATCGGAAAAAAATAGTCAAGTGTAACGTTATAACTCGGAGCGAGATCCATGCGTGCACGCGCTAGAATACGCATGACTGTGACACCGACACACAGTGGGAAAAATATGCCCTTTTTTGGACAAAAATCTGCCGACAGTAGAGATTTCAATCAAATTAAATAAAAAAAATGGCAAATACTTTTAAGACATTTTACTTTAGAGTAGTGCTGCGGCAAAATGGCTTTGGATTGACTTAACCTAAAAATCGCAGATATTACTTCCACATCCAGTGGAAGTATAGAAACGACAAAAAATTAAAAAAAAACTTTATTGTTCAAATAGGCTTGGAATGTCATGAAACGTAGAGATTTTAGGTTTGATCAAAAAAAAATGTCTGTCGGTCTGTCTGTAACTTTTTTGTGCGCACGATTACTCTGGAACCGTTTAAAGGTGGGTACTGATTTGAGCATTTTTACTCGCACGAACGGTTTACGCGTAAAAATGATCAGATGAGTACTGAGCGCACGCATGTGTGCTTAGGTGTTTTACTCGTACAAACAAGATCCGGCGATTGTCGGTCTTTTTAAAAGAACAAAGGATTTTCGTGCGCACAAAACGCTCAATGTGGACTGTTATTTGCATATATTAGCTAGTGTGTCACATTTTCATATAAACTACGAAAATAAAAATGGAATGGAGCAATGAATCAGCGCTAATACTTTTTCTATATTTTGTATCTACTTTACCAATCTTGGGAATTACTGCATTTATTAGAAATTCAAAATCTTCAGACGACATCCGAATAAAATATTGATGTTGACCACTGTTTTCCTGTAGCCTCATGTCGCGTAATAAATTACATCCACTGTAGTCCCTTGAGGTAAACCTTTTACCCCAATCTGCTACTGGACCACAAGACATGTACTCCCTGTTTTCGAGGGCGGGAAACATGATGGTGACAATATTTCCCGACCTTCCCTCCAACCACTGTCCCTAAACCGAAAAAAACCAACCCTTTTTTCGATTTTCTAGTGCAAGGCATTTTTTATCGGAAAATTGTATCAACGAAAGTTGTCCAGAATTGTCTAAAAACCCAATATCCAATATTTCATCAAAATTAAAAAAATGAAAAATTTAAAAAATTGATAAATTTAAAAAATTGATAAATTTAAAAAAATTCAAAAATACTACTAATTACTTGATAACTATCTGACAGCTTGAGTTTAATTTCGAGCAAAATTGTCATGAATTTTTTAAACAAAAAAAAAACCATTTAAATGATATTTTCGGACTTGGACAATATTTTAAACAAAATTTCACTATTTTTTAATTTTGGTTTAATTTTGGATTTACGGTTTTTGGACAATTCTGAACAATTTTTGTTAATAAAGTTTTCCAGTAAAAAAATGCCTAGCACCGGAAAATAGGAAAAGGGGTGGTTTTTCCGGCTTAGGATGGAGGGGGGGGGGGGGGGGCGGTCCAGTCACAAAACTTTTGGGCTTTTTGCCTTTTTCTGGTTTACCTCAAGGGACCTGTATGACTGTCGGCTTTGATATAATTTTGTCACCCACCATCGTTTAGGTTTTTTCTTCTTTGCCTCTGCTTCTAATATTAAGCAGGCGGCACTTGTAATAACAATATTACGTGTGCTTTGCGACATTTTCACAAAAACACCGGAACAACAATTTGCGCACAAAAATTTAAATTAATAAAACCATTTTCTCAAACGAATATATTTGCACGTTCGCGTTTTGTACGCGCACATTTTCCATGCGAGTAAAAATGCTCAAATCAGTACCCACCTTTAGATATCGACTAAATAAGTAAATCAAGCAGGTAAAAGTCCATAAAATTGGTATTTAGTATAATATACAAGAGAAGCTAATGTCTCAAAAAAAATTTTACCATTAGCCACCCCCAATACTACCCCCACCCCATTATAAAAGGTGGCAAAGGAAATTATTTCATTCGAAAGCTTATTTTAAAGAGGAAGATTAAATGATGTATTTATTAGAAATAAATTGAAATTTTTTTTGAATCCTATACATAACCTCAAAATTTGCCAAAAAAGTCATTTTTTTAAGTAACCTAAAATATTTCAAAATCCTGACATGATGGGCCAATTCTGAGGCCGGATTCGGATTTAGCGCGAAAAATTACTTCGGAAATTGGATAATGTTGGGGTTAAAACTGAATGAAGTAAAAAAAATTGAGGCCTTTGGTTCTTGAACACACACTAAATCACATTTTTTTGAGACATTAGCTTCTCTTATACAGTGCGTGTAATTGCGGACTGGGCATGTACTCCACGTAGCGCAAGAGATATAACAACCCAGGCAACAGCAAATTCGCCCATCGGCGGCATAGATTAAAGAATCGGCGTTAGACCACTGAAGCATTCGCGTTCAGTTATTTCATTTCAGCCAGCTGGCACACGCGATGTTGCAATTCTAACTCCCTATGCCCAGCCCGCCACTACACACAGTGTATATACTAAATACTCTGGAACCGTCTAAGATATCGATCAGGATTTTGAAATATTTTAAGTTACTTAAAAAAATGACTTTTTTGGCAAATTTTGAGGTTATGTATAGGATTCAAACAAATTTTCAATTTATTTTTAATAAATACATCATTTAATCTTCCTCTTTAAAATAAGCTTTCGAATGGTCATCTACGATGAAATGATTTTTTTCACCCATTTTTATAATGGGGTGGGGGTAGTATTGGGGGTGGCTAATGCTAAATTTTTTTTTGAGACATTAGCTTCATTTGTATGTACTAAATACCAATTTTATGGACTCTTACCTGCTTGATTTACCTATTTACCCCCATTTACCCCACAACCATTCAACGGAATAAGATGATAACCTAGTTCCAGATCTCGGTACCAAATTTCAAGTCGATATCTTAAACGGTTCCAGAGTAATCGTGCGCACAAAAAAGTTACAGACAGACCGACAGACATTTTTTTTTATCAAACCTAAAATCTCTACGTTTCATGACATTCTAAGCTTATTTGAACAATAAAATTTTTAAAAAAATTTTTGTCGTTTCTATACTTCCACTGGATGTGGAAGTAATATCTGCGATTTTTAGGTTAAGTTAATCCAAAGCCATTTTGCCGCAGCACTACTCTAAAGTACAATGTCTTAAGAGTATTTGCCATTTTTTTTTTATTTAATTTGATTGAAATCTCTACTGTCGGCAGATTTTTGTCCAAAAAAGCGCATATTTTTTCCACTGTGCGACGCACTGAATTACACGTCACTAAATCAGAATTTGTTCAATCTACATGAGTGTTGGTTCATTTAAAAGATGGAAATTGTAGCTTTCTGATGCTTTTTTGTTTTAAACAATACAAGCAAAGGATGGATGGGAAAAATATACTTATATATATTATCACGCTTGAACTCAATCGTCGCAATAAATAATATAGAGAAAAATAAAAGCCCTTCAAAAAAATTCTTTCTTCATTGAGAACTGTTGAAAAATATGTACACTTCATGATTATTATGGTTTATTAAGTTGTAGAACGAGGATTAAAAGAAAAGTACATCTCAAATCATTTTAATTTCCTTGCTTGATGATTTTTTTTGATAAATAAAAATAAAAATAATAATGTATTGGAGGTTGTAACTTGTCGAGAAATTTACCCCATTGGAAAAAAATAAAATATCACTATTTCGGAAAGAATGTATATTTTTCGAATGATCAAACACAAAATCGTTTACTTGTATGCATTTTTTCGAAAATATGATCAATCAGATCATGATAAGAAATTGCGATTTTCACGATCTCATCTTTATAACTATGAAAATATCTTGGATTTTTTTTAATATAAATTCTGGAACTTTTCCAATACATTAACAAATGTATAAGGAATCCATTGGATATAGCTGAAATGTGGATAGGTGTACCTGTAATAAATACAATACAGTAAAGGCACATAAAAATTCATGCTAGCGATTCAGCGGCTATGTGTGGTGTCTGTGTATGCATTGATAATTATATACTTTCCCTCCATACTCATTATTTATCCTCCTATTCACTGAGAAAAATGTTTAAAACGTGTGATCAGAAAGAGAAAAAAGCTTTATTTTACTCGATAGAACAGCTAAAAATTTTTAGAGATTCCATAGTATGCATTTAATCGTGCGCTGGCCGCGCAGAGTGACAAAGTTACTTCACTATTTTTTCCCAGGAATACCGTGGTTTTAGCGATAAATTTTATTAGGATATTTTTTGTTTAGAAACACTTGGTCTATCCATCTGTATTTTTTATTTTTTCCTACTCTGACAAGTTCAAAATTTTGAAAAAATGGATAAAAAAAATATTTTTTTTTCACTTTTTTTTTATGTTTTGCATTCGAGCGAAATGTAAACTTTTCATGGTATTATTCTATACACTTTCACAATCTCATTAAAAAAAAATTAATCAGTTTGCAAATTTTTGTGGGTTTCACTATAAAATGTTCTCTGTCGTCTGGGCTATATGTGGAAATAATTGTTGATGGAACTTTAATAATATAATATTTGAAATCCCCATAAAATCATACATCGGTAGTGGGGGGTGGCTGATGCCAATTTTTATTTTTTGAGGTCTTTGGTTCTTATAGATCCACAAAATTACAATTTTATTTGTTACCAAACCTAGCCTGCCCGGCTAGGCCACTGAACTTTTTATTAGTTTTACTTCCACATCCAGTGGAAGTATAGTAACGACAAAAAAATTTTTAAAAATTTTTATTGTTTTTTCAAATTCTTCAGTATATTTAAATGGTGCATTCAGATATGCCTCCGGCCCGTAATGCTGTGTTTTGTTTATACACAATGACTATTTAGTTTTTACGGAAATAACTGAAAATACTGATGAATTGGGGATAGCAGCCAGTAAACACCCTTAGTCATCTCTTTGAAAATTAACACCGTAAATGTAAGCCATATAATTACTTCCACATCCAGTGGAAGTATAGTAACGACAAAAATTTTTTAAAAATCTTTATTGTTCAAATAGGCTTAGAATGTCATGAAACGTCGAGATTTTAAGTTTGAGCGAAAAAAAATGTATGTCTGTCTGTCGGTCTAACTTTTTTGTGCGCACGTTTACTCTGGAACCGTTTAAGATATTGACTTGAAATTTGGTACACGTATGTGGGATTATTAGAAGGCGATTGAAAAAATTGGTTGGTGTTTTGAATTGAAAACTGATCAAATAATTCAAAGTTTTTGATTCGACTGATTCGGGTATAAAAAAAGTGCCCTGCGGTGCTTTACGCAAAATACTTAATAGTGTTTTTGCTCTAGAAGACCCAGAATAGTGGAAAAATAGTTCACGCTACCCCTGTACAGCATATTACATGTTATGGGCTAACGGAAATAAATCCACAAATATATAGTGTGTGCTATTTAATACCGCAAGACCCTGTTATTTTGGAACACGTTTGTCGATTTTATTTTTTTTTTTTTTGACATAGTGCTCGATGAGCTTTATTTGACTGTTTTGAAAAACCGCTGCCCAAGGAATTTTGGGTAATTTGTACACATTTTTTATAATTAATTACATTGTATTTTAAAGTTTAAAAGTGATATATACCAATTTCTTGCTTTACTTCAAGAAAAATTCGTCTCTGAAATATATATTTGGTTCTGGTATTTCATTGCGGTCCATCTAGAATGTACGGCATTGTGATTTTTTATCAACTTTTGCTATTTTCAATGATATTTTGCAAACGCCGTACGGTATCTAATGACCATTAAAGGTCGTGTACAATGAAAATGTACGGCATGGACATATTTGTATTCTTTTATAGTTAAGGAAAGGAAAAACGATATAAAGTTGAAAATCTATGCATTGTATTAAAAAATAGAGGATTTTTTTGATTTGCATGATTTTTAAAAAATTCTCGAAAAAATTTCACTTGTTTTGCAATTTTCTAATTTTATTATTGTCCATTATTTTTTGTACGGCTACTAAATAAAATAAAAATCCTAACCTATATTAATCCAAAAATAAATATTCTACAGTATCAAATAAATTTACCCTAGAAAACGTGAGTTTTTCCCTTTCTCGGGGGCGATTTTTTTATTTACATTGATAATACCTATTCTTTTTAGACGGGTCATTTTTTTAAAAGGTTTTAAATGTCGTATATTTTGGAATTGATGCCGTACACGATCAAATCGCCACCCTTAATAGAGGTTTAGGAAGGGGGTTGTTCTCGCGTTTGCCACCCCATGGTCCAACTGATTTGTACGGCATAGCAAAAAAGTTCGTCCTTGTTAATATAAAAATAGAATTTCATAAAAGCCGTATGGTATCGTATCACCTTAGTACATAGAGGTCACTTTTCGGAAAACGAAAATTATTCCTGTACTTCTGTCCCATTATTTTTGTACGGCATTCTCTTTTTAAGAGTCACAGATATAAATACAGTCCAAATAAACGTAAGCCGTACGGGATCGTTTGAAAAAATGCAACCCCCGTGGGTTACGAGTTTCACTTTTCCGCGGCTTTTCCATATCCCACCTAAAATTTACGGCATGGGGCTCAAAGTGATTTATTTCTGTAGGACTACAAAAATTATACCTTTTCAAGCGGTATCATATGACCTCCTAAAAATTTAGCATGGGCTTGTGACCTATAAGTAGTTCTTCTATTCATTATTCGGTTGCTGTACGTAGTAATGAAAATTTTTCAAACAAATGGTTTAGACGGAATAGATTTTCTTTTTACTTCCTCATTTAGTATCTGATGTTGATGTCACTAAATAAGGAAGAAAAAAGAAAAGCTATTCCGTCCGATCCATTTGTTTGAAAAATGTTCATTAAGGCACCTACATAAAGTTGTTAGGTTTGGGATGCCTTAAGCTATGCTAGGTTTAAAGTTGTTAGGTTTGAGCCTAGACGCCTTGAGCTACGTCAGGTTTAAAGTTGTTAGATTTTTCATCTTAAAATGTTCTAAAGATACCTCAGAGAAGTGAAAAAACGTTATTTCCACCCTTGCCCTTGAACAATTTTGCGAGAAGAGAGCGCGTAGTTCAATATTTTAAATTTATTTTCAAGAAAATTGTCATTTTCACGAATTTATCTGCTGATAAGTTATGGACTTTTTTTAGGTTAGGTCAAAATGCTAACATGGTGGTTGAAATTTGATCATAATGTCGATAACAGCGCCCCAAAATATGAATGCGTGCATAAGTAGTATACACGCTTAAATTTTAAATTTATTTATAAACGTATTTTCAGTCATATTTGGGAAGTTTTTTGAGGTTATGTCGAAATCTTTGGGTGATGGATCAATTCTGACTCCGGATTCGTTTTCAGCATACTAAAAAATACGGTATGGTACCTCACCTTTCAACTACAAGACTTTTTTTGTGGGCCTGTGTAATGATTTAGTTACGAACAAAATATTATACCACCACTATGGCAGTCCGTAGATATTACTTTTCCAAGAACCACCCCCATTTGGAGGGGGGTGTTGCACTATGAAGTACAGGTAAAAAATAAATGTTTAATAAAAAAAATCTCAGTGGCCTTTTTCGGTCAATAAACTAAGATCACACTTTATGACCACTTTTTACCCGCAATTTAAAAAACCACCCCCAATTAGGGAATGCGAGAGCGTTACATTATAAACCACAGGGAAAAGTAAATGCTGACTTAAAAAAAATATATATGCAAGTGCCTTTTTTGGTGAAAACACTGGACTGACACTCTATGACCTCTTCATTAATTGCGATTAAGAAAACCAACCCCGTTTAGGGGAAGCAAGATTTTATGTTTCGGAATAAGAGGTAAAAGATAAAAAAATATTAAAAAAAATATCTAATGACTTTTTTCAGTCAACATACTAGGCCCATAACATGCAATAATATCACCGCCCGCCAAACTGGAGGTTGCTGGGTGGCGAGCGCTATTTCCCCTCTATTCTGGGCCTTCTAGAGTATATGCCTAGCATCAACTAACATTCTCCAACATTTTATTTTGTATGGTATGCATTTTCATGTGGGGCGAAAAATCGTATTTTTAACATTGTCCTTTGAAATCAACGTTGTAAACCATCCCAGAGTACTCGTGCGCACAAAAAAAAATTACAGACAGACAGACCGACAGACAGATTTTTCTTTTATGACAATCCAAGCCTGTTTGAACATATGTACTTCCACGATGTGGAAAGTAATTAAGCACAGAAACGATTCCTATTAGTTTTAGTTCCTGTCTCTTTAATGGAGCACTTCGTATACGCATACCCAACTTAATTAGTCCCATTAATTGGAAAAATTGAATTAGGTTCAGTCTGGCAGGCGCAGTCATCTTTTAAGTGATGTATTTGAGGGCGTGACTAAACTCACAACAAATTTACAATGTTTGAATTACTCAGTTCGTAACACTTAAAAGCACTTGTGGTTTTTTTGCCGTATATGCAGATGAAGCTGACAGTACACCAAGTGAGACACTAGTGCCGAGCGTGAACGAACTGTGTTTTTGTAGTTTTTGTTCGCGAACTGTGCGAAAAAAGTATGTATTACAACAAATATTTGAAGCCTCCGGTTCAAGCGAGGATCGAGAAGTACGGGCTGATGAGAGTTGTATCGTACATGGACAAAAGTCAATGCGATTTACATAGGAAGTGCAGGTAATAATCTATTTAAGTCGTAATTAGTACAGGGTTAGTCAAATTTTGTAACAGTTGAGAATATTTAAGGTATTCAAAAATACCAAATTAGATAATTGTGTTATTATTGTTTATAATGTGATCGCTTAGTCGAATTTCATATTGCACTTGTTTGTACAATTGTGTGAAATATCATGAAATAGTTATTACACTGACTATTTTCCTCAGATTATAAGAACCAATGAAATAGCAAGATTTTGAAAATTTAGACTCATAAGAACAAACGTTCGGCAAAAATTGCATTCCAAGTGAAAATTTTGCATCATTTGTAATAATTTGAATTGTTAATTCAATTGCTAATAAAAAATATTTCTTGTTCTATGTTTTGTTCTGGAAAAAGTCTAATAAATACACAGGCACACAAAATAAAAAAGTGTAAATTTTCTGAGGTTTCACATATACAGTGTGTCCCAGGATAAATGTAACAAGAGGTGTAATGGACCAAAAATTTTGGAATGGTATTTGGGGATTGAGTCCTGCTTGTTGTAAAACTAAAGTATACCAAAAATGACTCGATTTGGTGTTCTACAGGGTGTTTTATAAGCAAAGTTGTAAAATCACCACTAATAAAGTACCTTTATTTTTCAAAATATGAAAAACTTCAGGAATATAAAATAATTTTTTTGAAACTTCCCATTTATTAATTCCTAACTAGTTTTTTTTTATTTTGAAACTTTACGGGGCGGTAGCGACCCCTAAAACTGAGTTAAAAAATCCCAAAAAATTACAGTAACTCTTTTTAATAGAGTAGATCAAAATGGCAGGGCAAAATGCCCCAAAGAAAATTAAGAAAACAATTTTTTACCCTAATTTAAGGACCACCCTTGAAATATACCATATAGTAGATCCGATTGGTTTTCAACGACCATTTCAATATTTCCCTTAATATTGTTACTTGTTTACACTCCTTTTGTAAACACCCTGTGTCGTGGATCCGAAAATTATAACACCAGGGTAACTAAATTCTAATTTTTCGTCATACCTCCCTCGAAAGTATACTCTAATTCCATTGTTTTGTCGATCGTAAGTGACGCTTTGTGTACCAAATACTTGTTGCCATAGACGACGGGACGTTATTTTTCACAACGTCCCTAGGGAAAAAAGTAAATTTGGGATAATTTTCTTTTTCATATTACTATAATACGTACTGAATTGAATGTTTTATGTTGAATATAAATAATAGTAATGCTAGTAAGCTAATTTAAAAAGAACAGTGCTATACAAAACGATATTTTTATTATTCAAAATAATCCTATTTATTTCTATTAAATACCAAAGAACAATTTTATTGAAACAATGAAAATCTTGAACTATATTTATTTATATTATATTTATATTATTTATATATGTTTTATTTATTTATATTAAATACGAAAGAAGAACAATTAGATACTTGAACAATCGAGTTATATATTTTCTTTATTGTATCTAGGCTTATATTCTCATTTCTTTCTATATTATTTATTCCGAAAAATTCTTGTTGTTCACCAGTAGTAGGATTGTTGATAGGTTCTATCGTTGAAGATGAATCAGAAGCCAACTCTCTCCTCTCCTGACGTGTTTTGATTATATAAAATTCTATCGGCGACGTCTAATTTATTTCTCATTGAATCCGACACATAACTTTCCGCAACTGTAGAGAATTTCCATCCACCATGTCTTTTCAAACCAAGAACTTCGATTCCTGTATCAGCCAGAAAAGTGGCAGACGTCCTTCGAAGAGAATGGCCTGTATAAGTACTGGGATTTTCCAATCCCAAATATTCTGCGATCTTAGCAGGGATTTTTGCAAAAGTATTTTTGCTTACTGGTTGGTTCATACATTTACCTGCTTGGTATTTTATAAAAAAATCTACGAATTTCTTTAGTTTGCCTAGCGTTAATACATTTTCTAACTATTTCAACAAAATTGATGCGCTATTCATCTTTGTTAATAATCGTAAAAGAACGCTGCATTCCATTTTTTGAATCCGGTATTGTTATTAGGTATTACAGAATTTTTGTCTTCAACATCTTCAATTACCATTTTACACAACTCGTCCTTCCTACAGGCGCCAGCTATTCCCATAATCATAACAACCTGAAAAAGTTTAATTTAGTATAAGTGAGCAACGACCTAATTAATCATAATAGCTTACCTTCATCAACGAATGTGTATTATCTGGTGCTTCGAGTAAAAATTTGTTCATATCTTCTCTTGTAAATATACAAGATTTTTTTAGGTTTAGAACCATCATTTTTTCGCTTCAAGAATGCCCTTAACTTGGGATACTGTGATATGTTCTCATCCGCGTGCTAAATTTATTTTATTGATGGTTGCCATGGATACCTTTACTAATACAAATATGAAATCTTACTCAAATAACTATAGTTTTCCATTCGTTATTCTCAAGTTTTTTTCCAGTTTAATGAGTCATAGGTATGACGAAAAATATAATATGCACCGCGGGTCGTACAGTGCGATTTTTTGGTCTCGAATACTTGCAAACCTCGGTCCTACGGGCCTCGGATTGCAAACTGTATTCTCGACCAAAAAAGTGCACCTTACGACCCTTGGTACATAAATAACTATATTAACTTACGTAATAATTACAACACATAATTTCTTCACTAATATTACATCAAGTACTATAATTCAATAATGCAGTCACTTGATCACTTTGCTTACTTCTGAGCTTACTGAACTTGCTATCTGAACTAACTTCCATTGAACTGAACTACTCTGCTAACTGAACTGTAATCTCTTCACTCGGCTTCTCCGTGTAGTTTAGTCAAAATGTCGATAAAAGCCCTCTGTAATAATTTTAGAAGCACATCATATTACTTTTTGGCAAATGGTCTTTTTCCCTTATTTCGACCCCGCTGAATCCGAATCTGCCGGTGTGAGCTATTCAAGATGGCGGTCAATCTGGTGCCGAAACCGGAAACCGGAGCTGTAAAGCCTCCCTTTGACACAGTAATGCATCCAAAACATGTAATTATATGTTTTTGAGTATGGGGAATTCAAAAATATACTTCAAAAAAACAAGATGGCGGCTATTACGGCGCCAGCACCATGATCCCTATTTTTGTGTGACGCGTCTCTATACATGTTTTTGAGCATGAGGATTCCAAAAATTAACTCTAAAACAACGTTTGAACTATACTTTTAATTCAGTTAGGAAAAAAAGCTACATTTTTGGGGAAACAAGAGCTTACATGAACAAAAACATACAAAAATTACTGTGTCTCTCCAGAATTGAGACAGGTACATTTGCAGGGAGTACAGAGTTATAAGCAAGGGACATTTGCCTTCCTACAACTGCGGTTCTTCGAATTACAAAGTCCTTCACAGTGGCAAATGACAACTTCTTGACACGTCTTAGGAATGGGGTCCAGTGTCATGAATCGTGGGACAACTTGATCGCCGTCAACGGCCCAGCCGCAGTCTTCAAGTGATCGCAGCGATGGCATGGGAAGATGAGCATTCTCTCATACACATACCTGTCAAAATTACAAATAGATTAAATAACGTTTTCACAGTCTTTTAAGTACCTATTATAATTCAGAACTCACTTGGTAGTGGCACCTTCTGATATGAAACCGAAGGGCATCTGTTGTAGGAGGGAGTGCTTTTGGCTTTTTCAAAGGTCCAAATAAAATACTGCCCACGCAACGCTAGGATCAACTTGCATTAAAAAAAAATATTGTTAGAATAATTTTTGTTCATGAGATACCGTTAACTCAACTTAAAAATGTCTGCGTATGTCTGCGTACCTTATACAATTTGACGACGAAAGCCTCTACGTTCTTTAGAACGTTCTCACAAAGTGGCCAGCATCCAAGACCGTTCAGAAGAAGCTGTCAGTTAACGGTAACTCATGAAAAAAAATTATTCTAACAATATTTTTTTTTAATGCAGGTTGATCCTAGCGATGTGTGTGCAGATGATGCCCGCAGTATTTTATTTGGAGTAATTTTTGTATGTTTTTGTTCATGTAAGCATTTGTTTCCCCAAAAATTTAGCTTTTTTTTCCCTAACTGAATTAAAAGTATAGTTCAAACGTTGTTTTAGAGGTAATTTTTGGAATCCTCATGCTCAAAAACATGTATAGAGACGCGTCACACTTGTTTTTACGTCAAAAATGGGGATGATGGTGCTGGCGCCGTAATAGCCGCCATCTTGAATTTACCCAACCAATGTTTTTTTGAAGTGTATTTTTGAATTCCCCATACTCAAAAACATATAATTATTACATGTTCTGGACGCATTCCTGTGTCAAAGGGGGGCATTACAGCTCCGGTTTCGGCACCATATTGGTCGCCATCTTGAATATCTCACTTCCGGTCTGGATTTCGGTTTGGAAACCGGCAGATTCGGATTCAGCGGGGCCGAAATGGGGGAAAAAGACCATTTGCCAAAAAGTAATATGAAATGCTTCTAAAATTTCGCTTTTCTGAAAACTTGACTTAACTAGTGCCTTTATATATCCAATGATGAGAGTATTCTCGACTAATCTGCAACTTTCTAGACACCGCTCGCCATCTCTGGGATGATGGTCAAACTAACCAACCAACTTAATTCTCTGTTACTTACACATGGAACTTAGGGGAAATTCCCATAGATGGGGTATAAAGCTGCAACAATATGCTAGCTTTGTTTCGCAGTCTTTGACAAACATAAGGGTTAAAAGCGGTAGTTACTGTTTTAGTGTTTAGTGCGGTGAATATATGAATTTACTAATGTTTCTTTTTTTGTTTGCAGCAAACAAAGTGCGAATAAACCGGTGAATGGCAATCCCGTGGCCAACGCCAACAGGACCCCACCTTCTAACAAGCCAAATATCAACGGTGTCGGAGACGGCTTCAGGTAAGGCATATATATTCTAAATAAAACTTCTTATCCATGTAAAGGTCGTATTTTCCGTCTACATCCAAATTAACAGTTTTTGCTACTAATATCATTTTCGCAATATAAAAAATGGCCAGTTCTTCATTACTTGACACTTTTTCATCACTTCCAGTTTCCCGGAAATGATCCCAACTTTGAAATTTTAAATGAAACACCTTGTATATTTTTACGTTTTTGGAATCCGTAGACGAGTTTAATTGTTATTGCAGTTATAAAATAAAATTGAGAATGCTTTTTATATACCATTTTTATTTTTGCATCGAGAGTGCAGTGAATGTACTGAAAACAATCTAATGGGCCAAAACGGTAAGAAAAAGATGTAAACGTGAAATTTTTCGAATTGGTTTAGTGCCTACGATCAACCAAAACTTCCGGAATCACTGATTTGTAATTAAGTCATTCTTTTTCAAATGACTTAATTACCCTGTAGTTAAATACTAATTCTCACGACAAATCCATTGATAACGTCAAATGTAAATTAGGTTTTCGATTTGAAGGTATCAGTGGATTTGTCGTGAAAGCTAGTTTTAACTACTGAGTGTTTAAGAGATTTTGCCATTTTAAAAAATTAATTTAATTACAAATTAGTCATTCAGAAATTTTGGTTGATCGTAGTGGTGCAGTCGAATTGATTTAATTCATTTTTTTTTAGCGACAACATTCCACTAAAAATTTTATTGTTGATTCTTATATATTATGACCTGATTACGAATAAAATTTTTGCGTACTTCAAAAGTTATTTGCGCTTTCACGGTACGTTTCTCTATTATGATTACTTTTACACATTATTAACGAAATAATGAACTAAACTGGTTAAATTTATATTTTAACGAATCTTAAAATGCTGCTCAAGTTTGTACTAAGAGAATTATTTCTAACAGAGTTTAAAAAAGTTTTAGTTGCCATTTTCCCGATATGGCGTCATTACTCGCTTGTATGAATATTATATAGATTTAAAACAACTTGCAGTCGATGAATTGGTAGTTTTAAATAATATATTAACTTTATTGTAGGGAACCGCCAATAACCCCTCAGCCACAAGTGAAACCTGTGCAGGAAGGACTCTATGACACAGTCAAGGTAAGAATCTGTTATTAATTTTATATAGTAATAATAACGTCAGGAGGTCATCACTCCTTTAACACTCTATGTCGATCAATATTTGTCCTAATGGCTGTATTAAGAAAAAACTGCAACAGTATAACCTCCACCTTATAGTGAGTGATCTTATCGATACTTATAGAAAATTTATTTATAACTTGCAGACCAGAAATCATGCATTATTCATTCGCATGTGAGAATGATAATATAGTATAGTCGAGAGATCTTACTTTCAGGTCGTGAAGTGTTATATACTTATTTATTTGGTACACATAAAATTTTTAATATAAAATAATTACCAATCAGTCTCAATATTGAATAAATGATGGATGGTCACAATCATTGAAATAAATTAGTCTATCAGGTTATTTATAATAAAAAGTTATTAACAATTATCAGAAAGAAAAGCGCTTTTTATGTGTTTCTCTTAAATATTTCGAAAACTAAGCAAGCCAATATAAAAACTATATGTACCTTTTGTGTAAAGTATACAATTATTCCCAGAAATGGCACTAACAACTAAATTATTCGACAGTTGTCCTCGATCATTCATAAGCAGACACCGGATCTGACGTGGTCATTCCAGAGACGGACTTATTCAGTATATAAAATTAAATTAAATTATCTTCGTGCATAGATAAAAGTAACGCTTTAAATCAAAAAGTCTTGTTTTATATACAGTGTGTTTCACTTCTCGTGAAGACACCCCTGTATCTTTTTTATTTGTGGCCGAATTAATTTCAAATTTTTATCAGCTATACAAGTCCATAAGACGACTTTATTCAACACATAAATGCCGTCTAAATCTAAAACGCCGGCCTACTGCGATAAAAAGAAAACGTCAATTTTCGAGAAATCATAGTAGGCTTAGAGATAGACAAAAATGTTGTTAATGAAAGTTGTTCAGGATCACTTCGTATGCCCCTCTGTAAAATTTTGTGAAAATCGGAATATTTTCAAAAAAAAATTTTTTGTTTCACTTCTCGTGAAGACACCCCTTATCTTTTTTATTTGTGGCCAAATTAATTTCAAATTTTCATCAGCCATACAACTCCATAAGGTGACTTTATTCAACACATACATGCCGTCTAAATCTAAAACGCCGGCCTACTGCGATAAAAAGAAAATGTCAATTTTCGAGAAATCATAGGCGGCTCGAACGCAATAAATCGTTATTACACAATAAGTGTTGATCCTACTTAAATACAAAAACACATTTTCTATGCGCAATGAATTGGACTTTTAGAATAGACAAAAACACTTACCAGAATTATACTGGTTTTGGTTTTTTTTAATGTAACAATACCAAAATAGCCATTTTTGGCATATTTTGCTGTCTAGCTCCTAAAGCAACGAATGTATTAAAATGAAACCAACGTAAATTTTCTTATATTAGGGTCGTACATGCATGAAAAAAAAATGGGCGAAAAAAAGTAGGTTCACTTTTTTTTTAAAAAAGGGGTTTTCAAAATTTCAACATCCTGTATCATGAAAACCGCACGGTATTCGATGAAAGTTTTTTCACAAATCATCATCCCTCCTTAAGGGCATTAGTATGTGTAGTATTGTAGATTGGAAATAATAGCCGTTTGTCCTGTACAGAAGACCCCCAAATTCGGACAGCGCGACCTTTCCGGCCTCGTACAGCCAAAACCGTTTGTCCTACTGCAAATGTGTAATATATATATATTATGTAGAGGAGGGATGAATCTTCAAAAAGTGTAACTTGATAAAGAGCCCTACGGGCAATAGAGAAAAAGATATAGACACATAAGTAAAATTTCAAAGTTTCAACCCCTAAAAAAAGGGGACGCACATGGTGTAGCAGGGTGTAGTTTTCTGTGCTTGCTTATTATGACTACTAACCTAAGGCAAAGGTTGATTTTTTTTTTATTTAAAATTGCATGTTGCTTAGTAGTAATGTTTTATTTAATGTCTTCGTAAAGTAATATTACGTTGGCCAACTAATCAACTAATTATCTTTTATTGTTAAAATATACCTTGTAGTTTGATATATTGTGGTCTTTTGCCAAGCCTTATTTTTGTGGATTACCGTATTATTACCTTTTTACTTGTCCGTCTCTCTGTGTACCATTCATTTCGTATAAATCGTTTGTAGAATATTATTATCGTCAGCATATTTTATTTGCCCGCGCACTATATATCTTTTTGCTCTTCCGATTTTATGTAATATATTTGTTATATTTTTAATGTTTGTTGGGTTTTATTTCAAAAGTTTTGAAATAAAACTATGTCAATTGTAAGTTTTACCTGGGGAGCTAGCCAGGTAAATACAAAAGTTTTGATAAAGTAATAAATTTTCTAATATAAATATAAATGGGATTTAACCCCTTTTTATCGTAGACAGTCTTCTAGTCTGAGAGCAGCCTTATACTGTTTAAAGTAATATTTTCATTTAGAAATTGGCACTTGAATGGTTATATTGTGGCCTGATATGAAGAACGCCAACGTGATACACATAACGACTCTATAATTATTGTAAGTGAACGCATTGAATTGCTTACGTTCGGATAAAGAAGTTTAAGTGAATGATCTCAACGATCCCTAATAACACCAATCCATCATATCGTACTCAAGCTACTGACCGCTATCGATTTTCCACCATTAAGTTGTCGGATATATCTTTTGAGTTTAAGCATTAATAGTTTGGTATTTGTGATAAGTATGTTCTCAGGACGTTGGGGTTTTATCGTCTTAATATCACTAGTGCTTAGAATTTAATCGGTACATTTTTTTCGAGAGCCTGATTGCCTATATGAAGAGCGTAAATTGACAGTCTATTATCTGATAATAATAATGATAATAATTTTTAATAATAATAATAATTTTTATTCGCCACTGAAATACAGAAATGTACATATGGCAAGTCAGTTCTGTAGGATAATATAGAATAAACAATTAAATAGATAATTGCTACAATATAAAAATCCGCTGCCCAAGGAATCACTACTTCCACATCCAGATTCTCTATCCAAGTCACTCACAACGAAAAAACTTTGTATGTGAAAATAATTGTTTATGGAACTTTAATAATATAATATTTGAAATTCTCTACCCCAAAAACCCATAAAACGATACCCCACATCGGTAGTGGGGTGGGGGTGGTAATAGGGGGGTGGTAGTGGGGGGTGGATGAAGTAAAAAAATATTTTGAGGTTTCTGGTTCCTGTACATGCACTAAATCACATTTTTTTTCATCCCCTTTAATAAGGAGGTGGGGGTGGTAATGGGGGTGGCTAATGCCAAAAATTTTTTTGAGACCTTAGCTTCTCTTGTATATACTAAATACCAATTTCATGGACTCTTACCTGCTTGATTTACCCATTTACCCCAAATTTACCCCAATTTACCCCCCAACCCTTCGACGGAACAAGATGAAAATAATCTAGTTCTAGATCTCGTTAAAGTACATATGTGTACCAAATTTCAAGTCAATATCTCAAACGGTTCCAGAGTAAACGTGCACACAAAAAAAAAGTTACAGACAGACATAGACCGACAGACAGAAATTTTTTTTCGCTCAACTTATAATCTCGACGTTTCATGACATTCTAAGCCTATTTGAACAATAAAAATTTTTAAAAATTTTTTGTCGTTACTATACTTCCATTGGATGTGGAAGTAATTAAAATTAAAGAAAACTATGTAATGACAAGTCAAATTGTATAAAATAACATAAAACAAGTAAGTAAAGAACATAACACTAATTATATCATAGACAAACAATTTTGAGATTATCGAAGGATAATTTCGGTCCCTAATTACTTCCACGTCCAGTGGAAGTATAGTAACGAAAAAAAAATTTTAAAAAATTTTTATTGTCCAAATAGGCTTAAAATGTCATGAAACGTCGAGATGTTAAGTTTGAGAGAGAAAAATTTCTGTCGGTCTGTCGGTCTGTCTGTCTGTAACTTTTTTTTGTGCGCACGTTTACTCTGAAACCGTTTAAGATATTGACTTGAAATTTGGTACACATATGTACTTTAACGAGATCTAGAACTAGATTATATTTTCTTCTTGTTCCGTCGAAGGGTTGGTGGGTAAATTGGGGTAAATTTGGGGTAAATGGGTAAATCAAGCAAGAGAAGCTGAGGTCTCAAAAAAATTTTTGGCATTAGCCACCCCTATTACCACCCCCACCTCCTTATTAAAGGGGATGAAAAAAAAATGTGATTTAGTGCATGTACAGGAACCAGAAACCTCAAAATATTTTTTTACTTCATCCACCCCCCACTACCACCCCCCTATCACCACCCCCACCCCACTACCGATGTGGGGTATCGTTTTATGGGTTTTTGGGGTAGAGGATTTCAAATATTATATTATTAAAGTTCCATAAACAATTATTTTCACATACAAAGTTTTTTCGTTGTGAGTGACTCGGATAGAGAATCTGGATGTGGAAGTAGTGATTCCTTGGGCAGCGGTTTTTTACTTCCACGTCCAGTGGAAGTATAGTAACGACAAAAAAATTTTTAAAAATTTTTATTGTCCAAATAGGCTTAAAATGTCATGAAACGTCGAGATTTTTAGATTAAGCGAAAAAAAATTTCTGTCGGTCTGTCTGTCTGTAACTTCTTTTTGTGCACACGTTTACTCTGGAACCGTTTAAGATACACATATGTACTTTAACGAGATCTAGAACTAGATTATATTTTCATCTTGTTCCGTCGAAGGGTTGGGGGTAAATTGGGGTAAATTTGGGGTAAATAGGTCAATCAAGCAGGTAAGAGTCCATAAAATTGGTATTTAGTATATACAAGAGAAGCTAAGGCCTCAAAAAAATTTTTGGCATTAGCCACCCCCATTACCACCCCCACCCCCTTATTAAAGGGGATGAAAAAACATTGTGATTTAATGTATGTACAGGAATCAGAAACCTCAAAATATTTTTTTACTTCATCCACCCACCACTATCACCCCCCCCTATCACCACCCCCCACCCCACTACCGATGTGGGGTATCGTTTTATGGGTTTTTGGGGTAGAGGATTTCAAATATTATATTATTAAAGTTCCATAAACAATTATTTTTACATACAAAGTTTTTTCGTTGTGAGTGACTTGGATAGAGAATCTGGATGTGGAAGTAGTGATTCCTTGGGCAGCGGTTTTTTACCTATTAAAATACTCATTTGTACTATAGTAACCATTCTAAAAGCAAGTCTTTTACTCCGTCTGTATAACTATTATACTGTGAAATTCTGATTTCTTGTGGTAGGTTATTAAACCATACTATACAGTTGTAACGTGAAGAGTGTTTAAATGTTGTTGTCAAGTGATTTGGTATGCTCAACAAATCACCATGCCTTGTGTTATATGGATATCATCCATATAACACAAGGCTTGGTGATTTGTTGATTTCTTTTAACAAAAAGGTGCATATTTTTTTTATATAACAGGCATTTAAACATAAAAATGCATGGTACCGTGAGGATTTTTTTGTTTTTGTATGTTACTCTGCAACTCTCATTATAACCCATATTAAATATTAACCTTATGATCCTCTTTTGACAGATAAAGACTCTCATCCTATTTTTAGAACTTCCCCAGCATAATGTGTTGTAGGATATAAGTGTACAAGCTAGTGCATAGTAAATGTTTAAAAGTACAGATTCACTTAGTGTACTCTTCAGTTGCAGAATTGCGAAATAGGCTTTATTCAACTGGTTACAGACATGTCCAATATGTAGATCCCATGACAATTTACTATCTAGATGAGTGCCGAGCAATTTAGTGCTGCTCGATAAGCTAATGTCTTCAATAAATTGTATATTATGCGGCAACGGTCTCTGTAAATAGAAATTAATAAACAGTTTTTATTATTAAGTATCAGTTCATCTCTTTGGGACCATGAACTAACTTCTTCCAATGTAAGGCTAACTAATTCTTGTAGTTTCTCATGCGTTTTTGCTATTACTGTAAGGTCGTCAGAAATCGTAGTTAGATGACCTTTGGTGGGATAGTTAAGAAGGTCGTTCACATATAACAAAAATAATGGGGGTCCAAGAACATAGCCTTGGGGTACCCCCATTGCAGTATCGTATGACTCTGACTCCACTCCACTTAATCTTACTTTAAATGTTCTGCCTTCCATATAACTTAATATCCATGACAGGATGCTTCCCCTCAAACCAATATGATATATTTTTTGTTTTAATATGTTCTTGTCAACGGTATAAAATGCCTTCGATAGGTCGAATAGTAACGCCACGACGTACTGACTCTTGTCTAAGTTTGTGTAGACACATTCTAACAAATAAAACGAGGCCGTTTCTGGGGATTTATTTGATCTAATACCGTGTTGGGAAACGGTGAGTATATTATTAGATTAGAGTATATTATTAGATTAAATTCCGTTTAATATTCGATAAGAAACTGCCCAATTTATATGAGTTATGTTACTTTGAGCAATACAGCTCGCCAAAAAAAATGATGAAACTTAAAACACGTCTGGTATTTGCAAAGAATATTTCACGAAGTAAAACATGTCGTGTTAATGAGTACAACATATTTTACAACATTCTATCGGTAATGCAAAAATCCTAACAAGCTGTTTCACCCATATATCTATTAAGATTATATCGCGCCACTTGTATTAAACCTGCGTCCTTCAAGCCGAAAATGAAGATAAGATTATGAAACAGAATATACATTCGTCACAGTCATGATAAAAACTGCAATGCGCATGAGCATGAGCATTAAATTCATAATGGATATATTAGGTGAATTAGATTCCGAATAAAAATGGCCTTCCAACCACTGTTGTCAGAGTAATCTGCATACCATATGTCTAAGTTTATTAAAAATTTATAGGTACGATAGTTATATAGATTTTCCATTTGTAATCATAGAAATAACTATATACAGTGCGTGTAATTGCCGATTAGGCATGTACATTCACGTAGCGCGAGAGATATGACAACACAGCAGAGCAAACTCGCCCGTCGGCGAACCATCCCAGCTCTCACGCTCTCAGTTATTTCATTTCAGCCAGCTGGCACACGCGATGTTGTAATTCTTACTCCCTATGCCTAGCCCGCCACTACACACACTGTATTTGTGGTTAGATAGAGACAACTGTCAGAAAAGTATTCATTTAAAGAAATAATTCTTATAGTAAACCTCGTAAAGCATGAAACAAGGTAGTAGTTTACATATTGAATCTGGGATTTTCTTGGTTATGTGTAAATAGAACTATTTATTTTCAACGATTTGATTCATCCCCCTATCATGAAAAGCGGCAAATATACTACTTAAGTATACAGTGTGTCCTCGGATGGGGTACCATACAGGGTGGACCAAATTAGATGGGATTTGGGGTTTTCTCTAAATTATGGCAGATAGACAAAAACTAAAACTAAAACTAAAACTAAAAAATAGGTGTCCTGGGCTGGAGAAACAAACAATAGCGTAAACCGCCATCGACTACCGAGCTACAGAGGGTTTTTGAAAAATTGACATTTTTGATGACCTCTATATTAGAGATGAGCGCGTGAGTCGATTTTGACTCACGCTCACGACTTTAAACCTTTAGCTCACGCACACTCACGCACGACTGATATATGTTAAGGCAAACTCACGCACGCTCACGCACGGGATCTTTTGACTCACGCACACTCACGAAATCTTCCGTGATTTGGTACCTTAAATGTACACGCTCACGCCGTGACACGGTGAAATTCACGTCACGTGCCTATCTCTGGACCAGAGTGACCAGACCAGGCCAGGAGGGCTAGGCGACTGGCGAATGCAGTAGAGAGAGATTGCAATTACGCAGTTTGATTTGAATGTTGCGTCATTCATCCTGTCTCCTGTCCTTTTCCCTCCATTCTCGCGCTCATGTTCCGTCTTCCGTCTATCGCTTCGCTTCTTATTCTTGTCACGACACAACAGGTTGAAGTTTTAAAGCAGAGATGGGGCGTCGTGTCACGGCGTGAATATTATCTCACGCACGCTCACGCACGGAATTTTTTTGACTCACGCACACTCACGAAATCTTCCGTGATTTGGTACCTTAAATGTACACGCTCACGCCGTGACACGGCGTGACACGGTGAAATTCACGTCACGTGCCCATCTCTACTCTATACAGAAATTGTATAGTATTGGTATAAGGGGGGATTTACTATCATGGATTAGTAGCTACATGAAAAGTAGGACTCTAAAAGTACAACTTAACGACGTATACTCGGATACTCATGACGTCATGTTTGGAGTATCTCAAGGATCTGTTTTAGGGCCTCTACTTTTCATGTTATATATAAACAACCTCCCGAATCACCTAACAACTGGTCATCTGACAATTTTCGCTGACGATATTACTGTAACCGTAACAGCGGATTCAATAGAGCAGCTACATTCACTTGTTGATCAGACATTTCAAGAAATCACTACTTGGGCACAGAGAGACAAACTGATTTTAAATGTGAGTAAGACAACTATAAACTTTACTTTGCAAAAACAATTACCGCATGGATTAATGTTGCACTATGGTATCATTACATCAGAAAATGCAAAATTGCTTGGTATTCACCTAGATAGCAAATTGCTGTGGAGCAAACATATTGATCATGTTTGCTCACAGCTTAACAAGGCCTATTTTGCTATATTACAATTGAAAAGTACACTTGATGAAACGGGGCTATTGAATGTATACTACGCTCTTGCCTATTCGCATATCTCCCTTAATGTCATTGCTTGGGATAATTCAAAAGATAGGGCTAGAGTATTCATTAGTCAAAAAAGACTTATTAGACTTATATTTAAAATGGGATATAATGAGAGCTGTGCAGAAATGTTCAAAAACAAGAAAATTCTAACTGTACCATGCATATTCATTTTAAAATGTTTGACATACGCTAAGAAAAATATGGCATTATTCACTCAAAGGAAAGATTGCCACACATATAGTACTAGACATGGAGATCTACTTAGTATACCATTACATCACACTTCCAGTTATAAACATTCACCGCAATACAATTGTATTTTGCTTTTCAATAGTCTCCCTGTAGAAATTCGAAATATGCACAACTATAAAAAATACAAGGGTATAATTAAAGACATTTTACTCAAAGGTGGTTTCTATAGTATTCAGGACTTTTTAAATAGGGAATCTGTGGCCTTATAGGACTTCAAATACTTAAACTAAATCTGTGATATATAAGTATAGTTTTTTGTAATTTTAGTGTTATGTATCTATTATATTTATCTTTGCTTGTGTGTTTGTCATATTATGTCATATTATCCTCGTTATTTGTGTAAATACTTTACTCGATATATCATATAATGTATATTAAAATTATATTATGTATTACTGTTAAGTTATGAATGACTTGCCATATATACAATTATTGTATCTGAAATGGTCAATAAAAATATTATTATTATTATTATTATTATTATTATTATTATTATTATATTAGGGTGGTCCTTAAAAACTAACTTTTAAAATTTACCCGGGGAACCCTCTTATTTTGTTCTATGATATAAAAAAAGACTTCCTTAAAAATTTCAGATTTTTAAATAAGGTTTTAGTCTTGAATTTTTAAGATAATCGAGAATTTTTGCAAAATTTTTATCAAAATAAATCAAATGAACATCAAAATGACGTTGATCATCGAATTAATAAAATAGGACATTCATTGTCCCCCATGAAAGTGGGGGACAATGTATTTTATTAACAACTTTTTCATTTATTTTATATATATATATATAACATTGTATTTGCTGTACAGTTGTCCATATTAATTAAATTACATGTTTAATGAACATAATTTTTTTTGTAACTGAATTTAATTATTAATTCCTAACTAGTTTTTTTTTAATTTTGAAACTGAGTTAAAAAATCCCAAAAAATTTCAGTAATTCTTTTTAATAGAGTAGATCAAAATGGCAGGGTGCCCCAAAGAAAATTAAAAAAAAAAAATTACTCTAATTTAAGGACCACCCTACTCTATATCTCAATTACCAAGTGTCGAATCGACAATCGAGTAACACATTTAGCACTTTTTTGAGTAGAATCCGTTGCTGATAAGAAAATTATGCATGTCTCAGTTTTCGAAATATAGACATAACTTTTGTTTTTTTAAATGGAACACCCTGTAAATTATTTCATTATTCGATCACAACTTAAATTAGCTATCCAGCGATATGTCATATTTATCTCTAGAAAAAGTGGCTAATTTTCGAAGAAATTTTTATATTTGTGAGGAGGCCATGGAAAACTATTAACAACACTTTTTATAATATAAAATAATTTTGCCGAAAATAAACTACAATAAATGTTCGAATTGCCTTCCGTGTTCATGACACGCTGTATACGTTCCTTTGTACGTGAGTTCTGTCCCATTTGATTTATTTAACTTCCATTAATTAATCATTAAATTAATGACTGGAAAATTGTTCTGTCAATACCGAATAAACGTTTTTTTTTTTTCAGAAAAAATACTTACCCAATGAGTGTCTGTTTACCTTTTACTTTTTAGATGCCATTGCGAATGATAAAGGTAATTTTTGCTAGTGAAGATAAATAAATATTGATAGAAGTGATTATTACGCCTATCTCTACTGGAATGACGCCTTTTAAGAGTGCGGAAAATTAACTGTATGATTTGCATTTTGCATGCTTTTATGCCCCAGACAACCGTGTTAATTGCGTCTCATTTTTTCACGAAAATACAATTAATAGCGGCATTAGAGCGTAACAAATGAGCTTATTGTTCAATTTTTATAGGGCATTTAAAATCATGTTACATCATTACTGCGTTATAGTTCAGTGATGTAACGATTTATATCGGACACAATTCATAGTTTTGAAAATTGGTAGAAATGTTAAGGATAACATAAGAATTACTAAACCTAAAAGTTCCCACCTTAATAGTGTGGCTTCATCCCCTAGGACGTCGCTTCCACTCCTATTTTGAGGTTTTCTAGATTATCTCTGGAACGGTGCACTTGTTTTTAAAAATACTTACCTATATACAAAATTATTCCTTATAAAATTCTCTATCAACAACGTATCTACACTTTTTTTCCTAAAATTAATAGTACTGTGGGAAATAATTCGCACACGGGTTGGTTCCGGTTAACACAATAAATTGTAATCTTTACTATACTCTACTTAACACTAAAGCAGTAGCTACTAAATTCAACTTAAAGTTGTAATAAATGTACCGCTTCCACCCTTTCATCTCTATAAAATGAAGATTTTTAAAGAAGCGAGAATATTGTATATTGAACTTGTTTGCACGCCACCCCAGACGTAAAGTACTTGGCGCGGTTTTTTTTACGCGGTGTCCCCTGTAGGTCTAATCCACTAATTATCAGAAGGTTACCTAAGTTAATTAATCTACGTCGTCTTCCATAAATTCGACATTCATGCATGCTTGTCCGTGGCAATGGTAACACATTGTGGAGCAACGTCAGCCTGCTCTTCTGCAATTGCATGAACAAGAAATTAGTGTTAATACAGATTCGGGAGCTGGTTCTTTTGTTGTCATAGTTGGGGTTAATATACCGCCGACTTTTTTCCATCTCCAGCCAGTAGCTTCTAGCGTAACGTTTTTCCAGGTTTGAATTTGGTAAAAAACGCGATATGAGTGTTGCCGAGCAGCAGCAGAAGTTGGTGGTAGTTTTGATAACATTACAGTATTGTTCGCTTTACCTACAAGTTTGTTAACAGACATGAATCTGTATACATCTAGACTTTTTTCTGCAAAGGTAGAACAAATCGCTCTCCTACGTCTACAATTTCTTCATGACTAGCTTTTCATTATTAAAAGTTTGCACGATGTCTTGTAAGTCATCTCTTTTATTAAGCACATTGATTGAATTAACTTTTACTTTGGATAAAAAAGCTGAGGTTGTGTCGCCACCGCTAATGGCGTATGCAAATAATATTGTTTCTTTACAGTTTTTAAAAAAAGTTGAGGATTGTAAATCTCCGGAACTGTAAATCCTTTCGCTGGCGTTACACTGTTTTTCTTTTAAAAATTTATTGTCTTTGTTAGAGGAAGAAAGAGCAATAATAGGGCTAGCAGGTCAATGTCTTGCCCTACTACAACAGCTGTGCCGCACTTACAACATTTTTCGATAGAAGTTTGTACTATTAATAAATCGGCGTCAGCCGCAGCAACGAACACCTCGATTCCTTCGTTCCTAAATTTTTTCACTAGTTCAGTAATCAATAATCTGTTAAACAAATTACTAAGGAACTTCTGCTGAGTTTCAGAAGCAACAGTGTTTTCATCAAATATAATTTCAGGACAGGTTCTTTGCAGTACCCGCCTTTGTCGTTCTAAGCTCTTCGTGCTGTTTACATTATCCAAATAACCCTCGAACACGACAGTTGCTGCTCTATTACCGTAATGTTTTCTTATGCAACTAACGTAAGCGTTGTAAACATTATTAAATGCCCCTTTTTTGGCCATATTACGCGGCGAAGCAAGTATCCTCCATCAATCACATACTCACTATTTTCAAAAATATGGTCTCGATCTGAAACAGTATTAATAATTTGGTATAAAGTTGCCTTGCTAGTTCAAAACTAAAACAACTCCAGACTCGAATGAATTGTGCAAATAATTCTTTGAAATAGTAATGTTCAATCAACCTGAACTTCACTGTCACTTCCTTATTTTAATAATTAATAATTTATGTTTATTTAGTTGCACGTTGTTTTCAGTATCTCATGGATATTTTAAGCTATAATTTATAACGTAATAATTTTTGTTCGCAAGTAAATTACTCTTTAAATTTTTATTTTTTTTTTATGATGAGATGAGACAATTCTTCTGAGACTTTCATGATTCAACGGGTACAATCAGGATATTCAGAAGGGGGGTGGGGCTTTATGGAATTTTCGTTGGTTCCGCCATTTTGAAGTTTGAGTTTTACACATCATATTTTTTATTAGCAACCTGAAAAAGTACACATTTTTATAAAATTTATTTTTTTATGTTTCAGCAGATTTGAGGAAACCGTGCAAAACATATTTCACAGATATGACTAAACTATTTAAATTTTGTACGAGTGTGAAATCTCAAAATCATCCAGTATAATACTCCAGTCGGTAAAGTAAAAAATACACCAGAAGCTCACAAAAAAATGTTATCTGAGATTTTCCTTCAGAAACTGTTAGTGGAGGTTATACATCATAAAACCGCAAAAATCCGTTCGAGGGGGGGGGGGGCGCAACCCCTCCAAATAACCACCCCTTCGGTGAAAAAAGACTTATTTTACTGACAACTCGTTAACCGTTGAAGATGTATAAAAATTGCTCATCATAAAAAAAGAAAGCTTGGCTAATTTCCTAAAAAAAAGTGCTATTGTAATTTTGTTTTTGGTTTTCGAGAAAATCGATATTGAAAAAAATTCCAAAATTTGTATTTTTAATGCGCGCGAATTTTCGTTTATTTGAAATTTATTGCGCGCGGCCTATAGAAAAAATTGAGTCGCTCGAGAACCATACAAGCTAAGAAGAAAAATCAAAATGGGTTTTAAAGAGGATATAAAATACTCTCTTGTATTGCCATTTTTGATGGCTATTCATATTTATTAGTATATAAAAATAACAATATAATATAGTTATGCTGGCATATACAACAAAATTACAATAGGACCTTTTTTTTTAGGAAATTAGTCAAGCTTTCTTTTTTATAATGAGCAATTTTTTTATATCTTCAAAGGTTAACGAGTTATCAGTAAAATAAGGCTTATTTCGCCGAAGGGGTGGTTTTTTGGGGGAGTTGCGGCACCCCCACAGAACGGATTTTTGTGGTTTTGTGATGTATAACCATAACAGTTACTGTAGGAAAATCTCAGATAACAGTTTTTGTGATGAAAATTTTTATAATTATTGGACTACAAGAAAACTGTGCTATATTCGATTAAAATGTCTCTAACTGAACTTTTACCGATTTAAATTTTGTAACGATGTCATAGTAGGAATAACAAAATATTTGTATTATTTTTGCCTCAACAAAGTTTCAATGGAACTGTTATTTGGGCCTTTCAGTTATGATTTCTACAAACATTACTCGATACAAAGGCCTTTTCAATAACCTACAAACTGCTACTGAAACTCGGAATTTCATTGTGGCCAACTGTAAACTATATTCATGTCTAAAAGTCATATGAATAGCATTCGCGATAATTTATTTCAAATATACAATTTCTCATGTAATTCGTTGACATAAATTTCCATATTACATGTTGTGGTAATTACACCTTACAACGACAAGTAAATATATTATATGTAGACTAGTCACAATTAATAAATCTTTCTATGCACCGAAGTAAAGCGTATCTATGTGAACTGTTTCTAATAGGCGTAATAAATTACAGTACAGATCGACTTTCCATAATTCAGGCATATATACATATAAGCAACTTAAAAAACGAATTACAGATATTGATTTATTATTTTATTCCTAATAAAAATTGCGCTCCTAACTAAGCGTAAGAAATAAAGTAATTTTTCGCAATTTTGTTCTGGTAAACGTATTTATATATCGAAGTGCATCCAATGAGAATACCAATAAGCTTCCAGGAAGAGAAAGTGAAAACGTTTGAAAATACAAGTAAACTTTTTAAAAAGTGCATTTTAATATTTTAACCCAATGTTTAGGTACTCTGGTTACTGTCACTTAAAAAATGAAAAAGCTACTGCGTAAAATAAATTGTCGTCACGTCTACAACATGTCCATCATAGTGGCTACTATTGATAGAGAACCTTTATTTTTATTATATTTCACAATTTCCTCCTTCGTAATTACATAACACATGTAGTTTCCGTTTCTTGGGCGATTGAGTCACAATGTTTAAAGTATGTTTTTCGTTTTCTTATGTCGTGCGAATAGCGTGTATGAGTTAAGTTAGGCAACTCGAAATAATTTCAATATCACGTAACACAAGATGTACACAATCTGTCACTTATATGCTACAGCATCTACTTCACCAAAAGTGGCGCTTTAGAAATTAATATTTTGACTTTTAAGTATTTTGTTTATTAAATGTTTATTTAAATATGATGATACAATAAGTATGAATACATTTAGATCTTTTACATTTATGCTTTACCGTCTTTTAATGGATCATTAGAAGTGAATTTTTATATACGAAAATCAGCCATGGTAAATCGCTGTTCGTTAGTCCCTAAAAGTAGAGAGGGAGGGGGGGGGAGAAGCGAGAGCCGATTCAGAAGAATGCAGCAATCGCTGCCGCTTACAGAGTTCCAAAGCGAGACAAGATTCCTGCGCTATAAACTATAACTGAAAGATACACACGTGAAAAGTCAAAAATATTTAAAGCCCCTGGTATTCTTGAATGGGTTAAGAGGGATAAACTAAACATAGCCCTATAAGGGGAGGAAATTTGCAAAACCCGAAAGACATCAAATAGTTTTCAGGAACTACCAAAAATATTTAAACATTTATGTCCATCCTGATCTCTAGATGGAGGATTATTGAACTGTTTGAGAATTGTAATATCCCTGTTTTTGAAAATATGCATATTATTTATTACCAGTTCGAAAAAGTTATAAAGCTCCAAACACGTAAATATAGTTTACCTACGATCACTACTGTAAATAGTAAAAAACACACTACCTGCCATCTATGTAAGTTGAGTTTTACATATTGTAAACAAAACGCACTGAAAACAAATCGCACGGTAAAGAAAACGCACGGGGCACGCAAATATAGGTAGCTTAGTTCGCTGACGCGGGGCTTAAAAAAACAAATGCACCTACGCAATTTTCAAACGCTGTCAAAACTGACATAATATTGGTTGAATAATATTGTTGACTAGTAAACTAAATTCAGATTTTACTAAATAAATAAATAAATGTGATCGTAGGTAATAGTACATTACGTAATGAGTGATGTAAGAAGCATATTACGCACGAATGGAAAAGTTACGCATGATGCCGCGTAGCGGCGAGTGCGTATTTCCATGAGTGCGTAATTGCCTTACAACTCGAATTATGTACTATACTTTACCTACGATCATATTTATTTAGTTATTTAGTAAAATCTGGATTTAGTTTACTAGTCAACAATATTATTCAACAAATATTATGTCAGTTTTGACAGCGTTTGAAAATTAAGTAGGCGCATTTGATTTTTTAAACCCCGCGTCAGCGATATAAGCCACCTATAATTGCGTGTCCCGTGCGTTTTGTTTACCGTGCGATTTGTTTACAGTGCGTTTCGTTTACAATATGTAAAATTCAACTTACATAGATGGCAGGTTGTGTGTTTTTTACTATTTACAGTAGTGATCGTAGGTAAAGTATAGTACATAATTCGAATTGTAAAGCAATTACGCACTCATGGAAATACGCACTCGCTCTTTTGATACCCATGCCAAGGGGGTTCTAAAGAAAATGACAATCCGCCATCTTGGGGCGGGGGCCATTTTGAACATATTATAATATTGAGTATACTATATTGTATTGTCATCAGAGCTACACCAATTGTCAAATTTCATGATAATACAACAATTATTAGAAGTGAGTGAAATTCAGTTCCTTAGACCTTATAGATAGATAGTTAGATACAGGTCGACCTAATAAAAGCATGTTAATAAAATGACATTTTTCAATAAAAAAAAATACCTAACACGATTTTACCATTTTTATCCCCTTTATTTAGTCACAGTGGGCTGAGTTTCTGTCGTATGAAAGGTAAGAAGCACGCAGGCATTATATATTTGCTTGTTTTAGAGCTCTACAAGTAAAAAAGTGCCGGATTGATTCGGTCATTATTAACCGAAATATTCGGAGGTGAGACTCACTGCATAATACCGAATTTGAACCTTGTCCATTTATCAGCGATATACTCTTGTAATAAAATAGACGTTTTTCTACGGATTTAAGTTCTGCTCAATCAAACCATTTGAAATAAAATCGTTACACCGTATATTTAACATATAGCACATAGCATGTAGTCACGTGCTTTACGTTGGCCTTGATGATTTGTTTTTGTTCATTGTCTTAACACCTATATCCGACTATATACATTATCTCATATTCTGCATATTTATGTATTGCGTATGGATATTTAAGTTTAAGTTCTCATGATTTACGAGTTCTGTATTAATGAAGGTCAGTAATTATCCATACACAATCAACTTATGAAGATATAAACTTATGGCCAAATTTGGCATTAATGAAAGTATCTCTTTTTAACACTGACCCATATTTCAAGTTTTAATGGCACCATGTAGTTTTATAATTAAATAATTCCTAAAATAATCGTAGTTATAAAACGATATACAGAGAAAATCCGAATGAATTTTAGGTTTTAAAGAATTATGAGATTTATTAAGACAATTAATTTTTAAGAAAAATATTGCCTATGAGGTAAATTTCTCAAACATCAAAATGAGCAATATACTCGAATAATATCATTCGATGCGCGTTTTGCTAACCAAGTTGGCATCTAGAGGTATTTAAAACTAGTTTGAATCATCTCCACCTTTTCAATTCTCTCACTGTCCCACCATTTTTCCCTCTATCCCATTGTCCTTTTTTGAACCTTTTTTGAATGAAGAAGATAAAGTAGGTTCCGTTTATAATTCAGCGATATAAAAAAGCTCGCAAAAAAGCGTAAAGCTTTTGGTTAGTGCACCGCCACACAGTGGGAAATTTTTCAATTTTTTTAGACAAAAATCCGTCTACAATGCAATTATTTTTTCGCTCAAACTTAAAATCTCGACGTTTCATGACATTCTAAGCCTATCTGAACAATAAATTTTTTTTTTTATTTTTTGTCGTTACTATACTTCCACTGGATGTGGAAGTAAAAATAGTGAACCTTATCACAATCACTAACACTATCACAGAATACCATCACTCACTATCACTGCCACTGTCACTGTCATAAATGTGCCCACGGAACGTTAAATTTAAACAGTAAATTATAAAAATCTTCCGTTATTCGAATTCTTCGCCAGGGTTGGAAAAAAAACTTTTTTTTGTTTTAAACAGTATTTTTTTGTTTTAAACAGTTTTTTTTTTGTTTAAAACAGTGTTTTAAATTGTATATTTTAAACTGTGTTTTAAACAGTTGCTTAAAACATCACATTGTGTATTAAGTATGTTTTAAACATTTGTTTAAAACATGATACGATGTTTTAAAAAAGTTTTTAAAATATTTTGTTTTAAACATTCCAACCCTGTTCTTCGCCATTGTCACTGTCCCTTCCCACGTCGGTGATGAATTTATTTCTGCTATTTTACTCCAGTCAATAAAGAAGGTGTAGAATGCGTGAGCAGGGGCCTAAGCGATTCCTTTAGAAAGTTGTTCAGGGTGTTTAGGGAGTGAATATACTGAAAGTCCTGACGTCTAGGAGGTGAGCCGGGGCACAAAGAAAGTCTCACTTTTGGTGGTTTTTTCGCTTATATCTCTAAAATGGTGCGTCGTAGGGAAAATTTTTCTGAAAGCTCATGAAATTCTCTACAACTTTCATTTTACATATTTTTTTCGAATTCGCAACCGTTTTCGAGCTACACGCTCCGGAAAAGTGAAAATTTTCGGAAAACAGATTTTTACATGAAAAATAGAAAATTGTATTGTAAGATGAAAGAAAAAAAAGTAGGACCTCCGGTGCTTGTAATTGGCATCAGGGTGTCTCCTACATGTTTCCACCCCCACTCTTGAGGGGGCAGCTCATTCCCGAGCCACTGCTGCACTTGGTGGTAGGTGCGGCGGGAATGCTGTTTAGCTGCGCTCTCAGTTGGTGGGAGGGAGCTGATGTCAGGCTTAATATTGCCACTGACTTCGTGAAGAACTGGAAGCGGTACTGGTTGAGGGAGGTCTGTCCTGTTGGTGCCCCATACCATTAGAGGAAGCAAATCTTCCCAGCCTCTTCAACCTCGCCTTGAATGGAGAAGGGGTTGTAAAAGATCACTGCCGCTTCCTTGATGATTTCTGACTTAAGTACAATTTTGAGAAGCCCACCTTGCTTTTCCTTAAAGTTGAAGAGGTAAAAAATCTGTTTTTCACTATTCCGGAGCGTGTAGCTCGAAAACGGTTGCGAATTCGAAAAAAGTATATAAAATAAAAGTTGTAGAGAATTTCATGAGTTTTCATTTTGTATCAGAAAATTTTTCCCTAAGACGCACCATTTTAGAGATATAAGCGAAAAAACCAAAAGTGCCCCCCTCCGGCTCACCTACTAGACATCAGGACTTTCAGTATGTTCACTCTCTAAATACCCTGAACAACTTTCTACAGTAATCGCTTAGGTCCCTGCTCACGCACCCTACACCACCCTTTAGGTCATTCGTTGACTGGACTATTTGTAAAGATTTGGCCAAATTTTGTACAATCATCTTCATCTTTGATTTCTTTGTGAATTGTTCCAGTCGTCTTCTCGTATGTTAGAAATTTCACTGTGGATTAATTCGAGGACTTTTTTGTCAAATTTAGGAAATGTGCTTTTCCGATGAATCCGTCTATTTAATTGGCCCCAGACCAGCTCTGTCGGATTAAAAATACAAAAATAAACAATAAACAAAAGCCATATTTTGCCGACTCAAATGGCAAGGTCTCGCGCGATCTACTTCCACATTCCACAGTGTCGGATTAATTAAAACCGTTTTCATCTTATTTTCATCTTATCACGATGTTCTTTTTAACAATTATTTATTTTTGTAAACTTTAGTTTTACTGTTACACAAGATAAACTATTTATTTCAACAAAAAGATTTAATGAAACTTTTCATTAAACTTTTATGACATGACGAAAAAAACAGTTAGTCCAACCCTGTCCACGTTGACTAGATAGCTTACTGCAACCAATCATGAATTCGCGAGAGCAAATTTCAACCAATTATATTCAGTGGGATTGGCCTGCATTCTTCTTAAGAAATATGTATGACCATTTTTTGTGATGATAATAAAAGAAGCCGAACACCTTTATGGCCTTTTTTGTAAATAAACTGAAATTGATGTGCGGTCGGTACCCTTTACGGTTTTTTTGCGAGCTTTTTTATATCGCTGAATTATATACGGTACCTACTATACCTGATTAAGATTTTACGAAATACTTAATTCAATTAGTCCTGGAGAGGGCTAGAACTTGAATACTATTACTCAACGCTCGTTCCGCAAACCAACTTAGCATCATCTGGAGACGACTGAAACTAGTTTTAAACAGTTTTTAAAACAGTCTAGTACCTAATAACATTTCAGTGTTTTGATGTTTGTCGAAACTACTAGGTATTTCTATATTTCGTTGATTGAATTTGTCATCCTTTATATATTTTTATTTATTGTCAGGTACAACTGATCGTGCTCAACGTGGACAACACGTAATTGTTTACTCCGCATTTTAAATTGAATTTGTTTTTGTGGTGTATAATTAATATTACATTAAGTTATTAAGCGTATTAGATGTGGGTGTACATCCCATTAGGTGCAATAATTTAACACTTAATGAAATAATTGAATGCTGAATTGTTTATGTTAAATAAATTTAAATAAAGTTTTACACGGTGAAAAAAAAACAAGTCTCTAATTGTTATTTAAAAAATTTAACTTATTTGCAGCAGAATGGTGATGTTTCACTACATTGAAAGTTAAATATGTTTTCTTATTGATTGTACATTATATAGGGTGTAACGGTCAACTTTTTAAGTTTTCTTACATTTTTATTAAAATTCGTTAAATTACATTATTTTTAATCTTTATTGCAAAAATTACCTGTTTTGTTAGTTTTGTTAAACAAGATTTAATTGTTCACGAGTTAGCATTACAGAAATTCCATTAAATGCGGTGATATATGGCTAACGCTGTAAATTTTCCTCCAATAAGCGGGCACAATTTATGACATAATGCCTAACTGCCCTGGTTACAGCTCTAGAAAATGGTTTGTTTAGGCTTAAATATAAAACCACAAATGAAGTGGGATGTAGACATTCTCCAGGCCTGGAGGTCGTTAAATTATGGCTGGAATTTGAACCATTTAAGTGTTTATTAGTTTTGAGATTTAACTTCTTTGGTTAATTGTACCGAGTAAGTTAACACCAAAATGTGTCTAGTGTAGACTTTACTGAATTAAAGTAGCATTTAATAAGTGTAATGCTAGCTGCTTTATGTGTAATTTAATTAAAAACTACAGTTTGGAGTCAGTGTTAATATACCTATAATGGTGTAGTTATGCAGTTTGTTTAGGTTACAACTGGTACCGCCCTATAATTTGAGCTTGTAACCAATAACAGTGCCTTCGTCCCTTTTGCTGCAGTTTTTGTAAGTACATTTACCTTTCTACTTTGTGTATACCGGCAACTGAGAATAGCTCCGGACTACATTCCATTAATTTCGTTTTATATTGTGACCAAAGACGTCAATTTGGTGCGATTCTCGGTTAGTGATGCCGCCGAGACGAGACATTTCTCGGTCTCGTCTCGTCTCGACTTGTCGAGACGAGGCAAAATTTTTTTCTCATCTCGAAAAATCGAGACGAGACGAGATTTTTTAAGTCGAGATCTCGCCGAGACGAGACGAGATCGAGAATTTCTCGACTTTTTTTTATTGTAAAATTGTTCTGTATGTGACCTTCTAATGAATAATATAAACTTGAATTAAATTGAGAATATATATATTTACAAAATATTTACTTATTATAGAAACTAGCAACAACGTATATATTTTCAGTATAATACGAACTTGATTAATTTAAATGATTAAATCTTATATTTTCTTAGAGTATACGGTATAGAGGCAAAAAAAAATTAAAATATGGAGAAAATTAAAATTCACAATATTTCAAATAGTTCTTTTAGTTAGAGGTACGTTCAAAAATTAAACAAAAGTCAAATATTCATATAAATTGAAGTGTAACTTTATAAATTAAATAAATAGAAATTTCACCTTACTCCAGTCGAATTAGACATAATAAAAAATTTTGCGTACTGCGGACTTTTTTTGTGGAAGTTGTTTAAGAGGACATAATAAGCAATCACAGAAAACTACACCCTGCTACACCATGTGCGTCCCCTATTTTTAGGGGTTGAAACTGAAATTTTACTTATGTGTCCATATCTTTTTCCCTATTGCCCCTAGGGCTCTTTATCAAGTTACACTTTTTGAAGATTCATCCCTCCTCTACATAATATATATATATATATATATATATATATATATATATATATATATATATTACACATTTGCCCTAGGACAAACGGTTTTGGCTTTACGAGGCCAGAAAGGTCGCGCTGTGCGAATTTGGGGGTCTTCTGTACAGGACAAACGGCTATTATTTTCAATCTACAATACTATACATACTAATGCCCTTAAGGAGGGATGATGATTTGTGAAAAAACTTTCATCGGATACCGCGCGATTTTCATGATATGGGATGTTGAAATTTTAAAAAAAAAGTGAACCTACTTTTTTCGCCCATTTTTTTTTTTGATGCATGTACGACTCTAATATAAGAAAATATACGTTGGTTTCATTTTAATACATTCGTTGGTTTAGGAGCTAGACAGCAAAATATGCCAAAAATGGCTATTTTGGTATTGTTGCATTAAAAAAACCAAAACCAGTATAATTCTGGTAAATGTTTTTGTTTATCCTAAAAGTCCAATTCATTGCGCATAGAAAATGTGTTTTTGTATTTAAGTAGGATCAACACTTATTGTGTAATAACGATTTATGTCGTGTGTTCTCCAGTCTCCTTTTTCACATTTTTTTTTGCGGCCTTATGGTTCATAGTAGGGCATAAAGCATTATACACGTGGACAGGGCACATAATAGTGTTAAAATGGGTCTCTTGTTAAAATGCGATAGGACGTACCGTTTTCGAGTAAAACGCACTTGTTTGGTTATGTTTGCTTTGAGTTCATTGTGTTCTGAATTGTGATCTGATAAATAAATTCTACATTTTGGTGTTTTCTTTCTTAGGAGTTTGTTTTTTTAAATCATTTTCCGATGAAATGGACATATAATAGCTGTTTCTCGAGGAAGGTATAACTACTGTGGATTTTGTTATGACACAAAATAAGTTGCAATGATGATTCGAGACAAGCGTGAACCTTCAAATAGGGGAGTGAGAACCCCCTGTTCCGTCCGAGTTCCTTCATTTTTTCATTAGCAATGTCCCCCCTAAACAGAAAAAGCAAGAAGCGACACATAATTTTATTTTTTCGTAGTCAGTCAATGAAAAGTGTGATCTGAAATAATTTTTTGCAAACAAGTGCGTTTAGGGAAATAGATATGGACACATAAGTAAAATTTCAAAGTTTCAACCCCTAAAAATAGAGGACGCACATGGTGTAGCAGGGTGTAGTTTTCTGTGCTTGCTTATTATGCCCTCTTAAACAACTTCCAGAAAAAAAAGTCCGCAGTACGCAAAATTTTTTATGATGTCTAATTCGACTGGACTACCTGTGAAAAAAAGGAAAAAATGGGAAATTTCACATTTGTCGAGACGAGACGAGATTTTGAGTAGACGAGAATATGTCGAGACGAGATGGCTGAAAGATCTCGTCCCGACAATGTTGAGACGAGACGAGTAAAAACAATTTCTCGACGAGACGAGTCCCGCAGCAACACTACTCTCGGTATTATGTGCGGGCATTTCGTTGTTTGATTAAACAAACAATCTACATCATTTCGCGAGGGCTCGTCCCGTTTCTTAAAAACTGTTAATACAATTTCTTATTTAATACTGTAAATAATTTTCTGTGCAGAGCACATTACGTTTTTTGTAAGTATCTTGTAGCTTAAAATGCTACTATGTATTTTATTGCCTATGTTATTACCTTTATTTACGTTTAAAGCTCTGTTTATGATATAAAATATTAAAATTTGTTTATTAGTAAAATGTCATTTAATCTTTTAAATTAGTAATACTACGTTTGGTCAACTAATAATTTAGTTATCTATATTTTTGAAGTATTTACACTAGTTTTTATGTCAATAATTTTGGATTTACCTTTGTAAGTTACCGTATATATTTACCTCTTTTAGTATATGATAAATCTGGCTGTCTCTCTGTACATCTTTCATTCTGTGTGATCTTTGTAACCGCAATCCAAGCACATATTTTATTTGCCCACCCCTGATTTGTCAATTGTTCTACAATACTTTTTATATTTAAAATAAATTTTGTTATTGTTAATTATTTTTTATTTCAAAAGTCCCTTAGTTTTACCTTATTATATCCCGGACTGGGATTTAGTTTCTTTCGTCGAAGTAATAAGCTAGGTTTTTGATTTAAATTAATAGATTCACTTTTGATCATTTTTATGTTTTTTTATAAAATAGCCGGTATACTTTTTGTCTCTTTTTGGTGACTTTAATAAAGATAATTCCCTTTCAGAAAATAACAGCTTTATAAGGGTGTCTCACATTTTGTTAGCAGGACTTATAAACCTATGTGTCTTAAGACACTATATTTGTGACATGTTGAATTTGAAAATTATTATTATTTTTTAAATAACCACTAATAAAAAATTGTGATTTTGCGGCAAATGGGTTGGTATTTGAAAGCAAGTAATCTAGGAATCTTTTCATAAAAAAAGTTATCATCGAAATGAAATAATGTAATAATTGTGAATGTCAGTAATAGAATGACATTTCAAATGCGATGTTGTTTTCAAGGATATCTGTGAAAAACCGTCACTCTATAGATACAATTAGGTGTGTCACGCAGTGTAAAATCATGATTTCATTTCTGATCATAATTTCTGTTTTTTTTTCTTGAAAGCGATGCGTCCTATCGACTTCTGACAGGAAGACATTTTCTGCAAAAAATTGAATGCCCTTTCATATTTTTTGAAAATATTTGCAAAATTTCAATATTTTAAGATTTTACACAACCGCCATTCGGGAGGATTTCAATTTTTAAGCTTTCCGTATGTTGTAATAAATATGCAATATTATAGAAATTATTTATAATAGTCACTTTCGTAATTGTTTTTCATTTGTTATGGACATTTTTACGGAAAGAAAATGTATAATTGCTTCAAATCAATCTATTTAGGATTATGGCTTATCTAAAGTAGGTTTCCGTTTGCAACAAACTTATTAAATAATGAGTAGACTTTGTCAAGTACATATTTGCCAAAATCCACACTATGATAAATACATTCTTAGAATCGCACAGGAAAATGCATTTTGTGTACAGTGTAGTGGAACCTTGGATAACTATCTTTACTTTAATTTTTATTAGTCAGTAATCGATAAAAAAATAAAAGAAGTAGTTAGATAAGTTAGAAACAATATTATATTTATATTTATACTACTTAGAATTTCCTCAGAAAACAGAATTTCTAGAAAAGATCCGATTTTGCTTACACCAGCCATCACTTTTTGAAATCATACACGGTTTACTTAAGACTGGTTTATTCAAATTTAATCACACACAAGGAAAAAGTGTATGTTTCTAAAAACGTTTACAAAAACTCCGGACGAGATTCTTCACAATCAATAACTATAATAATAATAATAATAATAATAATAATAATAATAATAATGAACAGACGCATAATAGGTATGTATACACATATTATGACGTTCCCCTTTGAGAAAAAGATAAAATAATTAGCCTAAATTACTTTCCAATAATACAATAAATAACACTCTTATATGACAATTTAAATTAATATTTTCTTTAATATCTGTTTAAACAAACTCCAACATCTCTATACCAATATATACATTAACTACTCTACCACTTTTTGTAACATTAGGAATAAAAACTACTTCACCCTCTGATTTTGTTGGCGATTGAGCATATACATTATTATTTTCTTTAATATTCTGTGAATCCAGGATATCATCATCTGAATCTCTTTAAGTAAATGTTAAGTATTCATTTGCCAGTTTTTCTCCATTCACACTCAAATGAGTAGTTAGAATTTTGTTTATATATGTTTATTTTATAACCTCATATCACTGTAAGCCCATAACCCTACAAATTCATAACAATGTGAAAGGCAAAAAATTGATTTTTACGGGTGTTTCTTGAGGTTAGAGATGAAAACTGAGTCAATCTGACAATTTTGATTCGGATTCAGCGGGTCAAAATACATACACTTTTTTTGTGGGACTGTCATGGAGTCCGAAAAATATATGTCAGTCATTGAAATTCTCCATTGCACTTAAAATAAAGTGAAATTAGTTACCAACAAATATCTTGACAGAACTAAGGTATTGTTTACTTTAAATAACATACTTCTATTTTCCACAGCTAATTTGACAAATTGTAAATTTATAGTAAATTAGACATTTCTTTTAAAATATAAATACCATGTTTTAGATATCATTAAAAATATTTTTAAGGCCTTTCAAATGGTGTACCATTTAAAATACCAAGTGAAGTTCGTATTTCCGAAATGCGACTTTTAATTGTTTTTCTGAAATTATTTTTGGGAAATATATGTGATTTTCTATAACTTTTATTTCTAAACTTTTTGCGTAACTCCAAAGATAACGAGGTTAAATGAGGCTGTAACGTTCGCGCGATCACCCTGTACATAGATAGAGCACTCAAGGAAAGTAAATTTCTTATGTGAGGTAGCAGCGAGATTTCATTTCCCGTCCAACCGCCACTTCATTGAAAATAAAATAGTTCGATTAAATTAATTATGCAAATATCATTGTGAGAATTGATAAACAAGGTCGCGGCAATAAAGTTATGACCAACATGTATTCAACATGTGTTTGATGCAGCATGAATGATAAACAAATACAAAATGGGAAAACATAGTTTCACCTATATTTTAATGCAAATACAATAACAAAACAAACATGTAGGTAGGAAATGATCTACTTACGTACAAAAATGTATATCAAAATCTGAATGAATATATTTAAAATTGAATACAGGCTTAGAACCTAACTTTGCCCGAAATTATTTGATCGCCATTGTAAACATTATTGTGAATAGTTCCACTAGTCCTGTCAATGAATGATTTCTAGAGGGAAATGCCGAGGTCACAATTTTGGACTATTTTGGAGGTAAACATACCAAAAGTCCCCGAACACAGGAGGTGCGGGGGGTGCAGGGGGCACGAAGAAGGTCTCGGTTTTTGGTTTTTCGCTCATATCTCGAAAACAGTTAGCCATAATCAAAAAGTGGCTATATGCAAAATTAAAACTGACTAAATTTTCTACAATAATGTTTCTATTATTTTTTCGTATCTGCTGTTATGGTTCAGTAATGGATTGTATATCTTTTAACTGTATTCTATCTTTATTATAAATTGAAAAATGTTTTTAATAATCATCGTAGAAAAATTTTTTTTGTACGGATATCCGTTTCATAACAGACTGAACTCAAATATCGAATAAAAAATGTCTTTGTGTCTGTAAGTGTGTGTTTGCGTGTATATGTATGCGTGTATACCGATTCTTGTAAACACGAAACTTCTGTTAGACTTAAAATATTTAATTACAATTTGGAATATATGTAAAACAGCATAGTACAATAATCCTCATATCTGTAATAAATACATGGTCATTACCAGAGGCTTGCTTTATAAGAAACTAATATAACTGAACAAACATGTTGAAATGTTTCTTTACGTAGGTATTGTCAATTTAAAAACAAAACTATGACATTGTAAAACATTATATTATTTTATTAGCTAATCAATTTCTATCAAATTATTGTCTGTATAACATTAATTCATTGCTTCTATACGTATCTTGTTACATGCTTAATTAATTTAGATTGATCGTTTTTTTTTATATCTCATTAAACATTTATGTGTTCATTTTAAAAATCATTAGTTTCTCATGGAGATTCTCTTCACACTCGAGCATTTATATGCTTATTATACTCTTCTCAAATACGAAAACGAAGAGTACATTGCATTTGATCGGCACATTTCTAAAACCGTAAATATCGCTCGCAGACAAAAAATTTTCATATCATTGTGTTAGTGAACGAATTCAGAACAACTTTCAAAATGTCCGTCACGTTTCTTGTAAGCACGATAACTCGAGAAAAAAAATCCGACTGTACTGAAATTTGGATAGTAGGTTAGTGTTGGCTAGGGGAAGAACCCCATTGTTTTTGAACAAAATCGACCAGTAAAAAAAATGTTTTTAATGATTTAAATTTGAGAATTTTTTTTTATTTTTATGTTTTTGTAAAAATTTATATTTTTTTATGTGTTAGGTGGTGGTGTAGTTCTTACGCTTTTGACTCGGAATTCTAGAGTCCCAGGTTCGAAACCCACATGGGGCATGATATAGTTTTTTTTTTATTTTTTCTTTATTTTACACTGAGTCTTTCGCCAATTAAGTTCGTACTATAAAATTAAATATGTCTAAAACTAACATTACTTACACAAAACAGCGAAAAGTATCCTATAGAATGTGTGACAATTATATAAAAAGTTTAGTAAACCGACGAAGAGTACGTTTTTAGCTTGTTTTAATTTCTAATGAGTAGAAGTTTGCAGTCGGATGTGGCCATGATTACAACGTGGGCTCAAAAAAACTATTTACTTATAAACCAACAAAAAACTCAGTGTGTACTGTTTAAATCACAAAGATCCGCATTTTCTTTGAGCAATAACTTTCCTTTGCAAACAACAAATAATGTTAAGATGTTAGGTATCACTTTAGACTGTCACTTGCAGTGGAGTTTACACATTCAAACTCTATGTGGAAAATTAAGTAAATCTTGTTATGCATTACGTTTTCTAAAAAATTTTTGTAGTATTCACGTCCTCAAAACCCTGTACTTTTCCTCATTTCACTCGCATTTAAGAAACGGCATTATAAACTGGGGAAGCAGCTCGCAGACCCAGCGTATATTCATTTTGCAGAAAGTTGCCATAAGAATATTAGCAGATTTAGGGTTTCGTGATTCTTGCAGAGATACTTTTCGCCGTCTTGAAATACTAACAGTTGTTGGCACTTATATTTATGAAGTCTGTTCCTTTGTTTTTAAAAACAGATCCATATTTTCACAAAATGCTGTCTTACATGATCATAACACACGCCATAAATTGGATCTTCAACCTGACACCCATGCTACCTCCTTATACCAAAAAAGTATTCAATATAATGGCTGCAAATTATCTAATTACTTACCGCAAGAAATAAGAGAATCGACAAACCACTATATTTTCAAAAAAAAACTTAAAAAATATCTGTTAGAAAAAAACTGCTATACATTGAATGAATTTTTTTCTACTTAGTATGTCATTTGTAATGTTTATTTTAATATGTTATTTGTATTACCTATTGTACGTAATTTGTACTGTCTATTTTATATCAACCTGTTTCTATTTTATACTTTCTTTTGATTGACGTACTTCTTCAAATATGTATGTATATTGTTTTTATAATGTATGTGTATATCTGTTGAAAATAAATATATCCATCTATCTATCTATCTATATCCCCATGAAAAAAACAAAGAATCCCTGCAAAAATAGTCGATGCCAAGCTGTCATATGAGAAATTAGCAAAAAGGCCGTTAAAGGGAGGGGGTGCGCATGACTAAAAACTTTTTTCACCCTGTTATTCCTGTTCAGCACCCTCGAAAACGGAGAGGGCGAAATAGGTTCATAACTTTGGCGCGATTTTTTTTTATTTTTTCATTTTTTTTTTTTTTCGAGAAAATCCCGACTCCACACATTCACTATACTGCGCAACATACAGTTTTGTCAACTTTCCTTACTCATTCCTATTTAGGAACTAAAATTTATTGGACAAAATTCCAATTACAATTTTATTATAAATACATAAGAACCGCTGCCCAAGGAATCACTACTTCCACATCCAGATTCTCTATCCAAGTCACTCACAACGAAAATACTTTGTATGTGAAAATAATTGTTTATGGAACTTTAATAATATAATATTTGAAATCCTCTACCCCAAAAACCCATAAAACGATACCCCACATCGGTAGTGGGGTGGGGGGTGGTGATAGGGGGCGATAGTGGGGGGTGGATGAAGTAAAAAAATATTTTGAGGTTTCTGGTTCCTGTACATACACTAAATCACAATTTTTTTTAATCCCCTTTAATAAGGGGGTGGGGGTGGTAATGGGGGTGGCTAATGCCAAAAATTTTTTTGAGACCTTAGCTTCTCTTGTATATACTAAATACCAATGTTATGGACTCTTACTTGCTTGATTGACCTATTTACCCCAAATTTACCCCAATTTACCCCCCAACTCTTCGACGGAACAAGATGAAAATATAATCTAGTTCTAGATCTCGTTAAAGTACATATGTGTACCAAATTTCAAGTCAATATCTTAAACAGTTCCAGAGTAAACGTGAGCACAAAAAAAAGTTAGACAGACTGACAGACAGACCGACAGACAGACAGAAAAATTTTTTTCGCTCAAACTTAAAATCTCGACGTTTCATGACATTTTAAGCCTATTAGGACAATAAAAATTTTTAAAAATTTTTTTGTCGTTACTATACTTCCACTGGATGTGGAAGTAAAACTTGAAACTATTATATTGAATTTTTAACAAACTGTGACTTGATTACCTACCTGTTTTATTGCTTCAGAGAAGAATGTTAAAACTTATTAACCCAAAGGAATATTTTATTAATCAATATGTAAATATTTTTTATAAATGTTTTAAGCATCATCATAACATCGCAGTCGATGTCTACCTACTTACCGAATTATTTAAAATTCAATTAAAAAAAAGGCACACGAGCCTAAACATGATTTAAATTGATACATGTATGGAAGTATCATCTAACCGGTGTGTAATAATATTATTGATGCTAAGAATCCGGGCGTGTCTGTCTCCTCCATGTACCAAAAAAAAAATAATAATACATGTTATGTATATATATGTGAATAAATAAATATTATTGTAAAATAATAATTAAGGAAGATTACACTTTCTGTTCTTACTATATTAATGTTTTATATACCTTTTTTATGTACACTTTTTATGGACATGTAGATTGCGCCGTCCGCAACTCATTGTACTGTGAACCATTAAATAGTAACGTCTCAAATTAGATGTGTATTTTATTTCACCGAAGTTTCTCTAAATAATATAAAAATTTATCCGTATTTATCGAAAATACGTAACAGTGGCGACGAGGTTTTCTGTATTCATAGTAATTTAATTAGAGAATATCGTAGATTCGATTGTAGTGAAATTTAAAAGTGAAACCACGTGCATCATGGCTCCACCACCGCCTCCTGTCGTATCCAATGTAATCGGACATTTAAGAGAATTCGACTCAAATTCTAGTGATTGGACAATATTTTTACCACGTTTAAAGAACTATTTCGAAGCTAATGAGATTGAAACGCAAGAAAAGAAACGTTCCATTTTTTTAAACCTGTTAACAGAAGATGCCTATAGACTAATTTTTAACTTGTGTGTTCCTGAAAAACCCGAACAAAAAAACTTCGACCAGTTAGTGGAGATTTTTAACAAACATTTTGGGTCTGCAACGTCCGTGCATGTAGAGAGGTCAAATTTCCATGATGCGAGGAAGTTATCAGGGGAGACAGTCAAAGATTGGGCTGCGAGAGTGCGTAGCTTAGCGGTGAATTGTGAATTTGGAACTGAATTACCAAATTTCCTGTGCAACAAGTTCATTTATGGTATGGACAAGGGGTCAATCAAGGACAAGTTGTTCGAAGAAAAGGTTAACATTAAATTTGACGAAGCCATCCGTATAGCGGCAAATAAGGAAGCCGCCATTAAAGGTGCGAATGTTTCACCAGTTTTCATAAAGGAGGAGCCACTCCATCATGTACGCAGTTCCGGATCCAGAGGTACGACGTCACAGCGTAGAGGAAGTTCGTCACAGTTCAAGGCGCAGGCTCCATGTGACGTTTGCGGAAGAAGAAACCACACATCGACAAAATGTCAGTATCGTGAATGTTTCTGTCATATCTGTCATGGTAAAGGTCACCTTGCCCCGGTATGTCCGCAAAAATTTAATAAAACTCAAAATAAAGGAGTAAAAATGCGAAAATCGGTCAAGTGGTTTTGGTCAGAGGAATGCAACAAAAGTTTTAATTATATTAAACAAAAATTAGCATCTGATGATGTGTTAGTACACTTTAATCCTAATTTACCTATAAAATTAATAGTGGATGCTTCCCTATACGGGGTTGGAGCTTTAATTGTTCACGTTTTTCCAAATAAAATGGAAAAACCCATTGCATACGCTTCACGTACCCTAAGTAAAAGTGAAAAAAACTGGTCGCAGATTGAAAAAGAGGCCCTGAGCATAATTTTCGGATTAACCAAATTCAATTTATATCTTTATTATAATCATTTCACCTTAGTTACCGACCATAAACCTTTATTAGCTATATTTAGCCCTAACAAAGGCATACCTCAATTTTCTGCCAATAGATTACGTAGATGGGCCATAATATTATCTAGCTATACATATTCGATTGAATATACGAAGTCGGAAAAAAATAAAGCCGATTTTTTGTCCAGGTTACCTTTAAATTGCTCAGAAAGTGAAAATGTTGACGATGGTTTTTTAGAATATTCAAATTATTTTTTATCTGGAAATGAATGTCAAATTAAAATTGCAGATGTTGAGGAAGCAACAAGAAGTGATGTATTTTAAAAAAAAAATAATTAAGTTTGTTAAATCCGGCAAGTGGCCAGCATTTACACATAAAATAGAAAAATATCAACCGTTTTTATTAAAAAGATATGAACTTACTGTGGAAAGTAACTGTTTAATTTGGAATAATAGATTAATTATTCCAGAACTATTACGTAAAATTGTGTTAAATCAATTACATTTTACTCATTTAGGAATTGTTAAAATGAAGGGTATCGCTAGGACTTATTTCTGGTGGCCAAATATGAATAAAGAGATAGAATATTTAGCAAATTCGTGTGAATCATGTAATTTAAATAGTCCAAGTCCGGAAAGGGGGGAATTGTGTGTCTGGACATGGCCAGAAAAAGCATGGGACCGAATTCATGTAGATTATTGCGGTCCAATTAATGACAAAATGTTTCTTATCGTCACAGATGCTCATTCCAAATGGCTAGAAGTATTTGTAATGAAATGTTGTACGACGCAAGCTACCATTATTAAATTAAGGTATACTTTTGCAAGGTTTGGCCGTCCAAAACAGTTGGTGTCGGATAATGCTAAAAATTTTAGTTCACACGAATTTAACTTATTTTTAGAGCAAAATGACATAGAACATTTATATTCACCCCCATATCACCCTCAATCGAATGGGGCAGCGGAGGCAAATGTAAAACTGTAAAAAAAGCTTTGAAAAAATCTTTATTTTCAAATAAAAGCAAGGACATTGATTTACTATTATCTAATTTTCTTTATGATTATAGAAATTCAGTACACTCCACCACTGGTGTAACTCCTTCTGAAGTGATGTTCAGACATAAAGTTAACGATCGCTTTAGTTTATTGTCTCCCAGCAATATTATAAAAAACAATGTTGAGAAAAGTCAGAATCAACAAAAAAAAATATTACAAGGGTCATCGAGAAATTAAATTTAATATAGGTGACATTGTTTTAGCTAGAGGTTATAAGGTAAATAAAATATTTTGGTGTAAAGGTTATATTAAGCAAAGGTTAGGGAAAAATATGTATTTAGTAGAAATACCAGAGTTAAACACCATCTGGAAACGTCATATTGATCAGATAAAACCATTTTTTTATAATAATTGTGAAATAAAACAAGGTACACTTCCGGTAACACCTGTAGAGCAATCTTGCTCAAGTTTACCAGATGAAGGTTGTTTCTAATAGACCCAAACGTAATGTTAAACAAATAGATAGGTTAGTTTATAGTTGAGATATTAGATAAGTTTTGTTTCTTTTAAGGGGAGAGATGTTATGTATATATATGTGAATAAATAAATATTATTGTAAAATAATAATTAAGGAAGATTACACTTTCTGTTCTTACTATATTAATGTTTTATATACCTTTTTTATGTACACTTTTTATGGACATGTAGATTGCGCCGTCCGCAACTCATTGTACTGTGAACCATTAAATAGTAACGTCTCAAATTAGATGTGTATTTTATTTCACCGAAGTTTCTCTAAATAATATAAAAATTTATCCGTATTTATCGAAAATACGTAACAATACATATAAATATTCAGTTATTTAAATGTACACTAGTACCAATTTGGTATCAGTACAATTTCATTAGTCGAATTGCGTTGATAGCTATCAAGTTACAGAACTTTGACTTTTGGTTAAATAAGATGACATTTATTTACGACTCGAATGACGTGATTGATAGGCATGCACATTTGACTCATACCCTGAAGTCCCGAGTTCGACTCCCGGTCGGAGCACTGGACTTTCTTTAGAAAAAGTAATCAATCCTGGTATACTAGGGTACTGGGTGTGTGCCCTTTGTCTTGAAATGCGAGGATAAAGTCACTTCAGAGATAAAGGGGTTATATGTAGTGTGTTATTGTGTTAATTACCAGTTGGTAATATATTCTCTTTGGAGATTCCGTAGGTAATCCCTGGCCGTAGAATTTTTTGCGAATGTATGTTCAGAGTGTGGGTCCATGGTCGCGCACATTAATATTAGTAAGAACAAATTGCAAAACATATATACGGGGTGGATCATTAATAATAAGCCATATTTAACCTTCCCAAAGCGGTGGGTTTTTTGGTACACTAATCCTCCGTTGGGGGTATGAGTGATACCCCAAGTTAAAATTGCGGTTTTCTTGTTTCTAAAATCAGTATTTTTGTTAAATGTAGGTTTTAGCCTACGGAATAAGGTGAGAGATTTAAAGCAGGTTATTGCTAGTTAAATTTAATACAAAAATATAACAAAAACAATAAATTCTAATCTTTAGGTAACAAAATAAAACTTTCTGCAATTCTATCATTAATAAAATACTAATATTAACAAAAACTATAAAAAACTTTTAACGAATTATAGGTAATGATTGAATAAAAATCATTCAGTTATCTCTGTTTTGGGGGTTGCAGTTCACACAGTAAATTGTTGATGAAACCTCTCTGTGGAGTACGAAAATAAATTTTTTGCATGAATTACAAGCAAATTTTTATTTTCTGTCCTACCTTCTAGGACAGAAGCTGTATCTCCCTGTTAATTTGTTGTCTTGTCTAGCTGCTTCAGTGGTTTCAGCTTCTCCAGTCGGGTTTTCGGCTTCTGGGCAAATAAGATTCATTGCATCTTTTTGGTATTTATGGAAATGAGTGCCACTTTCTTTCCTGCTCTCAACGTTGTCTCTTACCAAACTAAGCCTTAATTCCCTCAAAAACACTGCGCCGACTTCGATCCTTATTCCTCCATGTTGGATTTTTTTTTGGTCCAAATAATATAAGTATTCAGTGCAGCTATATCAACCATTTCCATAAAAATCCGGAAGGGCCATCGTCTTGTAGCTCTGACGCAAGTGTATTCTTTGGTCATCTTGTCCCCAGTGTCTACCGCACCTTTCGTTTCATTATAGTGCTTTATAATCTCAGGCTTTTTCTTTTCATCTGCATGATCAATTTCCCCATTATTGAACTGGGTTGAAAGCAATGCAACTGCTCGATTTTTTATAGAAATTCGTAAATTGCAAAGCAGTACATGGAAGCCGATGGGGGGTATATCTCATACCCCAGTCCAAAATTATCCAAAATTTTTAAAAGTATTGGATATTTTTGCGTGCAATTTTGAAATTAAATGTATCAATATGTTTTAGGCAAATACATAAAAGCTCAAACTGTTAAAAAATTTATTTCAAAAGTTATAAGAACAAATCATGCCTGGGGTATGAAATATACCCCACACCGTTCTGGGAGGGTTAATACCGCAATACCCCGTTATTTTGGAAACGCGTTGCCCGTTTTAAAATTTTTTTTTTTTTGATATATATTGCTCGATGAGCTCTATTTGACTGTTTTAAAAAAATTTTAATTTTCTTATTTTCAAGGCCTTCTAAATTCTAAATAGATCGAAATTTCGAGATCGACTATTAGAAGGCATTTTTTTTATCGGCAAATTGGATGCGTATTCGATTCGCAGTTGTCTCAAATACCTCTATACAAAAGTTTACCTCATATAGGGTGTTATTCATAGGAATGCAACGGATAGTGTTTTGGCCGAATACCGGATGTCCGGCGTACTTCCTGTACCGGATACCAGATATCCGGCCAACTATCCGGCTTACATTGAAAGTTGGATTGAGTTAAACACGTTTTGGCAACATCGACGACAAAAAATACCTACTGGCAACTCTTCTAGACCCCAGATTTAAAACCAGTTTTTTGATAAAAATCAGGCTAAAATATCCTGTCAAATTATTCTGCTGGAGGATTAAAAAAATAGTTGTGTGACGTGTTTCCACCCTTAGGAAACTACCCCTTGCAAATTCCGTGGGTTCCAAAAATTATAACAAGAGATGTCCACTAACACACTTTATTAAATATTTACTGGATACTTCACAATACTATTATTTACGCTTTACTGACTAAAAATCACAATGTTTATCACTTTGTTTATCTTTGAAGTCTTAACCTCACTTTCTATACTTTCCGAACTTCTGAACTACTCGCTGAGAATGCGGTCGGTCTTTTATACCTAAAAATGACAGATCTCGATTTTTCTGTGATGACGCCACCATTCTCTAGATAATTCCAGATGTCACCAGAACTAACTTCTGGTAGGTTTCTCGAGTAGGTGCAAATACACTACATTCAGATATTCGTTCTGTTGAAATCTGTGCCTTCTTTTTAGTAACCAACATAACCTTAAATTTTAAGGGGGTTGCAACATATTACAGTTGTAATAATTCATATTCAAGCAGTGATAGTGAAAGTGGTTCTTCTCCTTCCAGTAAACAAAGTAAGAGAAACTCGGATAATGTTACTGCTGATATTCACAACACTTTTTGGAGTTTTTGGGACTGTTTTGAGGAAGTGGCGAAAACGTTTCGGAGAAAAGTTAAATGGCCAAGGAGATTGTTTATATGAAAGGAGCACGGATTCATAGAAACAGTGTACTAACTCCAATCAATATACACTTTTGTCAAAGTTTATTAAAATATATCTTTCGGCTCCTTGCACCAGTAAAGCTCTTTTGAGAAGCTGGCAACGTATACGAAAAGAAACGCAATCGTCTACTACCCCTAAACGCTGAAAAACTCGTCTTGATACACCATAATTTTTCATTGGTAAACTTTAAGTATTAATTTAGTAACTAATCTATAGATATTTACAGTTTGTAGTAATAATTGTAATGCAGGATAAGTGAAAAATAATAAAACTGTTTTATTTTTTATACCACTTTTTATTTTTGAACTATCCGGTTTTGGCCGGATATCAGGTCACTATCCGGTGCCCAGCCGAATAGTAATAAAGTGGCCGGATAGGCCGGATACCGGATAGTAACCGGATATCCGTTGCACCTCTAGTTATTCGTTGTTATTCAATAGCCAAATTTAAAATTTCTCACTTTTCAACTGGCCCTATATAAAAGTACGTAGGTGCCTTAATGGAGATTTTTCAAAAAAATGGATAAGATGGAATAACTTTTCTTTTTTCTTCCTCATGTGGTAACATCAACATCAGATACTAAAGCATCATAAAAAAGCTCGTGCTCTGATATAGAAAAATATAAAAAAAAGGTCTATAAACAGCTGCGTAAGAGTCCCTATAGGAATTGTTTAGTTTAAGAATCAACCAATCAGAAGTTGTGATAACAGTCGCATAGAAGTATAAAAAGGTTAGAAAAATTCCGAAGATTTAACTCCAACGCTTACAAAAAAAATCACTAGGGTGGGTCAATTGTATGTGGGGGGGGGGAGTCACGAGGAGGGGGGGGGGAGTCACGAGGGAGGGAGAGAGAGTACGCGCTCATGTTGGTTTATGTGTGTGGCTTATGTGTATTGATGTGTACATATATAAAACCGAAATAATAAGAAAACATAAATGTCAATATATTCAAATTTCCCATGCATGCGCGTACGCAAATATAACTGATTAAGGTAGCTGAGGGAGAGTTCTTTTGGCATTTAAAAAAAATATGTCGTAGGTAGATTTAATTTTTTTTTCCTACCAAATTGCCAAAAATTTATCAGCACTAATAGGATAAACCTGCGTGAGCGCTGACCCTCTCTAGATACACCAAAGATTTTAAAAAATGTATATACAGGGTACGCCACTTAAAACTCCTCAGACTTGTAACTTATTTATTTTTTATAAACATTTTGAAAGCCTTTAAACATGCATACGAGTGATTTTTTTAAAAAAATTGGTAAGAAATGAAACTTAATTTCTTTGAATATTTTTTTACCTCACCCTGTACATGAACTGCGTTAATGTTTTCTTATAAAGCTTTTAATTATAGTAGAGTGCATTAATATGCTTATTGTGACTTCCGTGGAGGTTTCGTTGTTACAAGCTGAATTTGATATAAAATTAATGATGATATACTGATGTTTCAAAATCTCAAAGCCGTCAAAAAATATCCTACTCAAAAGGTCATTATAGTCAAAAAACGAGTTATTTCTTAGTGAATTAGGTGTTTTGATATTTCTGCTGTTGAGTAATAGCACCTTTTAACCATGAATAGAACTAGTCAAAATAAGTAGATTTTCGAACAGACCCACCTCGAGAAATCATGCCTGCTCCCCCTGCCCCCCTCAAATGGGCTGCCTGTATCTGCCTATACATATTTTTTTTTTCTCAAAAATGGTAGGAGCTAGAGGAATGATCTTAGAATATCCAGTTTTGCATAAGACCCTCCATTTGCTTTTTGCTGTTTTCTTTTTTTTTAAGGCCCCACAGCAAAAAAAGAGGTGAGGAGCCTTCCAACAACGACACATGTTTGGCTATACCTCTAAAACGGCCCAATAAATCAAAATTCTACAAGATGTAAAAAATAAAGACTATTATTTTTTCTATCGATTGGTATATTCTTTGTATATGTTATTTTTTTATATAAAGCCGTCAGTGGCGTACAAAGAGAAAGCTGCACATGTGCATAATGAATTTATTTAAAATAATTTATTATTGTTGTTACAAACTGCTAAAATATTGATTGTACCTGTTCAAAATTATTACATTATTATTGTTTTTAACAACAATAATAAATAATTTTAAATAAATTCATTATGCACATGTGCATCTTTCTCTTTGTACGCCACTGACGGCTTTATATAAACAAGTAACATATACAAATAATATACCAATCGATAGAAAAAATAATGGTCTTTATTTTTTATATCTTGTAGAATTTTGATTTATTGGGCCGTTTTAGAGGTATAGCCAAACATGTGTCGTTGTTGGAAGGCTCCTCACCCCTTTTTTTTTGGTGTGGGGCCTTAAAAAAAAGAAAACAGCAAAAAGCAAATGGAGTGTCTTATGCAAAATTTTATACTCTACCGAATGGCGCCAAGATCATTCCTCTAGCTCCTACCGTTTTTGAGAAAAAATATATACCGGGTGTAAACGAATAGTAGGCCACCCCTGTAACTTTCTTGTTTTTAAAGATATCGGGATGAAATTTTGTATGGTGAAATTAGGTAAGATTTCATACTTTTTGAGACCTATCCGCTATATTTATCACTTCCGGTTTCACCGGAAATGGCCCCAATAGTCTTTTCTAAATGACCACTCTGTTTTTACATTTTACTCATTAAAATCACATTTTTCAAAATGACTCATTTGTTTTAAATATTATGATTTGGGCCACCCGGATATTCAGAAAGCTCTATTTAGTATGGCTTAAACGGTACCAAAAGTTCCGTAATGTGTAATCGTTACCGGCAGGAATGACAATTTTTCTTAGGAAATTTATGATTTATATCTAACTTCAATTAAATTTTTGTCAACCCTTTATATTTGTGTTAATATTTTATGATATGCAACAAGAATGAGCCAGAGGCCCATTCTGTCTCCTGCGGAGGGTGGCACATTTTGAAAAATGTAATTTTAATGAGTTTACAGCACCCTGTATGGTGTATTATTGGACATATTGACGTTTTCGTATTTTTTATACGAATTACATTGGAACAAAATTAATTTTAACATATTCGCAGCCATCTAGATTGATAACTAAAATTCGAATTATTTTTCGTGCAACACTGTATAAATTGTTCAAAATAGTATAAATTTATCCAAAATGTGATCTTTATTTCAAAAATGTAAGAACATACAGAGTGGTCCATTTAGAAAAGACTATTGGGGCCATTTCCGATGAAACCGGAAGTGATAAATATGGCGGATATGTCTCAAAAAGTTGGAAATCTTACCTAATTTCACCATACAAAATTTCATCCCGATATCTTCAAAAACAAGGAAGTTACAGGGGTGGCCCACTATTCGTTTACACCCGGTATATAGGCAGATACAGGCAGCCCCTTTGAGAGGGAGCAGGGGCAGCAGGCATGATTTCTCGAGGTGGGTCTGTTCGAAAATCTACTTATTTTGACTAGTTCTATTCATGGTTAAAAGGATTTGCTATTACTCAAAAGTAGAAATATCAAAACACCTAATTCACTAAGAAATAACTCGTTTTTTGATTATGATGACCTTGCAGCTTTCTCTTTGTACGCCACTGACGGCTTTATATAAAAAAATAACATATACAAAGAATATACCAATCGATAGAAAAAATAATAGTCTTTATTTTTTACATCTTGTAGAATTTTGATTTATTGGGCCGTTTTAGAGGTATAGCCAAACATGTGTCGTTGTTGGAAGGCTCCTCACCTCTTTTTTTGCTGTGGGGCCTTAAAAAAAAAGAAAACAGCAAAAAGCAAATGGAGGGTCTTATGCAAAACTGGATATTCTAAGATCATTCCTCTAGCTCCTACCGTTTTTGAGAAAAAAAAATATGTATAGGCAGATACAGGCAGCCCATTTGAGGGGGGTAGGGGGAGCAGGCATGATTTCTCGAGGTGGGTCTGTTCGAAAATCTACTTATTTTGACTAGTTCTATTCATGGTTTAAAGGATTTGCTATTACTCAACAGCAGAAATATCAAAACACCTAATTCACTAAGAAATAACTCGTTTTTTGATTATAATGACCTTTTGAGTAGGACATTTTTTGACGGCTTTGAGATTTTGAAACATCAGTATATCATCATTAATTTTATATCAAATTCAGCTTGTAACAACGAAACCCCCACATAACTTATTTTTATGCGTATATCTGGGCACCGAGCACTCTACTATTAGCTTCAATTTGTTATTAAAAAAAAAAATTTAATAAAAATTTTGAAATTTCTTATTTTAATATACGTTTGTTTTTAAAAATATTTATTTCTTTTATTTCTTGTTGCTGTTTTTTTACGTTCAATATTGTTTGTGATGTGTCTTTTACAAATAAAGCACAAAATCATTATTTACATTCTTTTCAAAGTTATTTTAAAAAATTCAGTTTGGAATCGGAAAGAGTGTTTTTAATTTATTTCTCTAAAACCAAAAAGAATTTCCGATATGACGTAATAACATAAATTGAAGCTAATTAAAACGTTTATAAGAAAACATTAACGCAGTTCATGTACAAGGTGAGATAAAAAAATATTCAAAGAAACTAGGTTTTATTTCTTAACAATGTTTTTTTTTAAATCACTCTGTACATATGTTTAAATGCCTTAAAAATATCTACAATTTGATGTGCCCAACATGGTCGTCGCTTAAAAAATAAGAAAGTTATAAGCCTGGGGAGTTTTAAGTGGCGCACCCTGTATAGTCCGGTTTGAAAAACTAACAATATTGAAATTAGATATACTCGCATGCTTAAGAGTATCTGAAAGCCAACCAACACATTTAGTAAAAACGCATAGCGTGACGCTTAGCGTGACTCTACAGATTAATTATCACATTTCTTCGTTTACATTTGTGAGTTCTATTTGAGCATGGACATTTATTATTTTAATCTCAGTCGTAAAATTCCCATGAACTCTCACCGAGATTCTTACTGTTGTTGGTCGTCGTTTCTTCCAGCACAGCTAACTTTGACAAGTTTTTTACGTATCGGATTTAAATAACGAGTATTGAAATTTGTAGTTGAATTAAACCAGGAGCAAGTAAGTGGGTTTTTAATTGAAATTGTGCAGTACGAACTCTAGGAAGACAAATATATAATTTTCCTATTCCATATAAAGCACAACATATCTATATTTGCGACAGATATAATACTCCGTGCACATTGTATATGTTCTTGTGCAATATATCATTATCTGAAACTGCATACTAAATAATTCCCGTATGACTCATACTTCTTGTGTTAAAATCCTTGAGTTACTCGTCTAACTTGCCATTGAAGTCTCCGTGTTTGGGTTAAACGATCATATAAATTAAGCACAAGTTTACATCGGTTGAACAGGTCTCAAACCACATATGACAACAATGTTTCTTCTGAATGCGAAGCTATTTACACTCTTTATACATTTATTTGCTCTTACGGATATTTATCTATTTTTTGTGTACATTTTCAATTGATTAATTCGTTTGCATTTAAAATTCATCTTGTATACTCTTCCTTCTGCGAAGAGTATAATAATGGATCAGCACTTTTTTGCTTTGTTGTTTATCAGCATATAATTGTTATTGTAAATAGTTAATATTTATTTATGAACACATTAATAAGTATGTATATTGATCATCCATTTCTATTTTTTTTTTATATATTTGAACACCTGTTTTGATTTATTTGTTTACAAAATAAATTCGATTTGTTTATTTCAATAATTATCATTTATTAAATAATTAAGGGAAAAATTCCAGCCAAATCCACCTGCTTATGAAAGGCGATTAGACATAATTTTTACCTTTTTTTTTCCATCGGATGTTTCATGTACCGGTAATTTGGTAATAGAAACATAAAGTACCGGTAAGTACCGGTAATTTTTTCACTGATATTGGGGCAAATGAGGACAGCTAAAATCATATATATTTTGAGACTGGAAAATCCCTAACTAAAATTCTGTTATGAATACAGAATTGGATTTTTGTCTCGGAATTTGAAATCTTTATTTTTAAGAAAATGTTCAACCTTGCATTTTCTGTTATTCATTATTTATTGTGCGAATATTTAATGTATAATTACTTCCACATCCAGTGGAAGTATAGTAATGACAAAAAAATTTTAAAAATTTTTTATTGTTCAAATAGGCTTAGGAGGAAATAATTTGTGTAGTCGCCAATTTTTGTACAGTTGTCGGAAGGGGGTGGGGTGCCCTGAACAACATACTAAAAGTCCTGACCGGTGGGGGGTGCGCGGGGGATGGGAGGTGGTTTTAAGGTCCCCTTTTCACGTTTCTCTTGAATAACTCGAAAACTACTACCTCTAGCGAAAAATTGTCATTATACAAAATTAAACTAGATGAAATTTTCTACAAATCAGTTCATATTCATTTTACTTCCACATCCAGTGGAAGTATAGTAACGACAAAAAAATTTTTAAAAATTTTTATTGTTCAAATAGGCTTAAACTGTCATGAAACGTCGAGATTTCAAGTTTGAGCGAAAAAAAAATTTTTGTCTGTCGGTCTGTCTGTCTGTCGGTCTGTCTGTCGGTCTGTAACTTTTTTGTGCGCACGTTTACTCTGGAACCGTTTGATATATTGACTTGAAATTTGGTACACATATGTACTTTAACGAAATCTAGAACTAGATTATATTTTCATCTTGTTCCGGGTTGGGAGGTAAATTGGGGTAAAATTGTAAACAGGTAAATCAAGCAGGTAAGAGTTCATAAAATTGATATTTAGTATAGACAAGAGAAGCTAAGGTCTCAAAAAAAATTTTGGCATTAGCCACCCCCATCCCATCATTAAAGGGAATGAAAAAAAATGTGATTTAGTGGGTGTACAAGAACCAGAAACCTCAAAATATTTTCTTACTTTATCCATGAGACTTTCGCGAATTTTTGAGTCGATGTTCAGTTTTTATTCGTCTAGAATGTTTTGGAATACCAAAATTTGTTCTACGGCAGGTAAAGTCCAAGGGGAAAATTATAATTTTTCGTTTAATTTAATTAAAACTATTTACGAAGCCTCCAAAGTTGAACAGTTTCACTTTTTTATCGAAAACTTATTTTTTTCAAATGGGAAGGTGGTGGCTCATAGTGTTCAATAAATTATAAATTTTCCTCTGAATTCATTGATATCCATTTCAAATCTATGCTATTTAGTTTTCTATTTTATTTAATTTAAAAATAAAAAATCACTTTCAAAATAATTTTTATTGAACCTTATAGTCTGGGGTCCAACAGTACGAAATCGCTCTAAATTCCAAGTAACCTGTTCCGACATGACGTACATTTTTCAACTTCAGATTTGCAAAAAGGGTTATATAGGACACCAGAAATGACTTGTCGGATTCTTATCAGCTCTTGCATAACTTCTTAAATGATAAGAAAAGAAACGAAATGATAATTCCTAAAAAAAATGTTTTTTAATACATAACACGTCCTGCAAAAGAAACTATAAGTGCTATCCATCTAATTTTTTATAGTATACACTAAAGACATAAGCGCTTGGATGAGGCTCGATGGCACTGTTTAAATATGTTTAGTTTTTTGGGAAATATGAAATCTGTAACTATAAAATATTGTAGTAAGAATTTCAACATACGAGCAAGTACTTCAATTTAAAAATTTTTGTGTATAAACTATGCTAACAAACATTCCCAATATATTGAAAATGTTTTTAAGACAAGAACTAAGTTGATATTGCATATAGTATTCGAGTTGTGAATTTTTAAAATGGGTGCATGATGCGGCGCATGTAATAAAGGCGACAGCTCTCCTAAAATTCATAAAGCACATGAAAACAGTTTACAGTGGAATTAGCTGGTATGTTTATGTATATAGTGTGAAGTTATTTGTCTTAACATTTTAACATTATAAATACTATTTGTATTTGATTGTTTAAATCGATTGATTATTGTTTGCGGTTCATATTTATTATTTACTAGCTATGCCCGCGGTTACGTTCGCGTGGAATTTAGAAATTGACTAAAAAGCTTCTTTATAAACGACGTTTGAGGTAGAATCGCCATTTTGGAATATTTCAGAAAACTCACAAATTTTCTGGAATATTCCAGAGTACTCTCGAATTTTCTGGAATATTACAGAAGTTTAATCTTAAAAGTTTATGCCGTGCAAATACGCTTATTGTAGAGATCAAGCTGTATCTCCTGTTCTACTAGACCGATTTTCATAAAACTTGGCTTAGTCTAGGCCGATTTCGATGAAATAAGAACTAAATGTTACTCCAAGCTTAGATGAACCTCATTGGTTCAGTAGTTTCTGCGTGATGCGCGTTCAAACAGACAAACAGAGAAAAATTCCAAAATCTGTCTTAATGTATTCCATTACTCATCTTACATCCCCCACATCAGTTTTTTGCAAATATTTTCAATGTACATACACGTCAACTTTACAAATGTATTATATGTATACGTTTGAAAATTATTAAAAGGTAAAATGATTTAATAAAAGTGATTTACGCTCCCTCCCACCGACGGAAGACGCTTTTCAACATGTTGCAAATATTACTTTTTTTAAAACAGTGTTGTGAACCGTCATTCAAATTACCTCTTGCACAAAATTTTGGATGCAGAATTGGAAATCAGGAGCTGGTAGCGATAATGTCGGCAAAAAAAGTTTATTTGAACTTAAATTAAAAAGTGCAACTGTAAAATAAAATGCGACACAAAATGTTCTTGTGAGTGGTATTCAGTTGCGTGCTCGTGTGCTGCTTTTCCTGAAAATTGTTTTAAGGGAAAAAGCAATATGCATCATTTTATAATGATAGTGATTCAGACTAAAATGTTAGAATAGTTATACACAAAAATTACATAATATACAACATTAATGTTTTATTTAAAATATCTCCCTTTTCTGCTTTCTATTAAATATGCTAAATACCTAAAATAATATTTCTCACTAATGTTTTATTTCTTAAACAATATAAAAACGAGTACAAGTTGTACTCGGGCATGGCCAATTGCGAATACCTATTTGATTAACATTTTGCTCGAATACACAATTCACTTTGTATCGATTATTATTTTTTTAAATGAGTGGCCGCAATCGGCAACGCCCGACTACTACTTTCATTCGTTTTGTTGTATTATTAACATAAAGTAATTCAAATTTGCAATTATATTGAACAATATAGTGCTTTTTACTGTTACACTGTACCAATTATCGTGTAGACTATTTTCATTTTAATGCTGCATAATTACGCGCCTCATAAAAAAATCATAAACAAAAAACTGTATACGTTATCGACAGGATCTTTTTAAAAAAAACTTTTTCAATATATGGACTATATTTGGTAAGAAATTGTATATAAGAATTTCATAAATTTAACATAGTTGTCCGCGCACATCGAAATTTTTAGAACGTAAATATCAACCTTTTGATTTTAATTATTTTTTTCCAAAAAAAATATTCTTTTCAATAATACCAATAGCTTAGTTAGAATCACGTATATCTTTTGAGTATACATACCAAAAATGAGATCGGTAGGTTACATAATTTTTGTTTTAACGGAGGATAACCGTTGTAAAACATAATTTTGTAATTATCAATCCGCCATCTTTTTGCGATTTATGAAGTTACGCAAGAGCAAAAATTAATCCGACAAGTGTTTTCTAGTGCCTCATTCTCTCTTCATTACTTATATCAACATTTGTACGTCATGTCGGAACAGGTCATCTTGATTTTGGAGTGCTTGGACCCCGGACTATTATAGTTTGCACTAGTACTTATGCCTATTAAGAAACAAAAGAGAGAACAGAAAGATAGTTATTCACATTTCATTATTAGACATGATTTTTTTTCAATTATACAAGTTCCATAAACAATTATTTCCACATAGTGGAGTGCAACTATAGTATCAACATTTTTTGCTTTGTGAGAGACTTGGATAGAAAATCTGGATGTGGAAGTAGTGATTCTTTGGGCAGCGGTTTTTTTTTATTTATTTTTGAATTTTGGGGAGAAAATGTAGACCAGGCGGAGACGAAGGGAAGCAAAGAAAAGAGATAGACATTACAAACCTAACAATACGTCATTCGTAGTTTTTCCCGGATAATTTACATAAGGGTAGTTTACTAGTGCGAAAAAATCGAAAAATCTCAGTTGCCTCGGAAACGGCTCTAACGATTTTGCTTAAATTTGTTGTACGTTAATAGTACACAGATAAAAATAATGTTTTAAATCAAGCATACATTGTTTCATCTAATGTGCAAATAAATAAATTCTTCATATAAAACTTTAATGTTTTTTGTATTAATGATGTCTTATTTTAAAGTTTTTGGCCGTCATTTTGGGTCCCACATTTTGAATTTGTAATTTTTTACCTTGAATTTGTAATTACAAACCTATAATACTACTCAGGTACGATTTTTTTGTCTACAGAACAAAAACTATTAAAACTTATGTGAATCGAGTATTTTTTCAAAGAATTTGTAGATCTCGATAAACTTTTAAATAAAAGAAAAACGTCAATTTCTAATCCATAAACATATTAGTATTAGGTTTTAGCAACACAATGCAAAAAGTTTCATAGGAACCGGGTTCCTAGGTATAAATCTAACGGCACTCCACTATTTTGTGGCAAGAAATACAAAGCTTATCGTAAATAAATTATTCCTAAACTTGTTTTATATGAAGAATTTATTTATTTGCGTATGTATGAAACAATGGATTCGTGAATCAAAACCTTTCTATCTGTGTACATTACCAACCTAACAATATTCCATTATTGATTTATCACATTTCACAAATTCACATATAGGTAGTTTACCAATGAACAGACATTTTTCAGTCAAACGAGAAAGTGACCGGTTCCACTAATTTTACCATTACTTCAATTTTTTTTTACCTATACAATTTTTTCGTAGTTTTCTTACAAAATACTACCTCTATGCAAAATTGCAGACTGTTGTAATCAATGTTAAGTTAAAACGTAAATTTGCTTTTGGACGCTGTACTATTATTGGATTTTTGATTTAACTTTTCTACAGATACATATAAAGGTCAGTTGTAGGCGAATTTGTTGGAAATGAAACTTCTCGGTTGCCGCATTGTATTATTAGCTTTCAGTTTCCATTACAATCCATTACAAATAAATCCTAATAAGAGGTTATACTGATTACATTTATAAATGAGAAATTGCTAGAAATATACTTACTTTCTATATTGCGTTTTTTATGTCATCACTTTTATTTGTCATACCGATGCCGCAGCGCAAATTGCTCAGACTGGATTTCTGTTCTATATCCATATTTATGAGCAGCAAGCTGTAATTAGTATTTCACTAGAGACTACTTTCCGAATAATTTCTGTTTAGCCTTCTTTAAAAGTGCCATTTATGCAACGTGACCCACTTTTAATGCCCCTCGTTCCATATCTCAGTTAGCAGTTTCCGATTCCAACCAAATTTGCATCAGAATCAATTACCTTTAGTGCGATATTTTGTTCTATAACGAAAATTATTTTGGGCAGTGGCGTATCAGTAAAGAGAAAGGGGTGACAATTTAGTTATATTAGACATTATTTCACTGAGAAACTAATTGAATATTATTGAGCTGCGCCTAACAGACAACCGAGACATATGTGATGCTGTCAGACGCGCCATGCAGCAAAAGGGGCCGGATAGAATAACTCATGAAATACAAAATGTCTGCCAAAACTCCAAAACATTGTGAGTAAGAAGAAGTATTATTTAAGAGCATACTCTGAAATATGCAAAATTTCACAACATTCTGATAAAGTTTCCGAAAAGGTGACTTCATAAACTAGACATTCATTTTTTGAATCGTAAATAGTTGTTAACTTGGAAATGATTTGACTCCCGAAAAATTTAATTCTTAATTTCGAATACAAATTTTTCTTCACAAGTTTTTAATACGGAAATGCAGGATTTTACAGTTAACGTTCTACGAGAATTTTAAAGCTGGCCCTGAATAATTTCTAATGATAAAAAATTGTCTTGTTATAAAAAATCAGTTTCATATCAAAGTAGAAATCCGGCTAAGGAATCACTACTTTCACAACTAGATGTCCCTATCCAAGTCTCTTACAATGGAAAAAAACTTTGATACTATATTTGCACTTTACGCAAAATGATCTTGAAATCGTCCACCAGATCTAAAAATAACAATGATATTTTAATTCTCCATTTATAGTACTTCGGGTACATGACTAAAAAAGCCAAAAAGCTGCACTTTTTGATTGGAATGTGCCATTTTCTGTAGTCATAGTTGATGACAAAAGGTAACTTTCCAGATAGGGAGCCACTTGACCAAAATAGCGGCTATTAAAGATGACCGCCAATAGCCGCACTAAATTTTTTTGTATCCCAGCTCCTAATGGTCCGATTTCGATTTTCTTTTTTTTTTTTGTTTGAAAGCTCTTAAGAGGGCACTTTTTTATCCATATATATTTATCTCTACACCTCAAGGATTTAAGGGTTCTGCACAATTTTCAAAAAAACAAATATTTTTTAATTTTCACTGACTTTTGGAGAATACTGTGAACAAATTTTGAATGATGCTGAGAGGTTCCATGCAAACAGAATCCTCATTTTTTGGTTCATCTCGGCCGGATGAAACTTCAATTGGTGGGGTACAATGCAGGCAACAGGAAGAAGCAGACGGCAGGATTTTCTCCACGCTAAAGACAATGTTGAACATGGAGAAAAATATATTATTTGCACAGTAGATACTGATGTAGTTGTTTTGGCAATCTCTCTTTCACATTCTCAAAACTGCTGGACTTCAGGAGATGTGGATTCTCTTTGGTGCTGGGAAGGGTCAGAGATACATAAGCATTAATGCCATGTTTGAAAGTATGGATGAACATAAAGTTATTGCATTGAGAGGGTTCCATGCTTTCACTGGATCAGATCTAACGTCATTATTTGCATTGAAAGGGAAACAGACTGCCTAGAGAGTGCGGAATTCCTGAAGCTGCTGAAGCCTTCCAAGCTATGTCTCTCTATCGCACACTCAAAGAAAATGATAGGTAAATTCAACCAAAAAGAGCATATGAAATCGCGCCTATCTAGTTTCATAGTTAAATCAATCAGAAATGAATAGTCATACAACTTTATTTGTTTTCGTAAACAAATAGTAGTTTAATAATCATATCTTCTTGTAACAAATTAAATAGTACAATGACATTTTTTTATGTTCACTAACCATTTTCAATTTGGTCTGCAATTAAATAGTACAACGACTTTGTTTTTTGTTCACCAACTAATTTTTAGGTTGATCTACACTTTATGGTATGATGAAGTTTTTTTTGTTTAGCCAAAATCTCAGTATTGAGACATCAGACCACCCAAACCAAAGATTAGAGATCGTTTATAAGATCCATCCAAATATATCGATGATCCCTGAGAGAATTTGAACATTGCAATCATGTTATTATTTTTCTATAAATTCATAAGAGTATAAGATAATGCATGATTGATTATTGTCAGTGATTTGTATGTGGCGTCATCTGGGAATAATTTCTGTAATAGACTACGTGGTAAGCAAGCAAATTTTATGGTAATTCTTTTAGAACTTCTACAAGACGACCATAATATTGGTTTGTCTACCAAGTACAATAATACAGCGAACTAATACTGGATTAGAATTACAATTCGATAATACTTAAAAATAAAATATACTATTATCTAGTTTAATTTGACAGAATTCATCAAAATAATAGTCAGACGAACAAAATAATAGTCTTATTCATCTATTTTCTAAGTTAATGTTTGTTTTGTTGTACGACAACTTTTTATTAATTAAAATAACAATCACCTCTTGTTTAAAAATACCATCAATATAATTTGGTTTAACAAAATTAACGATATTGTTAGTTAACCATTTTTTTTTTTTGTTGAATTTACCCATACTATTTCTTTGAGTGCAACAGTCTATTTTTGACGAGACTTTTTAAGTTCTGGAGAAGTTTACTGTTTTGCTTTACTACAAAGACGCAAAAAACTTCTCAGTCAATCATGTTAGAAAGCTTATCTACTTCAAAAAGTCTACGAAGTCTGCCTCCAACGAAATAGGCACTAAGGCAGTATTGTCTTCATTCACCATACCAGGCAGGACGAGTTTGGGGTCGTGCCTGCTCAGTGATGGACAACATTCCAGGGCCAGAAGGATAGGGAGGACCATGGTTGCTGGGGAGTGGACGCCGGTCTGGTCTTCTCTTCCTTCTATTATGGCAGCTGTTCAAAGGCCAAGATTTCATGCACGCTACTTTGCACGAACTGTACTGAGGGTCGACAATGCAGCAATAAATACAATAAAAGGTATGCGTTTAATTGATTATTTTTAAATTCGTTTCACAATTTCAAGATCATCATGTCTTGTTGATCCAATGCCTTATAATATATAATTATTTTGTTCCAGGGGTGAATGGGAAGATGAAGATGACTACGTGATCTAGAGTCATAATAGCTGTATAGAAGCAGTTCATTTAAATGAGTGATTCTTAGTATTTAGTCGTTTATTGTTTATAGAAATTTGTTTCCTTAATGTTTTCAAAATATTTAAAATCACTGTTGTGTATGAAAACAAGTCTTTCTTGACATATACGCAACCCCATATGCATTTGTGGGGAAATAAAAGGATATTGAAGATAATTAAAAACTTACTTATCAATAAAATTCGTGAGAAAAGTGAAATTTTCGGATTTTTGCAAATTGCGCAGAACCCTTAAGGTGTAGAGATAAATGTATATGGACAAAAGTGTCCTATTCACAATAGCTTTCAAAAAAAAAAAAATCGAAATCGAACCATTAGGAGCTGAGATAGAAAAAAAAGTAGTGCGGCTAATGACCGCGATTTTGGTTCTGCACGGATTTTCAAGTAGCTCTACAGAAAGTGGCATATTCCAATCAAAAACTGAAGCTTTCTTTGGTGTGCCCGACGTACTATTTATTAAAACAAATAACTTTTGTTTAGAAAAATTTTATTTAATGCTCTGTTCTCGAGATGTTTCGTTGCATCAACTTAAATGAGACACCCGGTATAACTAAATGAACCGAAGAAGAGCCTGAATACAATAAAATATAATGTTTTAGTGCTACCCAGTAATTATATTGAACTTTGATGAGTTGAGTTTTATCCCATCGATAAACCAACCAATTGTGTAATAATTCCAAATGAATGGTCAATAATATTTTAATAACAGGTGTCAGGTTTTAATATAACCGAGACGTAATTAAAAATCAACAATATAACTAGCAATCCTTTTAAAGAAAGCGTTGCTTTTCCGTGCCCTTGAATTATCAATAATATTTTGATGATTATTTTACTCACTACTCGACAATAAACGAGCTTTTGTATCCACTGAAGTCTCTTGAAGAAAAAAAAACGGCAAATCGGGCTGGCCGGTGGGTGTCCGGTACGTAAAAGCCCCGCAAGTCATATTCGCCCGGACGAAAAAGGCCTCCACCATGACAGTGTACTCGCGACCATCTCTTGGAATGTGCCCACAGTCATGGGAACCTGCTGACACACTAGGCTAATGCTTGCGGAGTACCATCGGGTACCACTGACTGGGTGATTATTCACATCTCAGATCGCGCCGTGCAAATTCATTACGCGTGAGTGTAGAAATTGTTCAAGGTATAGTCGTGAACAAGAACAATTGTGGATATTTATAACGTTTTGTTGGTGTTTTGAAGCAAGTAAATTGGCCATTTGGTGCGGTTAGTGATTTATTTGTTTTTGTTTGGATATTTTTGTGATTGGGTTTGTATAATCATTTTTATTTTCATTTGGAAATGCAAACAGTGTTGTCATATATTAAAATTATTTCTCCCTTTTCCACTTGGTCAATGAACAATGAAAATTTGCAGAAATTATAGTCTAAATTATAAACCTTTGGTTGTATAATTGAACGATATACGATGGAACTTTTGGTTAATGTTTACAATGCGTTGAACTTTCAAAATCCACATTTGTACTTTGTCATAAATTCCAGACTCGCCCAATATTTGTGCAAACGCAAAATATTTTACATATTCGTCATTAACTTGTATACCGAGTGTTTCTCTTTAAAATATAAACTTATGGGGAGTTCTGAAATGCAAACAATATCGGCTTAATGTTGACTTCTTACGACATCCGGAAATAGTTGACTCCAGGTTAGGCAAGTAAAATTCCAGGCAAACCATTGTCTAAATTTTTTTATTGAGTGAAATATATATATCCCTAGAGAGGCACAGAATGTTTAAAAGAAATTATTATTTACAGACTTTAAAGTCGCCATAATAACCCTGTGAAATCTGGAAGATATATTTGTTTGAATAAAAATAGTAATAATAATCTGTATTGTTCATAATAAATAAATGAAACAAAAAAGTGATATACTAGTAAAAAAACAATGGGAGAAACTATCACCATCATAGACATATTTAAAATTAAAAAAAACTTATGCCACTAAACCAACATTGTTTTGATCAAACTTCTTAAAAACGTGGGTCCGTTTAAAAGTGAGGTGTTAAAAAGTGGGTCATACTATAGGAACACTTAAGAACACTGTAAAAGAAATTGACTATCTGTTTGAATAATTTCATTCCCATGTACCTAAGGCACTCCTCATATTTTGTTAGGTAATGTAATGGGGTCTCAAATTTTGACCGTTTCTGGTATTGTAATTATGATGAAACTCATTGATTTCAAAAGGATCTTGATTGGATTTAATATAATATATTATATCTAGTATGAATGTGCATGCTAAGGGCAAAATTGCTTATTTTTTAAATAAATTTCGACTATATAGAGGAACCACGCAACCACGGTTAATAAAGAATCCGATTATTACAGAATCCTTTTATTGGGAAAATGCCGTAGGAGGAGAGGAATTTAATAAACTTATAATGAGACCGAAGATATGAATTTTTATTCGATAATAGCTTCATTATTGAATTTATAAGACTTTTAAACTTACTTAGTAATACGAAAATTCGCTTGATTCAGAACCATCTCAAGAATTCTTATTCAGTATGTCATCGCAGACGTCTTGTGACTCATGAATTATTTTAGTTGGCCCATCTTTGCTGCGTAGCACGTATAACAGCATCGCACCATTGTCGTGGTTGCATCTTAAGGATAGAATTTTGCAGAGTGAGAGGGAAATATGTTTAATTTCGGTTTAGTATAAATATTTAAAAAATCATAAACTGTAAAATAGTTTCAGACACTTGATTGGAAGCTAAAAAAAAATTTTTTTTTTAAATAATTCGACAACGGTCGATCCTACGAGAAAATGTTCGAGACAAAGTTGAAGAGGACAAAATTTCCTACATTTCTTGTATATGCATTTTTATTGTAAGTCTAATGTTTAAAGAGATACAGCGTCAAAAAAATGGAATAAAAAAAATTATTGTATAATGTACGTTTACAATATAACAAATTTTATATTCTTTATATTATTATAATAAAGATCTACTTGTATTGAAATTAAAAAAATATGAAATTGACGGGCTAGTATTACAGTGGTTTACATCATACCTCGAAAATGGCAAACAAATTATTAAATTTAATGACAGTTATTCAGAAGAATTGGCTATAAAACATGGAATACCTCAAGGGTCGGTACTTGCTCCTATACTCCTTTTATTATACATTAACGATATTTGTAATTGTTATAAGAAATGTAACCTCGAATTGTTTGTGGATTGTTGGCCGTAAGAAAATGCATATATAATAAGAAAAATAACTGAAATTTGAAATAGTTTCCCTATATAATCTCAATATGATGTGGAACGACGTTAAAAATAATGTAATTTGTTCCTAGATAATTTACACTTAAAAGTTTGACGATTTTTTTTAAATTCGTTAAACCTCATTTTCCCACCACTGTATCTCGTTGAATATTAGACTTTTCAACTTAGTTTTGAACATTTTTCTCGTGGGATAGAGCGCTATCGAATTATTTTGAAAGAACAAATTTTTTACACATTTTAATCAAGATGGCGGCACGCTCCGCCCCTCTCAAGGTCGAAAATTTGTACTTTTCATCAGTGCCTCGACTTAAGCAACATATCAAAATCATTACTACTCCACCTCGAGCTCCACCTTTACTACGGCAAAGGCCATTTTTTGTCCCTACTGACTGGATTATATTTCTTTCAATAAAAAAAATTCATTTCTTGATTAGTTTAGAAACTTTTTTACCTCTTGAAAAAAATGTATAATATGAACTATTTTTAAGGGAAAAAAAATCAGAAATGATAATCTAATAACAAAGCCAAGAAACAACGTAATCAACCTGAATTTGATCATGCATTGGATTGATCAGCTAAGTACTTGTACATTTTTTTTTCTCAAAAAGAGTAAAATATGAAATTTTTCAAGAGATAAAATAGTTTCTAAAGCAATCAGAAAATTCAGTGAATATTTTTTTTATTGGTAGAAAATAGCAGGAAATATAAAAGGGACTGTTAATGTCACCCATTTATTGTAAATATTTGAGATAAAAACTAAAAATTGTTTTTTGTCACACCCTTGTAAGGGGGAGCGGGTGGACAGAGAAGGCTTATTTTGAAAAAAAAAATGTATAGGTACGACAAACCCACCTTAGCTTTCGACAAGGAATCGACTTCAATTTTTTGCACTTTATTATGGAACACCATACTGTATATAAAATTACCTTGCCAGTGTAAAAATAAACTCATTTCATGATAAAGAATCCAAAATACTTTTTCTCACAAAAAATAACTTTGTTTCCTACGGGTTTCCTGAACGAATATTTACTTAATATCTTCAAGCAACAAACATTTTTAATAAAATTAACAAGCTTTGTCAAAGGTTTATTTATTGAAAATTCTTGTCGTCTGAAGACGCGAAGCAAATATTTGTTCACTTAACTAATAAAATAATTTTTGTGAGAAAAAGTCTTGGTTTCTACCATCATGAATTTCTACTCGCGTGTGCTTGATCTGGCCTCGAAACTAATTTTAATTTAAATCGGCTAATTGATATTTGACCACGATTTGCCACATATTTGTCAATAATATGGAAATATTCACAAAATGTTGGGAAACAATTACTAACTGCAGTGGCGTGCGCAAATCTTCTTCCTTTCAATCAATTGAGATATCATGCCCGTACTAAACTTAGTAGGGACCATATTTAATTTGTATTAAAACGTTTAGGAGGCCTAAGCATATAGTTCTAAAAACCTTTGTAGTAAATAAAATTAGTACTTATATATTTTATTTAAATTCGTATCTGAATATTTTCTTTCAATTTTTATTATTCGTTATCTTTTATAATCTTCCCAGAGATCTTCCCTAATGAGTTTAAATTTATATGTAGCAAAACTATTCATTGCTAAGGATAGGATTTTGCAGAGTGAGAGGGAAATATGTGTTTATTTTCAGTTTATTATAAATATTTAAAAAATCATAAATGGTATAATCATTAAAATAGTTTCAGATACTTCCCATTGCTCTAAGGAATACAACAATATACAGTTTTTATCATAAATTTTGTATATAGTTAAATGCCACACTCTAATAATGAAATTAGAAACTATTTTCATTGACAAGTATAACATAAATTTACAATAAAAAAACATAGTTATATTCGTTAGAACAATAGCAATTATTTAAAACACTTTTAAAGATCGTACTATGTTTGATTTTTTAATTATTTATAATAAACCGAATCGGCGAAAATAAATGCATATTTCCCTCTCAGTCTGCAAAATCCTATCCTTAATATAGAAACTACATTTGTCTCCAGATTTTTTTAATCATAATTTTATCATCTATCATCATCTTTAAATATTATTTATATTCATCTTTGTGTCATCACGAGAGAGCAGATTATAAATTTCGAGGTATTATAGCGGTTATTGGAGTGACTGGATTATACATAAGTTATAAGTTTTTCTTTCGAATCGACACTACGACAATGACTATATTAATTTTATCATTAAATAGTAAATCCTTGGAAAAATAATGTCCCCAAACAAACATTATTTACTATGTATGAATATTTTATTCGCAACATTGATAAATTATTCATTCATCTCTGAGGTGGCTTTGGTAATTTGCGAGGTAGTTTCATAACATTCATAAAAATAATCTATTCGCATTGGCCAATTTGAAAAAAGTTGTGTTGATGATTTCTGCTGGGATATAAATTTAAAAGAGATGTAATTAATTTTATTCAATAATTTTTCAGAAGTTACGAAATATGTCCACACTATACTTTACTATTGTGTAAGAAGCACAAAATAACTTGCTTTTCATAAAATACAAATAGAAAAATAATATATAAAATTACCAAACATTTTGAAGCACCAGCCCTGTAAATTATTCGTGTATTAGGGATTGCCGAATTTGAAAGCGTGGATGACAGTGGGTGATAGGAAGAGTCATTTTAAATAGAAAATGAAGAATGAGTTTTTTCGAAAAAAAAAAAAATCGTTTCCAAATTATAAATTTTTTGATATTTAATATTTTTGGTAATTTTTCAGTGAAAATGCTTGGCCTATGAAATATGAAAGTTGTAGAAAAAGTGAATTTAAATAGAAAACGAAGAATGACTTGTTTTCGAAATAAGTATAATTCGTTTAAATGTTTATTGATATTGATTATTTAATATTTGAAAAATGTAATTTTAGGGGGCCGTAATTCGAAAATCATAAATCAAAATGTCTTTAAATTTTGAATATAGAGTTTCTAAATAGTGTTGCCGTCTAGTGTTAGAATTTCTGATTCTTGTCTTGATTAGAGCTAAAAATTCAAGACCCCACAAACTCTTGTCTTGAAATTTCAAGACAAGACAAGAGTGAGTCCCTCAAAGATCAAGAGTCTTGATTAGACTATATGTATACAGGGTGTTCCTAAAGTACGCGGAAGTACTCCGGGGGCGTATAGTTTGGGTCAAAATAACACTGAAAGTAAGATAAAGCTTTTTTCCTAGGACGCCCCACTTCGTAGCTATTCGCCCTTAAAAGGTTCAATCGTGAAGAAGGCTTTTTGCAGATAACTCCCCAACTCCCTGTATCGATTCTTATAAAATTTGGACAGTATGCACAGTTAGTGGGTATCTATAATTGAGACATATAGCGCCTTTCGTATCTCTTTTAAGAAGACAGGGGCGGACTTCCCCCGACAGTTTTTACTCCTAAACTTTGGGCATTTGACACACTTTTGGAATTTTTGCTGACTTTTTAAATCTCCTAAACAATTTCCTAAAAATAAGATACTCTTGTTTGATTCCGATAAAGCGACCCTTTTTCGGGAAAAAAATTCTCACAAGTTTCTTTTTCGTTTTTTAAAGTATTAATTATTTGCTATCGTAGTTTCATAAAGAAAATTATTATTAGGAATTAAGCAAATATTTCGTGTTCATTCATTTCTAGGATTTATTGTATTTATTATTAAAAATATTTTATTTATGTAGGTTTTCAATACTATTTGCTGATTTGACCCACTGAATTAAATTAATTAAAATTTTTTTGGGCAAAAAATTTGAATTTTATCCTGGACACCTTATCAAAAAAATATTTTTTTCTCGAAAAAGGGGCCGTTTTATCGGTATCAAACAAGAGTATCTTTTTTAGGAAATTGTTTAAGGAAGTTAAACAGACACCAAAAATACCAAAATACCATTTGGCGCGTTAGAAATATTTTTGGGAAAGAATTCAACATATTGCTTCGGATGACGTGAAGATAGCTGCCTCTTAAGTCCAGTGTTGTTGGCGTTTTTCATTTGGATTTCTTTCTTGCAAATTTTACAGGTGCCAATTTTGTCGTTATTTCGTATTTTCTTCATTTCGAAAAACTTAAGTAGAAGTTTTCCAGAATGACCCAATGTCCCGGTCTTTTTTTTCGCTTCCAATTCCTTTGTTGTCTCAGAGGGCCCTGGTTTATTAGTTGCGGTGGTTGATAACAGGTCATCAGACGTTGTTGATGGCATGACTGTGTCACTGTTTCTGTCTTCATCAGCAGACAAACTATGATCGCTCCTACCAGTAATAATATCGTAGGGGTGTTTGAGATTTGGGTCGGTCTCCAATTTATTAACTGATGCACTATCGGTATCACTGTGTATAGCTATAGATATTTGTTCTTTATGCAAAACCTTTTTTTTTTGCTGCAGAGGCTTACAACAATTCACAGCACGCTTCATTTTTTCGTTGTGAGAACTAGATCATTTCATGGGTTGATATACATTATACAATGCAAATTCCATACAATGGCGCGTTTATGTCGCTTGACTTGCCCGATTAAAAAAATATAAACAAATTTTTGCAGTGAAAGAAACAATTATTATTTGTGCGCCACAGCAATATCAATTTTCAGTTCTATTAAGATTAGGTATTTAATGTCAATTACGGCGCCGACCGCTGCCCATCGACAACGATGTTTGGGTTTTATACTTAAATTATGATCATGGAACGTTGAGAGAAATAAATGCTCTCCTATCAGTATGCCATCATTATGTTTAGGTATGTACTTTGTTTCTAGACTCTAATCTAGACTCTTGTATAGAGTTTGTCAAGAGTTAGACTTAGGCAAGTCTTGTCTTGAAATTTCAAGACAGGACAAGAGTAGGGCAACTCTTGTCTTGTCTTGTCTTGTCTTGTCTTGTCTCGTCTCGTCTCGTCTCGTCTCGTCTCGTCTCGTCTTGTCTAGACAGCAACACTAGTTCTAAAGCATGCTGATCAATAATATTGCATTAGTCTTTCAATAAAAAAACAACAACAACGGGCTCGCGTTACACATAAAGGCCCGCGTGCCTGCAAGGAGGTGACGTCATATTACTAGCCTCTGCATGGAAACGTTTCTTAGCCTCGCTGCTTGGGGTCATTTCTATTACGAGTAACTGGCAAAATAAAATATTTTTTTTATTGTCAATTTGTTACATTAGTTTGTAATACCAATTGAAATTAAAATTTTGTGGACATGCCTAGCAGTTTAGTAATTTCTCTCGAGATATGATCATATTTCCTTAAATTTAAAATGAAACTCCAACTGTTATGTTGCATTCTCTGAACTCTGTACAATCAATACAGGGTCAACCAATACAAGGTCCTTATACTACATGACAATAATTAAAATGCGAGGGGAAGTTGCTCGCACAATATCTACTTTAAGTTTTGATTAAGAATAAATATTTGAGTATAATAGCTTGAGCGAGCCGAATGCCATTTATAAGCACTTGCAAATGCATTTCGAGAATTTTAATTTGATGTCAACTAATAAGCCAAGATTTCTAGCAGACGGAGTTATTGGAAGTGCTATATCTTGTATTTTGCTGTTAATGTTATTTTCAACTCTGGACTTCAGGAACTGATTACCAAAAACTAGTAATGATGATTTAACAGGATTGATGTGTAAATTATGTTGTTTTAAAATATGAATAAGTTTATTTAGATCAGTATTTATGAGAGTACTGGCAAGATCAGCATCCTCTGGATATAGACAGTACACTCAAAGAAAATGATAGGTAAATTCAACCAAAAAGAGCATATGAAATCGCGCCTATCTAGTTTCATAGTTAAATCAATCAGAAAAGAATAGTCATACAACTTTATTTGTTTTCGTAAACAAATAGTAGTTTAATAATCATATCTTCTTGTAACAAATTAAATAGTACAATGACATTTTTTTATGTTCACTAACCATTTTCAATTTGGTCTACAATTAAATAGTACAACGACTTTGTTTTTTGTTCACCAACTAATTTTGTAACGGGCCCAGTATTGATCCCTGGGGTACGCCACTCGTAACACCGATGGAAGCCGATTGGCTATTATAAGGTCAACCGTCTGGCTGCGACCCATCAAGTACTGTTTATAAAAAAAACATCAGATTCACCAAAACCATAAAGTTTTAATGTTGAAAATAACAGTTGATGATTTATTGTATCGAATGCCTTTGAGTCATCCAGTAAAACAATAAAACAAGTGGCGTTAATTTCCCGTTATCCCATCCTACTAAAATAGCATCGCATACTTTTGTTAAACCTCTAGTAATATCGAGTTGTTATATTTACATAATTAAAAATTTGTTTAAATTAAGTATCCATATAACAATTATACTTTGCACTTTGCTTTATGTTTTTGTGACATTATGCACATGTTCGTCCATTCAACGAGTAACCCGTTCAGCAGTTTTATTGCCTTATATTAACCGGCCTGACACATGTCAAACCAACTCTTTGTATATCACAACGGTAGTTTTAATGCTCTTTCGCCTTATTTCGGAATTTAATGTATTCTAATTTTTTTTATTAAATCTTGATTGTTATCTAAGATGGCCATTTAAAACGGCCAAGGCCGCCTCGGTAACATCATGTAATTTATTTCTATTTGTTAGATGCCCTCACTTTTGCAATATATTCGCCATTATCCTATTAAAATTACAAGCGACTACCGTTAGTGGTAAAAAAAAAATTATATTTAATTTTAATTATTTAATATCTTGTAGTAGAAGCATTTAATAAATAATAATCCATTTACGTTGACCGAAATCTAAACTATAGACAGTGACAAACAAATTTTGTTCCGACTGCGGTAAGTCGATATTGAAGAAAACTGTTTTTATAATTATTGAAATTAGTAAATTTACTGATTATTCTATACATTTTATTTACAATCTGTAAATAATGATTTCGGTGTAGATTAAGAAAATAGATTTTTCTGAAATCGATCGGCAATGTCTACATTTTCGGCGCTATTTCAGATCGAAAAATGCACAATTCCAGTATTTTAGTCCGTTGCTAAGAAACTATCAGAAAACAGACCGGGAAAGATCCGATGCCAAGCAACGATCAACAAAACCGTACGGGAATGTTACTTTCCCGGCCTTGGCCGGGAAAGTAACATTCCCGTACGGTTTTTTATGTATATTTTAGACAGTAAATAAATACACGCAGACAAACCAACTCACATTAAAATTGCATTTATTAGTAAGCAGTTAGATTGTAATGAAGAAATGTTATGCATTAATGCAAATTCTTTAATTTATAACAATATCGATTCTGATTTCAGAAAAAATAGTATGTGTACTTCGGTGTGAAAGCACATTCCCGGACTTCAATGGTTGTTGGCCTCGGCTAGCGCCTCGGCCAACAATTTGCATCGTCGTCCGGGAATGTATTGCTTTCACACCTAAATACACAATATACTATTGTAATAGTTCTATTTTTTATTTAATTACTTCTTCGTCCATTTTAACCTCCCCATAATAAAATTGTGGGAGGTTACTAAAATTGGTCCAAAATCAAAAATTGAGATAACATTGAATCTTTACGTTTTGAGGTCCCGGGAACCCAAAGAAGTGGTTTTTGAAATATGTCTATGTGTGTGTATGTGTGTTAGCAAGATAGCGGCGAAACTACTAAACGGATTTGGATGAAACTTTGCATGAGGGTTTCTTTAGTGCTCCAGAAGATCTGAAAAGGTTTTGGTTGAGATCGGATTACGTTTAGTGCCGTTTTGGCACAACAAGTTGTTTATTTTATGATTACATATAATTATTATTTGTATTGTAATCGAACCATTGAAAAGCAGTAAAAATTCCGATTTCAACGGTATATCACACTTGCACCCCTTCGATTTGGTTTCCGTGAAAAAAATTAAATAACTGGGCCCAAGGGATGTTTTTGACCCAAAACTATTAAAAGTCTGAGAAACTTGAATTAGGCAATCCACGTGACTTCCAACATGGCGCTGAGAGCAAACATTCGTTTTCATTCGTTAAACGTTTGTGTTTTTCCGTTGTCTTGGCTACGTTTCCGGAATTTAATAAAAATAAACCCGTGTTTGCCCTCCACGCCATATTGAAAAAAACTTTGACAGGTCGTTGGATCGCTTAATACATTTCCGGCAATCATAACCTAAAAAACATTAACATAACCTAAAAACCAAACCAAGTGCAATACCAACCTAAAAATTTTCGACAACTGTCAAAAAATAAAATCCCCCAGTAAAATTTAGAACCAGAATTTTTGGCAGCTGTCAGTTTGGCAGATTTAGAACTAACAAAGTTTAGCGACAAAAAAATAGATAGCTGTCAGTTTGACATCTGTCAAAAAATGATACCCTTTGACATGTGTCAGTTTGACATCAAACATTAGTGACAGGCAACCAAACAACCTTCCCCGACCGATTTAGTGAAATATCGGTCGAGACCAGAACTATACATTGAGTATCTTATGTGTTCTCGATGCTTTGCTTTTACATATTTAGTTACTAATGTATGTTTTATAAATCAATATAATTTGTCATAAACTATTATAAATATAAATGGTAAATTAAACAAAAAAAGTTGAAAAATCTTGAATTAGTAAAAAATGTATTTTAGCATATTCTTGCATTCATCTATACTACAACCACACAAGTAATATTACTTCCACGTCCAGTGGAAGTATAGTAACGACAAAAAAATTTTTAAAAATGTTTTTTGTCCAAATAGGCTTAAAATGTCATGAAATGTCGAGATTTTAAGTTTGAGCGAAAAAAAAATTTCTGTCTGTCTGTCGGTTTGTCTGTCTACAGGAACCAGAAACCTCAAAATATTTTTTTACTTCGTCCACCCCCCGCTACCACCCCCCTATCACCACCCCCACCCCACTACCGATGTGGGGTATCGTTTTATTGGTTTTTGGGGTAGAAGATTTCAAATATTATATTATTAAAGTTCCATAAACAATTATTTTCACATACAAAGTTTTTTCGTTGTGAGTGACTTGGATAGAGAATCTGGATGTGGAAGTAGTGATTCCTTGGGCAGCGGTTTTTTTTTTTACAATAGCATGCGTTGGTTTTGCAAGTCTTTAAACATTTGCACTGAGAAATGAGATTATCAAGTACTGAATTTTTTAACTTAAATCTAGGTAACAATACCTGTCTCATACAGGATGTATAAAAAATCTTCAAAATTTAAAATTTCGTTATAAGTTTCAGTCGGCAGTAGCGAATGCGCGCGCTCGCGGCTAAGAGCGCGTGCTCGGCTAAAAACGTCTATTTAACAATTAAAAATTTAAGGTTTAGAATGAAATAATCTGTACATACTCTTCAGGATTTTGTTAATGGATGTTCAAAGATTATATAAGAATTGTGGTGAATTCAAAAAATTCATTTTTTAGTATTGTGTTTCAACCTTGAAAATGTCCGTTTTTGCGTTTTTTCAAACATTAAATTGTTTATAAGTCGTAAACTGTCAACTTTACGAAAAAAATGACAATTTTTTGTTTACAATTACCAAAAAAAACCTAAAAAATTCATCCGGGTCAAAAAAGCGATTTTTGCAATTTGTTTTAAAAAAATTAGTTTAAACAAATTAGGACCAGATTTTCGTCCGGCAAGCTCTTGATCCTTATTCAGGGGCATGTACGGAACGTGAATATGCAAAAAAATCGTATGAGAAATTTTTTTCATATGAAGACGAGGTTTTCGCCTTGTCTAAATGTAAAATTGGAAATTATAGTGTAATAGATAGATGCAAATGTTTTGATTGTTCATTGATTTTTTTCTGCTGTTTACGAAATATTATTAAAAATGTTTCCCACTTCTCATCTTAATAACCAAACCCTTGTAAAGAATTTCTCATACTGGTGATAATTAACAGAAAAGACTACTAGAAATCGTACTTAGACAACTACGTGTTGTCCCACACAAATTAATTGACTCATAAAATCTGTTTCACATGGAAGCAATGTTGTAATTACTTCAATTTTACAAATAATAGGTTCCTTAACTATAATTATTATTTAGCAAAGTGTAAATATGCTGACAGTAGGTTTCCCAGGGTGAAACGCCCTCTCAAAAACTCAGCTAATTATGAGTTTTCAACTGTGCACTATTTCAACTTCTACAAAATTACTAGTTAAGTTGATATGAAATGAAAACTAAAGAAAGTTTTTTACACGCTTTTATTTCACTCCCATTCCCTGTTTGGTTGTTAAGATTCTGACCCAAAAATCGTGTAATAGATTTTGCAGTATTGCTCAATTTCGTCTAGATTTAAGAAAATTGTAAACGATTCTGTACCTGTTGCATACCACTCCTCAACGATGAAAGTGCGGATTTAAAATTTGAATGATACAGTGGACAGGTAATACGTGTTTTAGTGAAATATGATTTTGAAAAAGACAGAGTATTTGAATGTGTACAGTGTAGTCAATAGAAAATTTAAGATTAAAAAGTATAAAATAAAAATAAAGAAAACTTTTTTAAAACACGGTTTTATCAAAAGTTCACTAAAAAATACAAAATTTTTGCCATTTTATTAGCTCGGTGTATTTCATGCAGTTTGTATTTAGATAAAAACATAATTAGACTTAGTTTTTTCCAAAAATCAATATCTTGGTCATGATGAAACTATCATGACGAACGTTTTTTACGTATAGCGGAAATATCATTCCTGATTGTAGTTTTATTTTACAGCTAATTTTTCAAATTGTGAGGCAGTCAATCTAATGCAAAATTTACTAGAATGACGGGCATATATTAATGCAAATAATGTTTACTATGGATGAGAGACAATATTCATCTATTCAAATATCACAATAATATTAACCAGCATGGTGCTAGCGAGAAATAATGCAATGATTGAAATGGAGTGTCATCGAGTAAATATAAGCAAGTTATCTGCAAATTATTTTGCATCTAAACTATACAACAGCAAACTTCCAAACCATTAAATACCTACAAATCAGTCCAAAGAAGAAATAAAAACATATCTTACTGAAACAGCATTCTACTCTTTGAATGAAGTTTTAAATGATAACTTCCATGTTGTTTAATGCCTCTGTTTGATATATATTTTTTGTCTACATTTTAAACTGTAGACTATTTGGTTTGTTTGAGTATTGTTACTACCATATTTTTATCAAGTCTCAAGCTCAGTTTTTACTTTCTACCTTAATTTTAGATTCAAATACAATTTTACAAGTTTGAATTTAAATATTATGGACAGTTTTCGAACGTAAACTGCTTGTATGTATTGATAGGATTTTATAAATAAATACCTATAGTGCAGTAAGTGAAGCTTTTAAATCCCAGCCCGAAAACGATGTAATGAATTTCCAAATTGTTTTCTTCAACATGCTTCATAAAGTATGCACATAAGAATCTATATTGTCATTTTTCCTGCTTTTTGGTTAGAGATGGTTCCCACCCTCTGCTTAGGGTTTGTCGCAAAAAATAACAAAAAACACACATAATCTGATAGAGAATCAAATTATAAGAAAGAAAGGTCTTATACACTTTTTTTCTGAAATGCATATATTTCGAGGTATTGCGAACTGAAAATTGTAATTTTCGCCTAAAATCAGTATTCCTAGACGTTTTTTTTAAATACTCGAAAAATGTGGACTTTAATTTAAAAAATGCAAGGGTACTAAATTAAAGCTTTTACGAAAGCGAATCGAATGGTTTTTTCTTTTTTTTTTTCTCCGATGTTTAGTTTTGGAAATATGGCATTTTCAAAATGGCACCGAAACGTTCAGAAAAAATATACGACGTTAAAATCTAAAATTACTCAAAATCTGTAACTATGAGAAACATTTTTATTCTTGTAAAAATTGAAGGTATTAAAATTTTCTTTCGATTGAGATAAATCACGACCTTTTATAATGAAAACTAAAAAAGTTACACAGAAAGAAGTAGGTCATTTAAAAATTCAGGCGCTTTTTTTTAGTCTTATAGCTCTAATTTCTTATAAATTCATTTTTTTTTTAATTCCTCTGCATATCTTTAATGCATATTATTACTAATATGCTCAAATTTTTTTAGAATTTTTAAAATAATTATTTTTCATTCTGTACCCATTTTCAATCATGAAAATTTTCATAATTTTTTTAAAAAAATCTGGTTTTTGGAAATTGCTCAAAAAATATTTTTTTATGAAAGATGGAAAGAGTACAGAAATGAAGCTTATAAAAAAACGATGTTTGTTTTTTTTTTATTTTCCTACGACAAGTTTGAGCGCATACGCGTAAAATACGCGTAAAATACTATCATACTACTACCATAAAAATGTCGAAAAATGAAAATTTTGCAAAACTTTGAACAGCGGATACTATTTGATCTAGATTCCGCTCTGGTACCAATTTGTAGCAAATTTAATCTTCTTTTAAAAAATACTAAAATGTTTTTACCGAAAAAGTAGGCCTTGGGTGTCAAAAACTGAAAAAAAAGAAACAAAAATCTCGCAGTTTTTTGGAGGTCTGCCGAGGTCGTAAACTTGGATTTAACATTACTTTTTAATCCTATACAACATATTAAAAAAGTAGCCATACCTGACTTAATGTCAGGTAGAATGTATAAAGTTACTGTACTATATACTCTTCTGTGACCATTTTTAATCCGCCATTTTTTTTTATAAATTTAGACCTCATAATCATATTCAGCGACCTAAAAAACATAAGTATATGGATTTTCGTGAATTTATTTGTAACATTAGAAGAATTATTATTTTTTCAGGATTTAGGGGTGGTTTTAACCCTTAATATTTTCGTCTTTCCTATATTTTGACCTCACAATCATATTCAGCGACCTCAAAAATATAAGTATATGGATTTTCGTTAATTTATTCGTAAAATTAGAAGAGTTATTAATTTTTCAGTTTTTGAGGGTGGTTTCCACCCCTTAAAAATAACAAGCAGGTAATGCGACAATATAGATTTTGATGTACGTATTTTATTATTGCAAAAAAAATTAGGGAAATTCCTTTCATCGTTTTCGGGCCGGGAATTTTACAATTTTTACTGCTTCGCTTACTGCACTACTAGATAAAAATGCTAAAAAGCCTAAGCCTTTTGGCGAGAGATCTGAGACCTTAACGACACTAGATTTATAAATATTCATAATTTAAATCTCCTTACGAATAATTCATAGCAAAGTGGAAATATTTATTATTTAAAAACTAGGAAGACGGACACCAATAACTAGGTAATGATATTAATGAAAACACTAGTTTGTGGTGAATTCAACGAGAAAATTAATTGCATAATGATGCAAAAAAGCAGCGATTTAAATAATTGCTTAATTACTGCGAAGTATTTAATTCTTTGAGTGCAATGAATGAAAATAAAATTTCTAAACATTGGATAATTATGTTATCCATTCCGCATAACTTTTTAACGCTGACCGCAACCCACAAAATCAAATCCTTGAGATCGGAAGTAACAGCAAAATTAAATATTTAAAAAATTATTTAATTACTAATTATCACGGGAAATTGAGGAAAATAAGTTCATAGGAACAATAGGAACAAATTGTTAAGGACATAAAGAGAGCATTATGTGATGTAATACAATAAGATATTGTGTAAAAAAAATTAAAGTATCGCTCACACATTTTACTTCCACATTGTGGAAGTGTAGTAACGCAAAAAAAAAATAATTTGTTTTTGTTCAAATAGGCTTAGAATGTCTTGAAATTTCGAGATTTTAAGCTTGAGCAAACACAAATTCTGTTTGTCTGTAACTTTTTTGTGCACGATTACTCTGGAACCGTTTATGATATTTATTTATTTAATTATGTAGTACAGACAAAAATGTCTACATTTACAATTACATCACATTATTATTATAATATTAAATTAGCTATACAGAATAATGAATAATGACTTGAACTTGGTACACTTATGTATTATACCGAGATCTGGAACTAGATTATATTTTGATCTAATCCCGTTGACGGGTTCTGAGGTAAATGAGGGTAAATAGGTAAAGCAAGCATGTAGAAGACCATAAAATTGGAATTTAGGTGTCACAGTTTTTGAGGTATTTAACTCTCACTCCAAATAATTATCTTATGAACACTTGGATCAAATATAAACTTAAATATCTCCGAAATTATTGACTTTATATCAATAAACAAAAAATATAATTAATTCCCAGTTTGTACTTTCTGTAATTGGTCTGTAACATTTTTTCGATAAAGTAATACTTTTCGAGATACTTGACGAAAGCCCTTTGGAAATACCTTTTTTTTAAGCTAAAATCGCAGTTTTGAAGTCGTTATAACTTAAAAACCAATTTATGTGAAAAATTGCGCAGAACCTTTTCTTTTTAAAATTCGTTTCTTTTTCATCTCCAATAAATATATATTTGTTGTAAGTGCCACACCCCCCTGAGAAGGGTTGGCATCCACCCCTTATAAATTAACAAGCCCCCGCACAATATAGAAACTTTTCTGTGAAGCATTTACTATTATACTGCCAAAAATGAACGAAATCCGTTCAATATGACATTTTTCCGAAGTTAAAACCTCTAGTTACTATAGGTACTATTAATGCAGATTATATTTCAGAAGGTCATTTTAGTTTTGTTTTTACACATTTACATACATTATTTTTTTACCTAGGAATCAACCTTCCAGAATACAAGATTCCCTTGGTATGTTATTCATTATGTAACATCGCATTGCAACAATAGCAAAATATGGCACGTATTTGACCGCATTACCACAAAATGGTATGAAATTGCAAATGTTCCTGCTAGGAAAGAATTCCAAATAAAACAATTAACCTTAATATTTTAATTAAATATTAACATTACATTAAATTTTGGCTATTTGCTATATATAACATACAGTTTCGAAATATAACCTTGAATCGCTATTATTTGTCGGGAGGGCGAGCGTAGAGGCGACTTCAATGTGAATATCAGTCGATATTCTGTTGCAGCAACGTCGAGCGCGGTTAGTACTTGGATGGGTGACCCATCTTGGGAAATACAGCGTTCTCGTCCCACCTTCTAGCGGCTTGTATATCAGTGTATACGCGGAATTTACGTAATTTCAGACGAGGATTACGTAGTGGATATACCATCCTTCGGAGGGGAGGTAAAGCAGGCGGTTCCTTGTCTATTAAATGTTAGGCAAGTAAAAGATCCCTACTCTTCTTAAGGGAAGAGGTTCGGCAAAATTTCCAGGTTGGGGGTAGCTCGTCTCCTGGCGTCGGTGATAGGCCCTGGTAGCGGAAATAGGCCGACGTTAAATAGTTAAAAAAAAAATAATAACTTCAGGCTGTTACCTACCACACAAAAGGATTATAAAGATAGCAATAAACATTAAGTGGTTCAAAATTGACTAGCAAGATTTGACCTAAACATACTAACTAACATACAGTTAAGGCGGTGGAAGAAAACAAATCAAAAGAATGGTGACTGTTTTTATTGGATTAATTTACAGATTATTTTAAAATACGGTTTACCATTGCGTATTTTGGAAATTCAAATAAGAATGACCATGTAGATTTTTGTAATATTATTTTAAGGATTACAAAGAAATAAAAAAATCCATCTGAAAATTCCCTGCCTTTTCCCTATTTTCCCGGGCCTGTTTTCCTGTTTCTTTTTTTGTAAGTAAAATTATCATGGTTCAAATAATGAAAAACTCTTCAATATAAATTTATTTAAAAAATGAACACAATGTAGTAAAACATAAAATATTAAATTTAAACATAACATTTTACTATGAATAATAAAAGCAGTAAAATGTAGCAGATGGAACAGATATTTTTCTACAATAGGCCAAAAAAGTTATGTTTACTTGTATCCAAAGCTATATAATATACCTACTACCGGTAGATATAAAAAGTACTAAAAATGGCGACTTGTTCTAGAAAAAAATAAAATATGGATAACCTCCATTCCTAGAGATATATTAAAAGATATCATTTGTCAAAATATGTTGTTATAATTAATATATAAAAACTGTGCAAAGTGATAAAAGTTTATAAATCCCATCTGTAAGAAAGAAATCGCGTACAGATATAATTAATTATATCCTTCAGCAAGATTGCATCTTTGTTTAGATTTATAAATGAAGCTAATATAATTTAAATTTATAATTATTGTATTTAAATTTGTTTTTCGTAAATAAACATTATTATTATTATTATTTATTAACCTGACAAAGGTCGATTTAGACCACTACAATTAAGGGCCGACAAAGATTAAATTTTACTCTTTTAAATCTCCCCGTCCCCAATGTTCCACGTTTATCAAGAATCTTATGTGTTCTTGTGTAATGAATGACAAAGAATTTTTATTATTGAAACTCTATTAATATTGATGACACTGTTTGCATTTACCAATAATGAATGATTCATTGTTCCATTAAAGCGCTGTTAGTGACTGTGTTATTGTTGTTTATGTTTACCTTAACATAATTTTTTTATATAGAGTTTGCTGATTTGCATAATAATTTGTGTGACACAATTTTATATATTTCAGGTAAATAAAAAACTGTTTATCGTACGATTTATAGACATCGTTCGAATCAGTTTGTTTATATTATATTTGGTCTAAACATGTAAACATGTAATCTGCTCCTTTTCCCTTTTTGTTCTATTTTTATCAAACGCCGAGGCATAGTAAATTCAGAAAAAGTTTCATTCAAAGTTACATTTATTTGTTGTATTAGGGTTGTTTTGTCCAGATTATACAAGTTCATTGTTTTTTTTTTTTAACTTAGATCAAATCTTAGTCTGATATAAAGTTCAACAGTACATTCAGAAAAGATACATTCATATATTGTTTAAACCTGTTGCACGTTTGCTTCGGAAAAAATATATTTTTAAATAAAAAAAATCAAAATAAAAAATTATGACAAAATTACGCAACTAATTGTTTATTAGAAATTATAGCTAGGAAAGATATTTTACAAACATTAGTAATTAACTCCTTGAAAATGGATTTTAAAAGGCATCCTCTCCGATATTGTGCTCTCTCTGATTCATCTAGTAAAAGAATGCCAGGAAAGCCATTTTGGGAGCGTATTTCTTGAAAAATCGAGCTGTTGGTGTGTTGGGGTGTCCAAGGAATTCGTAACAGACATCTTTAATTTAGCATTATTACACCTTCTTAACAGTCCATGTCTCAGAGGCACAAAGAAAGACGGAGTAAACCAATCAAGCTTGATCTTTGTATGTTTCGTGGTATTTCCGTAGCACTAAATTTTGTTCAAATGGCAAGTCGGTGATTTTGCTATGTGTATTCTCCGATGAATCTCATATTCGCAGTTGCGGGTAACATCTACAAGGGCTCTAAGGTATGCCATGTTTACGTACAACCTCACGCTCACTCGTTGGTAACGTCGTAACCAAGTTTCATGTAAATCTGTTAAAATTTTGCCAATATGGCAGCTATATCAGATTCGCCATTTTGAATTATTAAATTTAACATCAGAATAGATATCAAGTACTCTGAACATACGTAACTACCAATGCAATTCCTACGAAATTTGAATTTTGCTTAATTCTTGGGAGTCCAACCCACGACACTGGCTGTAGCTTGATGAAAATACAATATGATCACCACCTAACAAAAATACCCTATAGTTTGCAAGGAAATGTAGTTTTTATTATGAGATTTAAAAGAAAATGTTTTCAATTTTTACTCATCTTACAGTAGACATAACTTGGTGAAATGTGTTGTTAAAATTTGGCCGGTGTAGCTCTAAAGGTTGGGCCAATACCTCCTTTAATAGGACAAAGGATTCTTGTGCTTCCTGGTTTCATTTGAAACGTAATTCCTTCGAGAGAAGTCGGGTCAAGGGCTTAGATATTATCGCTACGTTGGGAATATATTCACGCACCCAATTACATAGGCCAAGAACACTCTGAAGTTTAGGTCTCGTCGTAGGCACAGAATAGCTCTGGATCTGATGTTTTTCTAACAGTTGGGTGGCATTTATCTGATGGTCGAGGTAAGTTATACTAGTTGTGGCTACTACACATTTTTCTGGAGACACCTTTAAATTATGCAGACGTGATCATTCAAAGACGGCCCGACCCGCCCGGCCCTCACATATGGATTCAGTGATTATCCATATTTTCACTATATATGATAATGTCATCAAGGTATACCTTACAGAAGTGGTGGAGATACCCCTTGCCATGAACTCCTGTAAGATGCTCCATCCAGGGTGGTGAAAGTTGAAAAATTCTTTGACGACTCTTCTAAAGGAATTTGCCAATAGCTACTCTTAGGTCTAACGCCGTGAAGGCGTTAGCGTTACCTTTTTATTCTCATATATCTTTGGTAAGACGGAGGTTTCGTCTACCGTGACCTCGTTTAGATGTCTATAGTCAATATAGAGGCGAGGCTTCTTGCCGGGCCTTTATTATTATCGGAGGCGAGCTGTACGGAGCTGTACTCGGTTCTGTGAGTCCGGCCATCAGCATATCTTCTGTTTGATCGTACATGATCTTTTTCTTTGTTGGAGACATAGGATAGGGTTTGATGTTAAACGGTGTGTCGTCTTTTACTAATATTTTGTGTTCTGTTGTCATTGTGGTGGCTTGAGTCTTGTACCTCAGTAAACAATTCTGCGAACTCCCCGAGGTCTTGAAGTATCGCTTTCAATAATCAGCTCCGTAGGATGAGCTGCTTCTTCTCATAACAGGTAGTCTGATCCCAGAAGACGGTTATTCGATGTTCGGTGCCTATGTAGACACATTTACGTTGATAATCAAATACCTACGACATTGTTTTTATGTAAAAAAGGAGCTCCACATTTAAATTTCGTATGACTTGAAACTTGCCCTGAAGGGTGCATCTAGTATATTTACGTGTAACGTCGTAGTTCCAAGGGAATCTATTATGCCATCGCCACATGCCTGAAAATGGGACTACCATCGAATCATATGGATTAAGTGTTTATCCATATTTTCACGATAGATGGTAATCTCATCAAGGTATACCTTACAGAAATGGTGGAGATACCCAATTAAAACGTCCCATGCCATGAACTTATGTAAGATGCTCCATCAGGGTGGTGAAAGTTGAAAAATTCTTTGATGACTCTCCAAGAGGGATTTGCCAATAGCCACCCTTAAGGTCTAACGCCGCGAAGACGTTAGCGTTACCTAAATCCTTTTTATTCTCATATATCTTTGGTAAGACGGAGGTTTCATCTACCGTGACCTCGTTTAGATGTCGATAGTCAATACAGAAGCGGGGCTTATTGCCGAGCCTTTATTATTATCGGAGGCGAGCTGTACTCTGTTCTATGAGTCCGTCCTTCAGCATCTCTTCTATTTGATCGTACATGATCTTTTTCTTTGTTGGAGACATATGATAGAGTTTGATGTTAAACAGTGTGTTGTCTTTTACTAATATTTTGTGTTTTGTTGTCATTGTGGTGGCTTGAGTCGGTACCTCAGTGAACAATTCTGCGAACTCCTCGAACAGAGGTCTTAAAGTATCGCTTTCAATAATCAGCTCCGTAGGATCAGCTGCTTCTTCTCATAATAGGTAGTCTGATTCCAGAAGACGGTTATTCGATCTTCGGTGCCTATGTAGACACATTTATGTTGATAGTCAAATAATACGACATTGTTATTATATAAAAAAGGTGCTCCCTTTAAATTTCGTATGGCTTGAAACTTACCCTGAAGTACATCTAGTATATTTACGTGTAATGTCGGAGTTCCAAGGTAATCTACTATGCTATCGCCACATGCCTGAAAGTGGGACTACCACCGAGTTGTAAGTTACAGTTTGCAAAAAATTTCATAGAAGCCGCGTAAGCCATTCCAGAGCAATAATTGAACATATACAAAAGCAACGAATACATTTAAAATTGTTGATTAAATACATAGCATCCAGAGATTGCATTTAAAGCGCATATTAGCGTCAGCGCTATTTGGCACATTTTTTGCTTTGTATTAACTACATTATTGCAAAAAATTATGCACAGAAGATAATTCATTACAGTTATCTATTAAAAATCTAAATTCCGGCAAGTTCAAGAAGATTTAATTTAATTGCTATTTTAATTACAGTACTCAAGAAAAACCTACAATTATATAGCATCTTTCAAGAGTTCCTAAAATTGCCAGTTGAAGTGCCATGAAATCATCGTTTTTATTTTTTTTGTAATCTATTCGTGGTTTTATAAATTGTGCGCTGTACAACTTTTACTACGTTTTAAACGTACTTTTTCTATTTTTTTTACTTAGGTATTATGAAGTCTCATGAAAACTTTTTTACTCTATTCGTGATTCTGTGTATTGCATGTCATGAAACTCTTAGCTATTTGTTCACTTTTTTTATCTCTTAAATGTAGGTTTGTTTTTATAATTAAGTAAGTATATTAGTATATGAGTAAAGATGTTCTGCTTAATCAGCTTTCATAACAATAAAACACGATGATTAATTTGTTTCAGTTCACTGTATAGTACAATAAAATTAGATATTTATTTGAACAACATATAAGTGCTTTGTACTTAACTCATTTTTTGAAGAATTGTTTTATTGTTTTTTCATGACAGTCGATTCGTACTTGAGCTGGCGCAAATCCTATCCAGAGATAGTGTGTTGGTAGAGGGTGAAAGAGTGTTGGGAGTGAGCTCACTTTCATTTTTGAAGTAATTTTTTTTTTAAATATATTTCTATCGTTTTAATTAATCGACTTTTATGAGTTACCAAATACATTTTCTACATGCCCTTAGCTTTGAAACATTAAATTTTTTGAGCTCTTATTATCAGGAGCGCAAGGAAATATGAAGATCCTCGACACTCAGTGTCTGCCCATTGTACATTCACGACATGTAGGATATATATATATATAAAAGACCAGTGCTACTCCACAAAGAATAGCAGTATTCCACGGTAGATCTCGTAGTCCCTCCGGCTGAAAAAATTACCTTTCGAAATATTATACCTTATCAGTCCTAATGGTGCCGAATTGCATAGAATATGAGCGATGGCTTCATCCACTATAGTCAAGGTGCCAAATAAGGATTTTTACCCTAACCTGGAAGTGGGGTATAGTAAAAGTTTTTTGGCTGTTTTTGATTCTTCAACATTACGATTCCGATTGATTCCATTTTGGCACCCTTGGGCATTTTGAGATATTCAAGATGGCGACTGGCTTAGAGTCCAAAAATTTCATTATATGGGTGTGTGACAAGTTTTTAAGGTCTGTGAATTAGTATTTGGGATTAAAAATCATCTAGGACGTAATCTTTAATCGTTGCTAATTTACTTTATTAAGAGGGCGGCTGATTCGGAGAATAAATTAATTTTTGAAGCAAAAAAAATTAGTACCTTGTTTTGTTGTATAATCAAGTTAGGCTTTAAGAATACGGATAACCATATCCTTAAAAGTGGTATGCGTGAGCAAGTTGAATGACCTTTTAAAAACATTGGTCAAAAGGTCAGAACAAGTAAGGTTTTGAAAAAACTAAACAAACTTAAACTTAATATTCTGTATTTTTTAGGGTGGAAAGGCTTGATCATCCGTTTTTTATGATTTACTTACTTTTTGTTTTTTTTTTGCAAACTAGACCTATTAAAGTGCCGATAACCATAAAAAACCTCTACTATACCTTACTTCCACCTTTTTGATTGACACCCTGATTATACAGATATCCGACAAATAGGATCGCCCTTCAACCTCATTGTATGTTGGTGCTTATTGAGATGCCAAGAGAAGTCCATTGCTGACAACCACAAAAATGTTTGGAAATGTGCCCTTTTTATATTTTCCTGAAAACATTCAGTAGTTGGTGGAAGAGCAGAGAATGACGGAGCTTTTGGTTGGGCTTGTCCGACTTTTTTAGCCCATAGAGAAGTTCTAACATAAGTCATTTTGCTAGCATTGTTTACTCTTTAACATGAAGCTACAAACATTGTACATTCTTGAAAAACATCATCACATGCCCACATTTGGTAAATTAAAATTTTTAAAAAATTAGCCGCCATCTTGAATATCTCAAAATGTCCAAAGGTGCCAGAATGGCATCAACCGGATTCTTAAACTATACTATTAAAGTGCCGATAACCGTAAAAAAACCTCTACTATACCTTACTTCCATCTTTTTTTATTGACACCCTGATTATACAGATATCCGACAAATAGGATCGCCCTTCAACCTCATTGTATGTTGGTGCTTATTGAGATGATAGTGTCTTGTTACGTGGAGTTCAACAACCGGGAGCTTCAGCTCAATCTCGTAAATCCGATTGAATCAGATATGCAATTTTGTCGTATTCCTCGTGGTTTATCATTCAGAACGTACCAAGAGGAATACGATAAAATTGCATATTTTATCTACCATCCTTCTTTATTATTACTTCTTTTTTTTTTTCGGACTTAGATGGCCTCGAGTATTTCCCATTAGCCAGCTGCTCAGATTGTCGTATTTTGTAAGATAAAAGAGAAACATAGAATCAACTAAAAACTGCGGAAAAAATTACAGTGGGCACATGTTTCACGCCAAGAGGCCAATTATGGCGACTTTAGTAAACAAACATTACAAGTAAGTAGGCCTCGGTAAGGAGGAGAAAGGAATAGTAGAGTAAACTACAGAAGTAGGCTGGAGTTCGGATTTCACAAATATTTAAATCTCTTAAATGATAAAGATGCATGTTTGCAAGTATTCAACGACGATTTGAAGCACATCAAAATTTTGTTCAGCGAAATGTAATTTACGTTGAGATTATTACTTCTTAACTGATGATTGAATCATATTTCTAAGCATACCAAAGGTTGACTTAAGGCCAGGAAAATGAATTGTTACCCCTTCTCTTGCCAAAAGGTCAGCTTCTTCATTGTCCTCCCCGTCACTGTGTCCAGACAATCATATGAGTTTGACTGAGTTGTGTTCACACAGTTGTCAAAATATTGCAACAGTTCAGCATCAGTTTAAAGGTCACTTTACTCGATCAAGCTACAAGTATAAATAAGCTTGTCAACGAAACCTCTTCTGACATTGTCGCTTGCACACAGTAACAGGCATATACCTCGGCTTAGAATACACTAAGGTGCTTATCAAATGGTACCGATATAGAAGCCCTTGGTTACAACCTTGTACATCAGTATCGGTTCCCTCCTGAGTTTTGATCCGTCTGTGTACCATTTTCAGACTTCCAGGATTCAGAAGATGCTTTTCATCGTGTTTCTAGTCATCTCAACTAGGGAACGCAACTGTGTTTGGAACGATGAACCTATAGACTGGTAGACACCGGTCATCTTTTGACTGAGTAATGACCTGGTCCCTTATAGGTAGACCGGAGCTTTTGTATATCGTAGCTCTTGGCCTGTCGCGTTCCACAACAGTCTGTCGCGTTCCACAACAGTCTGTCGCGTTCCACAACAGTCTGTCGCGTTCCACAACAGTCTGTCGCGTTCCACAACAGTCTGTTGCGTTCCACAACAGTCTGTTGCTTTTCTGGTTTCCAGTCCCACTTCAACATACTAGGTAGTGAGTCCAAGGATGACCTCCATTGCAATTGTTGGAGTAGTCCTGATTGTTCTGCTATTCCTAGACATGCTAGATTTTAAATTTGGCATGTAGTACAGAGAATGAAGGTAAAAATCAACTATTACCTCCGATTTCGGTGAACCTCCATCGATTTGCATGAAAATTTGGGATTGAGTATATTTTATCCTCAACTTCAAAACATATGCTCGACTTGCGCTTTTTGTATTTTGGGTTTCACCCCTTTTGTTAAAAATGGGAAAAAATGCAGATTTAAGCATTCTGGCGTAAGTAATCTCGTTTAATTAGATAAAATAAATATTTTTCAACACTTATATGCATGATTTATGATTAATTTTTCAACCCTTTTAGCAACCACCCTTAAATCGAAAATCATGAAAAAATCATTTTTTGTATTTCTGAAATATAAATTCGCATATTAACATTACACAAACGGTTTGTTTAATATTTATGATATAATTTTTGGTTGACTGTGAAATTTCAACCCTTAAAAACCACCCCCTTAATGCAGAATCATTGAAAAAATTGGTTTCAAGAAACTTTAATCATTTGAATAATACATTACTGAATTGAAATCTCATTTACTGAGTATTAAAGTAATTATTTATTTATTGCGAAATTTTCCACCCTTAAAAACTACCTACCACTTGTCATAAAAATAATGGACATTTTTTTTTTATCAGCTTTAATAGCTTTAATTATTTAGAATCTTTTTTATTACTTATGATAAACTTTATTAATATATTTCAAACTTAATTAATATTATTCTTTCCACATTCCCCAAACTACCCTTCGTGCACAAATTGATGAAAAACCATAATTTAACGTTGGAAACAATTTTTTCAGTGCTTATGTGACTTATAAAAATTTAATTTATTAATTAAGAGGAAAATGTATTAAAATAAATATTAAAATATATGAAAAGTTTATTCATTTTTTATTTAAATAATGTTTCATAAATTAATCAAATATTAATAGTACATTAAATTTAATTTTTCACTCTTCATCAGAGCTCTCTTTACCAACTTCTCCTTCTTCATTAATTGGAGGGCTATTTTGGCAATTGTCCCCACTGCATGATCCGCAGGTTGCATTGCAAAATAACCCTACTATGTTTTCGAGCAGATGTTCAGAATTCCTTTCACTTTTTCTATCTTCAAAAGAAACATACACACACTCACACATGTATATTTTGTGAGCATGTACCTATCGACACGTCTACTTCTTACTATCTATCTTTTTTCTTATATATGCATACAAAATCTCTGCTCAAAAAATTTTTCCAAAAAAATGTTATTGGTTTTTTTACAATAACTCCGTTAATTTTTGATATCAGGTTCATCCAAAAACCATTTGAAAGGTAATTTCAAGGGCTATAAGATCGTATTAAATTTAATCTTTTAAAACCCTTATTTTTTAAAAGATAAAAGGTTAAAGGGCCCCGGTTACATGGTTCTCGCAGTAAAATTTAGGCTTTAAACGTTTCTATCTCGGTTATTTTTTATCCTACAAAAATAAAAAAAAATTAAAATATTTGTTAAAAAAAAACTCAAATTTCGTTCTCTATTATTTTTTACGTATATCGAGTATTTTTGGAGTTATTATCAAAAGAAAATGACATTTACGAAAATTTGAAAAATTCTGATTTTTTTAAATCATATTTTTTTTCAAAAATATGCATTCTAAACCGGTCAAAATTTTTAAAGTCATTACTTATGCTAAAATAAAGAAAGTCTTACAGGGATTACTATAAATTTTAATTTTTGTGGAAATGGCGTAGGTTTTATTTTTCACTTTTTCCTAAAAAATTCGAAAGGGTCCTCTTATTTTCATCATAACTTGCTTAATTTTAATACTACCAACTTCTTCTACAGCTCATTTGATAGGTATTTCTGAGTACTTTGAAAAGTGTTCAGTAAGTATATTTTATAAAATGCATCGTTTTCCCGTTATTTAATATTGAATACTTAGATTTGAGTACTCGCCGAAAAAAAATATACATTCAATTACCTATAGCTCACTTTGAATTAATATTAAAAGGTTTTTTAAGGAAGGAATTTATTCGTTTTTTTATTAGCTTCAATTTTGGTAATGACAACTTTTTTGTAAAAACTTATAGTTTTTGAGTTATTTATGAAAAACCGCTTTAAAACATGCATTTTTTTCACGAAAAATCAAAATCTTTGATCTTTAATAACTCAAAAAGTATTGATTTATTTTAATAACTTTATATAACAAATTTTCTGTCGATTCCTGGGGTTATTTTTCATAAAATAATTTCCACCCCCGAGAAGGGGTGGCATCCACCCCCAGGGTAAAAGCGCAAGTTGGCACTATGTCACTTTTGTTTCTTGAGGTATCCTCTAACTACTCACAAATTTTCATGAAAATCGATGGAGGTTCAACGAAATCGGAGGTGAAAACCTTCAGTGACTGTACTAATGGGCGAACCTTAATTGTGGGGAGTTCCTGAGAGCTTTCTTTTTGGGATCTACTTTCACAACCGCAAACTGGACAATTTTATAATTTATACAAACAAGATTGCAAAAATTAAGCTATCACAGCGTCTTGAAAGTACATTACATTCATCGGATTTTTAAAAAAATGTTGTTAGAAGCCATAGTCTATTCTGGCTTACTTTCATTGTCTAAAAAAATCGATGAAGGTCTAGGAATTTTTAATATGTTTTTCAGTAATGTTTGAGGGTTATTCTTACAAATTTTCTGATTTACAATATTCATTTATAGCTCAAATTCATAAAATCCTGGATTGTAAACTTCGACGCTCTTACATGTTTGGTGGTGGCCTTTTAAAACTAAAGAAATTCCGCCGTCCCGGCGCCTCCACCACATATTTATTTTTCAGTGTTGCACAACGTTAACTTTGCAGGATATTAGATTTTAAAACGTCTCGGAAGAGTTCTCATATTATCATGACAGAGAAATCGACTGAGATAAAAAGTGTATTAGCGCTGAAATTGAATTTTGACTGATCTCAACCACTGCCAATTTCGTATTTATCGATCGATGTTGCTCAACAACGTAACCTGATTTAGGTATAAATAGAAATTGTAATTGTTAATCCTTTATTGAAAGCTAATATATTAAAATCAATAAAAATACAAAACACAAGGATATATTATACCGTATTTTCTGAAACGTGTTATCGGAAATGTTAAAGACATCTGCAAAGAGAACGTGAACAGATTTGCAATTATAATTGACAGGAAAACTGTTATGTGCATAGTTATTACCAGTTTTTCTTAATAAAATGTCAACATCCCGTTTTATTTTAACAATAATGGTATGATACTTTTACTCGCCAAGGCGTTGATGTCAGATTATCTATTTAGGTACTCAAAATCAAGTTAACTGATCAATTACAATAAATACAATACAATTACAATAAACTATTCTTAAATGTTAAATTTGAAATCAACATTTATGTGTGGGATATTTTGCCATACAATTTTAATGATCTCCCGATGATACCATCTTGACTGTTGAAACGTTGGTCAGTATACTATGCAGTATCTTTACGTTTATAGAATCGTATCAAAGGTGTTAACAACACTCTTCTCGTGTATTTCTTTCCATAAAATGTTTCATAACCTTTTTATTTACTGATCGACTTTTTTTAAAAAACGCTAGGGTTCTTCTTCTAGCTAACACTAATTTATTCTCCAAATTTAAATAAAATCGAACTTTTATCGCTTAAGTTATTTACCTTAAAAGAGACGTGACGGACGGAGGGGCAGACGGACAGACGAACAGACTGACAGAAAGACGGATCCATGGCGGACATTTTGAAAGTTGTTGCGAATTCTATGACTAACACAGAGATATAGTCGGGAATCAATCTTCTCAAAAGACGCTCCTAAAATGCCAGGGTGTGAACTCAAAGATATACTTTTGAAAAAATATGTACATTATCTGGAATGACTTTGCGCATCTAAATCCAGAGGGCGCCACTCTGTCCGCGATTGCAAAAAAGCGTACAAAATTTTTTTCCGAAAATTTTTGTGTCACTGAAAATTGATTAATTTTATGTTCCCATCTCATTTACAGGGTTATTTTTTAATGAAGCTATAAAGTCTCAAAAGTTTTTTTTGCATTAGCCACCCCCATTACCACCCCCATTATTAAAGGGAATTAAACAATTGTGATTTAGTGCGTGTACAAGAATCAAAAACCTCAGAATATTTTTTTACTTCATCCACCCCCAGTACCACCATCACCACCTCCACCCCACTACCGATGAGGGATATCGTTTTATGGGTTTTTGGGGGTAGACGATTTCAAAAATTATATTATTAAAGTTCCATAAACAATTATTTCCACATAAAAAAATTATTCGTTCTGAGAGACATGGATGGAAAATCTGGATGTGGAAGTAGTGAATTCCTTCCAGCGGTTTTTAAAAAAATACCGGGCCAGATTTTGAAAAGTAATGAAATCATTGAAGTATTCTTTGTAGTTCTTTATCTTCTGTATGTCTTAAACATTTTTTACAGCGTTAGTTTTTCCTTTTTTAAATAGAAAACTGACTGTATCACAGTCAGTCAAAGCATAAATGCACAAAAATAAATTACCCAAATTCATTTGAGCACTTGTCTTCTCTATAGTTAATTCTCGCACAGCATGATGAATCGGTATAAATAAATACATCAAATCTACGACACCATTATTCTAGACACAAAATACAGGGATAAGACAAAAATATCTGTTGTAGCTTCTATTATTATTCTACCATACTCCAGATTTGATAATATACGATGATCGCAAATATTCTAGTGTTGGCTTCTTTATTATTATGATGAGAAAAATGCAATTGCGCTATTATTTTTGTAATTTCATCGGATACTCTGCAATAATAATGGAAATATACAGGCTATTAAACTAATTCAAAAATTATTTTAAATATATTTTACATGAATTTATAAACAACACAGTTACTGTATACGCTACTCATAAGATTTTTTTGTTATTACACTACACCTCAGCAGGTAGTCAACAAGCCTAAAGAGAGCGAGGCAATGCCAGACATACATGTACACTGTATAGTGTATATCTACCAAAAGACGAGCCGGATCACAACGCGTGCTGTACAAAAATAATCGTATCTTTTACAACAATAACGCAATGTAGATAATTCTTTCTCTAAAAACTGCTCCATTATGTTTTGCAGATTTCATGTCATAGAAGTATGCATCTATCGATAATAGTTTTAAAAATGTCTCGATGCTGAAATTTACCGTGCACTCTTTGGGCTCTCTTTGTTTAAACAATTTCTGTAGCATTTGTTAACAACAATTATGAGAAGTATTTAGCAGCACCGGAATCTAGAAAGAATAAGCTTTCCGTTGGTTTGAAAATCATTAAGAAATGTTAAAAATTAAGCCTGTAAATGCGGTGGGAATATAAAATTAATCAATAATTAGTGACACAAAAATTTTCGAAAAAAATTTTTTTACGCATTTTTGCAATCGCGGACAGAATGGCGCCCTCTGGATTCAGATCCGCAAGGTCATTTCGGATAATGTATGTATTTTTTAAAAACTATATCTTCGACTTCACACCCTATGATCGATTTAGTGGCTCCTGATTCCTGACTAATATCATATTTTTTTTCTTTACGAGCGATATTTACAATTTTTGAAATGTGTCGATGAAATGCAATCAATATACTTCATATTTCCAAAGATATATTTTTGATTATTTAAACCAATTAGTAAGCCCTAAAAGTACACATAAATAGCACTATTCCCATTGAGTTCATTCGAATGACACTAAAAAAAAAAGTTTCCAAATACCGGGAAATGAATGCAAGTGATCGTTCACCAATTGCAATATTATGTTTTTGAATATAAATTGCTCTTCTCGTCTACAAACGTACCTTCATAGAAAATATTAACAATCCTATCCGCCTGTGTACCAAGATGACCTTTTATTACTAACCGTATAGTTATTCAGTTCGCGTACACCCGAAGGTTAAGCATTGTTGAATATAAAGAATACGGAATATTGTAGGATATCCGCCAGAGAAATTACAGTGCGATTGGCAAACATTTTGTTCATGTTTGTTGACAAAAACGAAATAGTTTTTTGGACATCCCGTTAAATATTTATGTATACAATGTGCCCATAAATTAATGTATAGAATCGTTAAAAAATAGCTCGAAGAGGTCTAATTTGAAATAAATCCTCTAATGATTCATTTATAAAAATGTTTTACAAAAATGTTTGTAAAAGTTATAAGGTCGTCGACAGACAAGTGGAAATCCGGCATCGGTTAAATTCGCCCATGATATGTTGCTCTACTGGTAGAGTAGATCAAAAGTCTTCATGGGCCCGAGTCCCACCCCACTTCACCCTCTAAAGGGATAAAAAGTTTTACACAAGTCAAATTAGTTAAGTTCTAATAATATAAAAACATTGATAATATAATCGAAGATATTAAATTAATAACAACAAAGAAATCACGCACATAGTTTTGACAAACAGGAATCAAAATAATAGTTAAGTTTTACACTTTAAAATATTTTTAAAATTATTTAAAAAAATTTCATACAATTTCATTCGCAAAATCAGTCGAAAAAAAATCTTGAAAATTATAGAATACTCCGTTCATAAGTAAACTTTCAACCTGGCCACAAAACTGTTTGTATGGTAAAGAAGTAATATGAAATGGGAATTTGTTAAGAAACTAGGGACCAAAGTAGTTAACTCCATTTTAACTTTTTTCTAATTGTAGATATCTCAAGGATATCTTATCATTGAACTTTGTTTCATGGCCATGTATATCCCTATGAACGACGTAATCGTTTATGTTTTCTTTATCATATATTAAGCACCTATAGATATAAAAAGAAGGAACTGTTAATATTCCATGTTCAATGAAATTATATTTTACGTCATCTCTCGATCTTACAATACGTCCCTGTAATTTAAATATTCTATCTAAATGAGCTGTATGCCCCCAAGTTGGAATTACATAATGAAAAATAGACTGTCCTAATGACATTTAAGGATACTTCTCCTATGAGATTGTTTATCATATAAACACTCCTTGCAAATTTTTTTGAAACATAGTCCACATGTTGGTCCCAACACAGTTTTGGGTCAAGAACTACTCCCGGAAATTTTACATTATCTGGGTTTTCATACTTTTCAATATAACGAGTAGAAAATATCATATTTGCTGTTTTGGTATCATTTAAACATAAAATATTCGCTTGGAACCACTCGGAAGTAGTCGACTGTGTTTGCAACATAACAATTTCCAACTCAATCTGGTTCTCATTACAATTTACTTTAGTAGCATCATCTGCATATTACACAAATTTAGCATTTGAAACATATTGTGGTAAGTCATTGACATAGATCAAGAATAAGGAGGTCCAAGGACGGACCCCCGAGGTACTCCATGATCTATTCCCGCTATTGTTGATGTCATACTGTTATAAGCAGTGCCTTGGTTTCTATTTTCGAAATAACTTTTAAGTAGTTTTAATGACCTTGGTTTTACACCATATTTGTTCAACGTTCCTAATAATATATTATGCCGAACACAGTCGAATGCCTTCGAAAGGTCACAAAAAGTGCAGCCTGCGTAATTTTTATTTTCATATGCATCTGTGATGTAATTCAAGAGCAGACTTGACTTATAGCATCTGTCGTTGATTTCTTTGATCTGAAACCAAACTGCCCACTGAAATAGAGGTCATTCGTTTCAAAATAATAAATTAATCTTGTGTGTAGCAATTTTTCAAATATCTTTCCAAGAATGGGTATAATTGATATGGGGCGGTAGTTAGACATATCATTTAACTCACCTTTCTTGAATATTGGAACTTTAGAAATTTTTAAGCAGCTGGGAAAAATATCTTCCTGTATGCACTCGTTAAATAGTTTAGTGAGAGGGCCAATAAGTGTACTCATGACGAATTTTATGATTTTAATATTTATTTCATAATAATCTTTACTTGCTTTATTTTTTATTGCGCTTATTGCTTCACTCAATTCAGTCGTAGTAATTTCGTTAAACCCAAACTCTATTTTGTTTTTTATGTTACATGACTAAAGTAAACTAACTGGGTCAATATTTGATTTAGGAATATTACTAGTTATTTCATTTACGATATTTAAAAAAAATTAATTTAGGCCATCAGAGTGAAATTCGTTAGAAAATTGTCCTCTCATTGTAAGACTACCCTCACGTTTGCTATTCATTACGTTCCATATACCTTTTGATATATTATTTGAGCTTAATATATATTTATCATTGGCGATCTTTTTAGTTTCTTTTATTTTACCTCCGTATATCAATAATATTTTATACTTTCAATAGTTACGAAATATTCAGTCAAAGAACTTGATTTATATTTTGACACCTTCCTACCCTTTTCCACCGCTTACGGAGGGTGTAAATACCTTTACGAATGAATTTCTATATTTTTTTTCGAAAATGTTACATAGTCACTGTGATGATAGGCACATTTCGGATAAAGGTGGAGCAATTCAGTTGGGGAAAACAATCAATGATAGGTGCAGGATTTTTTCCAAGGCACCCCCTTGATTGTTCAGAACCTTAAAGTTGTTAATGACACGGCTGAAAGAACCGTTAAACTCATGGAGGTGTTGAACTCATAGCGTTTTAACTAAGAAAGAGGGGGGATCAGAAACAGTCTCTGCTACAAGTGGTAAAGAACTACCGTAGGAGGTTTCCAGACAGTAGCAAAAAGACGAATGTTTAAAGTTTTACAAGTTTTTTGTAGTTTCCATTTCTTTTGTGTCCAATACCAAGTATTTTCATTGTTCTCTTTATTTAAAAGACATAATTTTTACCGCTTGCTGATTTACTAATTATTTATAGATGTTCCTACTTCAATCTACAAAACAAGGTCATTGAAGCAAGTCTTACGGTTGTTCCATTAAGTTTAAATTTTACAGGACTTTTTATTTTCCGATGTGGAAACATTTTAAGGGGCGAGACAGTCTGAATTAAAAAAAGTGCTATAAATAAGGACTACAATATGGGTAAATACACTGTAGAGAAAAAAATTGGACCATTAAGCCATAGGCAATAAGTATTAAGTTAGAAGTAAGGTGATAATCTACTTTTTATAAATTATAAATTCAAAATGTTAAAACCTCAAATTAAAGTACTGCAAGCCCATGTCAGCAACAATCGCGTAACACAGTCACTAAAAGTACTTAAACTTAAATATTCTCACCTATCGCATATCCTCCAGAATCCTCAATACTCCGAATACCAACCATAGAACCAAATAAAAATGAGCACTGCCATCAACCACGCCGCGGCCATTAAGCGCTTGGAGGCCCTTTTCAATGACACAAAAATCGACCAAAAGCCTACTTCGGAAATTCACGTAGAGGTTGACTCAAAACTCAGTGCGAACTGTGATGTGCATGGAAAAACTAGCAGGAGAGGATCTCTAGGAAGTGTGCTTCATATTACGAACCGAAGAGATTCCCTTGGAAATGTGATAAGTCAGAAAAGGGAGCCGAATTATCACCATCCTGGTTATTTTGGGAATGGGGTTTTGGGGCCCAGAAGGGAGTCCATGCCTGCTCTCAATAATCAGAACAACAATTATGGGTATTATAGGTAAGTAATTTTATTTGATTTTTTGTTATTTTGAGTCGTTTTGGTACAGAAAGTAGACCCATTCCAGGTTTATATTTGACGATTTATGTTTTGATTTGAGGCTGTAATGACAGGATGCAAAATTTTATATACAATTTTACATTGTCATACAGTATGTAAATACACTGCCATGTACTGTTTTTCTCTTCTTATCGCACAATTGGAAAGAATGTTGTGAGAAACAAATAGTAACATGTTTCTTCGTCATAGTATACCCTTAGCTATATCTTTGCGGACATATTTGTATTTCTACTACAAAATAAAAGTAAGGTGTCTGTTGTATACGTACAAATGCATGATAATATATTGACCCAAAAGAAGCAAACATTTTTTTTGCTTTACTTAAATTAATTATTTTCTTAAAATACGATATTTTCAGGCCAGACCGTATATATATATATAATATTGTGTAGGTCACTTCTACAGGACAAACTAAAATCAAGTTCAATGTCTTTTTGTGACCTACATCTTCCTTTTTATTATGTTTATTGTATTGATAATGATACAAAAAAACTTAAAAAAAAACGCCGGTGTCTCTTTCATAAAAGGAATCCTCTGTTATCGGCGTCGGCATTCAAAGAAAATGTTCATGTGTGTTTCATATTTCTTTAGCTCTAAGTAGGAACTTACTAATCATACAGTGTTGACAATATATATAGTCTAAGAGCTAGTGAACATTTTTCTTTCATTACTCGAAGTAGGCTAAAAATTTGCCAATAGGTTGCCATAGGGGCAATGAGTTGCCATCTCGAACGTTTCGACTTGGCGATGGGCAGCAGGGGGTGTAAGAACACCCTAAAGTCGTAAAATAGTAGTCGAAATTTTCATTATTGCAAGTTGGTTGAAATTTCGTATTTTGCTTGAATTCAGGTATATGAATAACCATGCAAATTGTCAGACAAAAATTTCAGGCAGCAGGGGGTGTAAAAACACCTCAAACATGCATTTTTTTACGTGAAATGTTTATTATTTGCTCCTGGCTGACAATTGAATGTGTTATTTTAGAGACTTTTTTGACCGTGTAATTTACTTTTCAGACAAAAATTCGGGGCAGCACACTCTGTAAATACGTTGCAAACTTCAAGCGCGCCATATATTTCAAAAAGAGATTTCGATTTCTATGGCGCAATGATTTTGTGTTTTTTTTTAAATATTCTGGAAGTGATTTTAAACAAAAAAAAAATAATAAAAAGTATTGATATCACGCTAAATTTTGAAGATACACTCCATTCTCCGATTAAACAATTAATCCATCTTTTTAACTATTTCATTTATTAAAAAAATGCATATGAACATTTACGTTGGCAATTTAATTTTCTATAAAAGGTATTAAATGACTTTTTTGGTTATCTCACTTGATTCTCGAGATGTAAGCTGAAGTATAAAAAAACGATTTAATTTTTTCGGACTGAAATTTTATAATAGATCAATCAATGCGCAAAATCTTCTGAACTATGTATTTTATTGAAAAAATACTCACAATCTTTTACATACAAATTTATTTATTTTTAAACAAAACATTTCCAATGACTGTTTATTGTATTTCGCTTAGTTAATATATATTAATATTTTTTAGTATATTTTAATTATAAATTTCAAAGAACGAAAAAATTAAATCGTTTTTTTTATACTTCAGCTTACATCTCGAGAATCAAGTGAGATAACAAAAAAAGTCATTTAAAGAAAATTAAATTGCCAACGTAAATGCTCATATGCATTTTTTTTAATAATTGAAATAGCTAAAAAGATATCGTGGATTAATTGTTTAATCGGAGAATGGAATGTATCTTCAAAATTAAGCGTGATATCAATACTTTTTATTCTTTTTTTTTGTTTAAAATCACTTCCAAAATATAAAAAAAAAACAAAATCATTGCGCTACAGTAGCGGTTGTCAACCTGTGGGTCGCGACCCCCTGGGGGGTCGCGAAGCAATTCCAAGGGGGTCCCGAGCTATTGAGAAAAAACCAATAAAGTTAAATCATTTATTCTAAAATCTAAAAATCTAAATATTACACACATACAATTTTAATGAAACCAATTTTTAATGGGAAATCATACAAGAAGCTATAACAAGAAATTTTAGAATTTGATTGATTTTAGATTTTATTAACGGAGATCAAGATTGGGGGTCGGGAAAGGGTAAACTTGTTTTTTCTTTTTGTAAGGGGGTCGTGGTTCGAAAAAGGTTGAAAACCGCTGCGCTACAGAAATCGAAATCTTTTTTTGAAATATATGGCTTGAGGTCACTGGCGGTCGGCTGAGAGGAAAGTTTGCAACGTATTTACCGAATTTTTGTCTGACAATTAAATTACTATATTCAAATATTTTATTGGAAATTTTCATTTTTATCAAAACTTAGTTCCGGAATCTCCCGAAAATTTCCTGGGAACTTTCATTGTAAAGTTTGCTTTATCCATCTCTGCCTATTTCTAATTAATTTTAAATCAAAAAATAAGTTTGAGTTAGAAAAAAAATGTATAAGAATTTTTTACATATTTTGGGCCAACATGTCATCCTGCAAAATATTTGTACGTATACAGCAAAAACCCTGTATCTTAGCCGGAATAGGAGGATAGTGATCAATTGAACTGTCAGTAATGTCAAGCGGCACTTATCACTAAGCTACGTTGATTTGGCAAACGTTTGAAAAAATTATTTTGAATTACAGCCTCTCTAAATTTAAACGCCAATAGGCAGGGCCGGCCTAAATCCTTCAAGCGCCCTCGTGCGAAATTTTGAAAGGCGTCCCTTTTTCTGGACAAGTCAAAAAAAATGTCTTCGTCCTCATAAACTTTACTAGAAAGAAAAATGTATTAAGCTCGTGGCGCACCTTATATTAGGCTCATGCTGCCCTCGTGCGGGGCACGGTCGCGCCCCTCCCCAAAGGCCGGCCCTATTACTACTTTCCCAGGCTCCTATCCAGGCTAAGGTACAGAAATTTTTATTAAGAGATATGAAACTGTATAAGTAATAATTTTTTAGGTACAAACTTGTTCATTGAAAATTAACTCAAAAATTAATCTATTTGAACCTTGAACCTCACGATTCGAAATTCTCTAACTTAATACAATCAGCGTTTAAAAAAATATAACTTTCTGAAATATTAAAATTTAATGTATTGGTTTATAACCCAGTCAATGAATACAATGATCTTGCAAAAGGTCGGGAAGTTTTGAAACTTGTTACATACTTAGATCTTGAGGTCCTCAATGAGCACATGAATTTGCGAACACGGCGTGGCGCCGCTCGCGACGCCATCTTGAAAAAATGGCGCATGAAATTAGAAAATTATCTTCCTTACCGTACGTATTTATTCAAAATTATTCCCTATTAAATTGTCTACAATTTAGCTCTATACTATTTTTTTGTATGATTAATATTTACAGAGATATAGCATCTTCAATTGGAAAAACGAGTTTTGCCTTAAAATATAAAGCATTTTGTTTCACCAACTATTGGCAACGGTTGCCCGACGTTAGGGGGACAATGTTTTATCACCTATAGCGACGCTATAGATGAAAAAAAAATGTAAGTTGTGATATTTTTCTCGTTTCCACACCACCTGAGGTAGAGAAATCGGCGCGTTTTTTTTATGTGGTATCCCCAGTAGGCCTAATCCACAGATCTGACTATCTAAGTCAAAGACTCGACGGACCGGCGCAATCATCATCCGACATCTCCGCATCTTCTATGACATCCTCAGCAACACTATTTATATTCTGAAGCACGTCAAGTTCGTCGTCATGGTCATCATCCAGACATATGTCGACTACATTGCTGCATGCATTTCCATTGCAAACAGCACACATCCTGGAGCATTTCAAACCCGCTTTGCGGCAGCTACACGCGGCACCACAACCTTTTTGACATTTGCAAGAAATGCAATTGAGAAGGTTAGCTGGAAGAGGTTCTTTCTGCGTAGTTATGGCAATCAGGCCATCTCTGGATTTTTTCCACCCCCAATCGAGTGGATTTTTCTGCACACCAAGCCACTGTTGAACTTGATGGTACGTTCTATATGAATGCTGTCGGGCGGCCTCGGTTGTTGGTGGTAGAGAAGCAAGATGGAAGGTACGTTTTGCAGCACACTTGGCAAAAAGGTTATACCGAAGTGAGTTGAGGGTGGAATTGGTTTCGAAATTTTTCGCGTATAATTCAATTAAAAAATTTTCGCCAGCCTCAGCAATGCTAGCGGGTTCAGCATCACGATTTTTGAAAATACCAATGATGTCACTGAGAGACCGAGAGTTTCCGATTGTTTTAAAAAATTTCACGGCTCACAAACTCTCGATTATGGAATTACACTTAGTCGCTGTCTAGCAGCCGGCTCCCCACCAAAGATTTTTAAAGAGTGTGGTAATAGACGTTGCTGGGGGTAGAGGCAAGAAGGGGGGGGGATGTATTAGGTGTTAACGTATCACTGCTAGTGTAGTTGGGTCAATATTCATCATTTGAAAAATAAACGTACTTTTATACATCTAAAAAATGCGCTGTAAGACAAAACTTAATTTTTTTCCGAATCTGAGAAGCTGTATCTCTGTAAATATTGATCGGACAAAAAAATAGTAACATTTTGAATAGAGGTATTTTTCCAATAAAAGGTACGGTAAGGAAGATATGGCTAATTTTCTAATTTCATGCGCCATTTTTTCAAGATGGCGTCGCGAGCGGCGCCACGCCGTGTTCACAAAATCAGGTGCTCATTGAGGACCTCAAGATCTAGATATGTGCCAAGTTTCAAAACTTCCCGACCTTTTGCAAACAAACTCTGTTTTTATGTATTCATTGATTGGGTTATTATTAGAAAATAAAATTTCAGATCGTATTTCAGGTTTTCGTTTTTGCCGTTTTTGAGACGACACACAGTGGAAAATTTTTCAATTTTTTTAGACAAAAATCCGTCTACAATGCAATTATTAATGGATTTTAAATTTTTTTTTTTTTTAATAATTGTTAGGTATCACTCGATGTTTGAGCACTGCCCAAATTTTAAAAATGTTCAACATAACCTCAAAAAATCCTATAAATATATGAAATTCGTGTATTTTAAATGCGAATTTCTGTTTTTTAAAAGTTTTACTCAGAAAATATCCTTTACTACATGTTTTTTGGGTCGCTGATTAAGAAAAATGGGGTCCCGTTAACCAGAAATTGATATAACACCTTTAAAATGCCGAAAAACACCCCTAATAGGGATTTTTTTGAAATATTCTTATTGACGTTTTTAAAATTTGGGCAGTGCTAAAACATCGAGTGATATCTAACAATTATTTAAAAAAAAAAAAATTTCAAATCCATTAATAATTGAAAAAATTCCCACTGTGCGACATTGTGATTCTCGATTCTCCCCCCATAGTGTGAGGCCTTAGTAATTTTAGTATACAGTCGTACTTTTTGTTGCACCTTTAAGTTTATCATTTCCACATTTGCGATAAGTATGTCGGCCATTTACGTGCCACTTAGCGTTTTCTTTAACCTGGTCCTAATTTATTTATGAACGCATTAAATTAAATGTAGTTAGTTATGCTTCGTGATTTTCAATTAATCCTAATTGATGCAATGATTAATTAATTATGATTTTTCTCTAATAAGCAGTCGATAATTATTACGAAGTATTACAGTAAGTGAGCAGTAATAAATCAGACACGACATTTATTAACTATGCTATATTAATTACGTAGGTCAACAAAAAAAAAGGATCAGAACCATCTTATTCTATATTTTTTTGACATGCCGTAACCGATTCTGATTTTTAAAAAAATTCTGTCTCATCAGTTTTTGTCTGCATCCTCTTTTATCTCCTAAAAAGGGCAAAAAGGGTTTTGTCCTAAGGTTTTCATTTAACTTTTCTGAAGTGTTGCGACGTGCTGAATCCAATTTTGGATAAAAATAAAATTTCTATCGTGTCAGCTTTCATCTACCATCCCCTGAAAAGGGCAAAAAGGGCCTTGTTTTGTCCTAATGTTCTGATCTAACTTTTCCACGTATTTTGAACCCAAATTTGGAGAAAAAAAATCTATCATGTCAGTTTTTTTTCTATCACCCTTTTTATCCCCTAAAAAGGACAAAAAAAAAAGTGTTGTCCTAATTTTCCTGAAATATTTTGATGTGCTGAAACCAGTTTTGGTCAAAAAAAAATTTATCTTGTTCCATATACAATTATTCTCACATTCAAATTTTTTTCGTTGTGAGAATCTTGGGTAGCAAATCTGGATGTGGAAGTAGTGATTCCTTGGGCAGCGGTTTTTTAGATTATTTTTCTTGGGGTCACTTAAAGAGTGGACATTAATGGCAGAGATCAATTAATTCAAAGTATTGTTGAATGCCACAACGAAATTAAAAACAGTCCAGATGTGATAAGATCAATCGATCATCTCGTGAACTGCACTAGAAAATATACTGAGGCTGAGGAAGACATTTTGAACATATAATTTAATTATTAGCCCTGTCAATGAACGTTCAATAAGGGGGTCTAGAAGAAAATGCCGAGATCCCATTTTTTGACTTGAGGGGCCATACATAAATGACGTCACGCTCCAGGGGGGCGAGGGGCTCGTAATTATGTGACTAAGTGTGATAAGGGGAGGGGGGGGGGGGGTCTGACTCAGTGTGACGTAACAAATGGTGAACGAATCAAGAAAAGAAAATAATGTAAATTTTTTTTTTTGAGTTTTAGTAGGATTGCGCCCATGAGGTGGTAAATTTTTTTTTGGATTCCCACTAGTACCCCTCCCCATGAGGCGTTAAAAAAATTTTTTTTTTATTTCTACTAGCATCCCCCCCCCCCATGAATCGGTAAAAAATTTTTTTTTGGAATTCCACTAGCACCCCCGTTCAAAATTTTTTTTTTGGATTTCCACTAGCACCCACCCATGAGGCGTTAAATTTTTTTTTTTTTGGATTTCTACCCCCCATGAGGCGAAAAATATCGTGAATAATAAATAACGGAATCGAAAAAACATATGGGGAATCTCTAAAAGCGTGAAGTAATTTTTTTGGGGGGTCTAACTCAGCGTGACAAAACGTGACAATTGGGAGGGGTCTAAAATGTCAAAAATTGGCGTGACGTCATTTATGGATGGCCCCTGAGGGCCAGGGGCGGACTAACCGGGTGCGGGGCCCTGGACTATCAATGCTTTGGGGCCCTTCCCATCTCATAAGATAACATTTTTTTGAGATCAGGTCAGATCACGCACCACCACGTCACGTTTCACTTTGTTTTGGCTAAATACTAAACTATAACAAGCTAAAAACGTACTCTTCGCCAATTTACTGAGCTTTTTATATATAATTGTTACACATTCTATAGGATACTCTTCGCAGTTTTCTTGTAAATAATGTTAGTTTTTGGACATCCTAAATTTTGTGATATAAACTTTGTTGTGAAAAAAATTGTATGAAAAAAAAATCCAACCTGCGGGATTCGAACACGGGACCCTTGGATTGCAACGAAAAGCTTTAGCCGCTGCGCCACCACCTGTTGCTACGAAAATTGATTGTCTGTAATATATATCTGTCGACATTCATACATATTTCACTTCTAAGAAATATTAGTAAACTTCATACACAAAAAAAAATTTGTTATGGAAATAATATCTCGCGATTTCCATTTTAGTACAAGCCACAAAAATTAACAAAAAAATTTTTTTTTTAAATTAAATAATTAATAACTTTTTTATTTACTGATCGATTTTCTTCAAAAACAATAGGGTTCTTCCTCTAGCTAACACTAACTTATTTTCTAAATTTCAATACAATCGGACTTTTCTTTCTTAAGTTATCGTGCTTACAAGAAACGTGACGGACGGACAGACGGACGGACAGACGGACATTTTGAAAGTTGTTCAGAATTCGTTCACTAACACAATGATATGAAAATTTTTTCTCTACGAGCGATATTTACGATTTTAGAAATGTGCCGATCAAATACAATATACTCTTCGTTTTTGCGAAGAGTATAATAATAATAGCGACCCAACAAACACAAAAGATCGGGCCATCACTGGGCCAGAAATGAAACTTCTGGCCCTATGATGGCCCACTGGAGGGCCGACCTCTTGTATTTGTAGGGGAGTAGCGAGTAGCCGCATTACACTGGGCCTTGGTTGTGACTGGTCAAATCCAGATGCATACAGTGGCGCAGAGACTGTGGATTGGAATGCGAAAGCACACGAGCAAAAAACGTTATATATAATTTTATATTTATTATTTATACCGCCAATGAGATCATCAGTACAGAGCAGAGTCATAATCATATCGTATTTGGTTTTAAGTCCTTTTTCAGTGTTCGGGGGCCCCTTCAGTATCCGGGGCCCTGGGCTTAAGCCCCTAAAGCCCCCCCTTTAGTCCGCCCCTGCTGAGGGCTGTGTTTGGACTATTTAGGAGGTAAACATACCAATAGTCCCCGAACATAGGAGGTGCGAGGGTACAGGGGGTCACTCATAATAATCGTATTAAAAATACCATGTTCCAAATTTTAGGGTAACATTGATATATCATCTAATTTAAATAACGTTGGTTTGAATCTAACATACACCCGGTATATTGCGGTTTATAAATCTTATACATCAACGGGTTTCACCTCTAATTTGAGTGCTAATAAATGGATTTTGATGAAACATTAAGCACTGTGTTTGTAATGACGTTAATAAAAAAGTTGAAAAAAAAGATTACAGTAGGAAAAGATCGGAAGGGGTAGAAAACACCTCTTTTATCACGGGTTTCGTAACTTGTAGAATTAGGTCAAAAATGAAAAAGAAAACAATATATTTATCTTTTTTTGGCCCAAAATAAGATGATTTTACTCTTGTGAATTTTTTGAAAGAATGCGTATTTTCGAGATATGGCCATTCGAAAATTCCTAAAAGTGAGGGAGGGGAAATCTAAAAGTTGAAAAAAAAACTGAAAAAATTCAGGTGAAATATCATCAAAATACAAGACTTTTCTTTATTTGCAATTTTTCTGTAAAGTGCGTTTTCACCGAGTTTTTCCGGAAAAACATGAAAACTGCCTCTTTCTTTGAAATTCTAGCGCTTTAAAAATATGCAATTTAGAAATTTGAAAAAATTCACACGTGTGCACTCAGGCCTTCTAAACATTTTTTGTCTCTTGGAATTTTTTTTGTAACTTGCTAATTTTCGAGTTACAGGCAGCTTTTCACGATAAATAATGTACTACATTTTTGCACATTAAAAAACACATGAAAATTCGTAAAATGAGCGTGATTTATAATATTATTATAAAAAAAATATGAAACCTATATAGTTATACTATTTTCAAAGGTTCAATATAATTTTTAAATTGAAAATTTTAAAAAAGTTTTCAAGAAATGTTATACATTATTTATCGTGAAAAGCTGCCTGTATCTCGGAAAATTAGCAAGTTACAAAAAAAATCCAAGGGACAAAAAATATTTAGAAGGCCTCAGTGCATACGTCTGAATTTTTTCAAATTTTTATATTACATATTTTTAAAGCGCTACGATTTCAAAAAAGTTTTTCATGTTTTTCCGGAAAAACTAGGTGAAAACGAACTTTACAGAAAAGTTGCAAATAAAAAAGTCTTGTATTTCGATGGTACATTCACCTGAATTTTTTCAGATTTTTTTTTTCAACCTTTACATTTCCGCTCCCCCACTTTTAGGAATTTTAGAGTGGCCATATCTCGAAAAATACGCATTTTTCAAAAAAAATTACAATAGTAAAAACATCTTACTTTGGAGCCAAAAAAGGTACATATATTATTATTATTATTATTATTATTTTGAACTAATTTCACAAGTTACCCTACAATCATTTCCTACTCTAATCTTTTTTTCAACTTTTTTATTAACGTCATTACAAACACATTGCACAAGGTTTCATCAAAAGCCATTCATTAGCACTCATTAGAGATTTTGGTCATTTTAGCGATCCGTTGACTGGACTAATCTTCATATTTTTGTAGGCTTAATCAAAAACCTTAATAACATTTTGCTCTGAACTTAACATAACCTATTTTACGTAAGAGTGAGAGTTTGTAGGCCTCTGGTTATTACCATGTATTACAGATAAGGCCCAATTTCAATAGGGATTATTGTACTATGCTGTTTTCCATATCTTCCAAATTGAAATTAAATATTTTAAGTCTAACAGAAGTTATCGTGTTTACAAGAAACAGTATACACGCGTATTATATACATTACTAATCTTATATTCGGTATATATGTTCAGGGTTAAGTGTTAAAGAACCATAAATGTAAGGTTAACTTCGCCCTTAATAAAGACATGTTATTATTATTATTATTATATACACGCACACACACTTACAGACACAAAGACATTTTTTATTCGATATTTGAATTTAATCTGCTGTGAAGCGGATATTTGTATAATTTTTTTTTCTACGATTATTAATTTTTTTTTTTCAATTTATAATAAAGTTAGAATACAGTTAAAAGATATACAATCCATTACTGAACCATAACAGATACGAAAAAAAATTATAGAAACATTATTATAGAAAATTTAGTCAGCTTTAATTTTGCATATAGCCACTTTTTGACTATGGCTAACCGTTTTCGAGATATGAGCGACAAACAAAAAACCGGGACCTTCTTCGTGCCCCCCCTGCACCCCCGCACCTCCTAAGTCGAGGACTTTTGGTATGTTTACCTCCTAAATAGTCCAAGTCAAAAATTGTAATCTCGACATTTCCCTCTAGAAACCATTCATTGACAGGACTATATAGTTCTAATTTATAATAGTATATAGTAATACAAGCACAGAAGAAGAAACAATCAGAATATACTCTCCCGTTGGCGGGAAAAGTTCGCGCATCTACATCGCGCACTGTCAGTCTCGGGCGGAATTGTAAAAAATCGTGCCAGGCCCGGATCACGGATTTCTTCTGTAACCGGATCGTCAGCGACAAATGGCGTGATCTCGCCTCGTGATACAGTTTGTATCATGATGCCGCCTAATTAGTTAAGAAACGTTGAAAATCTAAAACAAATATTTGTCTTCATCTAATGTTTCACAGGTTTTCTGATTCTCTTCCGGGCCGTTCCTAAAAGGGGTAAAAAATATTGAGTACTCTCCCGAACTCGCCCAACAATAGTATGGCGGAGATTTACAACACGAGATCAAAGGATTTTTTGCCGACATTCCCTTCTGATTGTTTCTTCTTCTGTGATACAAGTGTGGCAAGAGCTTCATTTCAGTATCCTATTGTAACGTGCTTACACCCTTTTTGTAAACACTCTGTATCGTGGGTTCGGAAATTATAACAACCAGGGTAACACTAAACACTAATTTATTAACTACTAATTACAACCAATAACTACTTGGCTAATAATACACTGTGTACTACAATTCAGTTATTCAGTCACTTTATCACTGTGTTTACTCTCTGACCATTTCAACTGACAATTAGTACTGCACTAACTTCTCTCCTTTTGGTTTACTCCATGCCTTATATACCTACAGATGACAGATCTCGAAGTTTCTGTGATGATGTCACATTCTCCAGATGGTTCCAGAATAGATATGCCATCTCTCTAGATCTTCTAGTATGTTCTTTCTCTGGTAGGTGCAAATACTGCAAATCTCTATATTTAGGCAGACATCCAATCAATTAATCGCATTCTGTGTTGCCTACAGTCTAGGGGTTGAAATACATTACACTGCCCCCTCCTTAAGCCTGAACGTCCCGGTCAGGCAATTCAGCCTTTTCCACATACTTCGCCAGTCTATCCAGGTGTACGATTTTCATCCTTGACTTCTTACTTCGTTGAATCCGATATATGACATCATTAATTCGGGTGATGACTGAATACGGTCCATCCCAAGGTGGTTGAAGCTTCGGGGATCTCCATTCTTTCCGCTGTGGATTGTACAGCCAGACCCGATCTCCCACCTTGAATCCTCCTGTACTCGCATTCTGATCATAACGAGCCTTCATTCGGTTACCAGCTTTGGTCAACTGCTCTTGGTTATTCTTCGGCTTTTCTCGACTTTCATTCGCATAGTTGGTTACGGAAAGTGGTTCCTTATTGGCAGCATAATTCTTGCACTTGAGACACCAAGCCTCTACATCTTGTCGACTATTAACCCAATAGAACCGTTCCCGTACTGTACTCAACGTCTTGTTTACTCCAAGGTGTCCGCCGAATGTTTCATTGTGCGCTTTCTGGAGTACTTCTGGTACACGACACCTGGGAATCACTAAACGCATGGCAACCTGTTTCCCATCCGGGCTTTCCCATGCTCTTCTCAATAGCCCATCTAAGACTCTCAGTGAATCCCATTGCGACCACAAAGCCTTCACTCCTACTCCTTGGTTTGAAACATCCTTCCATTCTGGTCGGGTTTCTTTGTCCTTTGCTCGCAATATGGGTCCAATTTCTGCATCACTCAGCTGCTCTTGTCTTAAAGCTTCCTTTGTCCAATTCTCTGGAATGTCTTTCATTTCGTTTACACAGCCTTGTGATGGTAGACTACTCGTGATTCTTCGAAGCTTTATTTCTCTGGGCGCATTCTTTTCTTCAGCCAGCACCGCCCCCCTGGTACTGTTTTCCTGCTTCTCTTCAACATTCACAGCATTTATTCGATTCTCTGAGTTCTGCTGTCGACAGTCTCGTTTCATATGTCCCATCTTGCCGCAGTTGTAACATTTAATACCACCACTCGGCTTTCCTTTATTTTGCTGTTTTTCCTGCTTTCCGAGGTCATCCAGTTTATCAAATAATTTGGTAAACATTTTCTGCATGTCGGTCAACATAGGATTCCGGTTCATTGCTGGTTGTAATTCTTCGAGAGTCACAGCTCGCACTTCTGACCGCTGGGTGACTTTAAAGGCAGCCTCTACTTCAAGGGCACGCACCAAAGCCTCGCTAATACTTTGATGTCTCGTCAGCCTCAGAATTCGCCTGACCTCTTCGTCCCTTATGCCTTCTAAAAAGGCTCCCACGGCTAACTGCTCCTGAAATTCTCTAGGTGCACTCGGATACGCCAGGTGTGCCAGTCTCTCCATCGCAGCTTCAAATTCTTGCAGACTTTCTCCAGCTTTTTGAACCCGTGACTTTAGCTGAGCCTGGTATACTTGAACGAGGTGTTGGTCGCCATACCTCAAGTCCAATGCAGCTTCCAGAACTTTGAAGTCTCTTTGTTTCTCCACCGGGATGATCTGAAGCAACTCTGAGGCTTGGCCCCTTAGCGCCAGAACTAATGCCATAGCCTTTTCCTTGTTATCCCAGTTATTTGCACTTGCAGCCGCCTCAAATTGTCTCTTGTAGGTTGTCCATGAACTTAGGCCGTCAAAGGAGGGAGGTTTTAACCGAGGGCCTGACAATGTTACTAGCTGGCCTCCTTTCTCAACCAATTGTCGCTTAAGTCGCTCTACTTCTCCTTCGACCTCACTCATCTTTCTTTTGATTTGACTGACTTCAGCCTTTATATCCTCCTTGATTTTGTTAATGATTGAATTCATAGCATCATGTTGGATTTTCATTTGTTCGTTCAGGATTTTCCTCAGTTCTTCCTGGCGTCTTTCTTGTTCTTCTTTCTCCTCTTGACGTCTTCTTTCTTGCTGTTCCTTTTCTTTTTGACGTCTTCTTTCTTGTTCTTCTTTTTCTTTTTGACGACGCTTTTCTTCTTCTTGCCGTCTTCTTTCTTGTTCTTTTTCTTCTCGACGCCGCTTCTCTTCCTCTTGACGTTGTCTTTCTTGTCTTTCTTTCTCTTCTTTTTCTTCTTGATGTCTTCTCTCTTGTTCTTCTTTTTCTTTTTGACGAAGCTTCTCTTTCTCTTGTCTTTTTTCTTGCTCTTCTTGACGACGCTTTTTTTCCTCTTGTCGTCTTTTTTCTTGCTCTTCTTTTTCTTCTTGACGCCGCTTTTCTTCCTCTTGTCGTTTTCTTTCATACTCTTCTTTTTCTTTTTGTCGTTTTCTTTCATACTCTTCTTTTTCTTTTTGTCGTTTTCTTTCATACTCTTCTTTTTCTTCTTGACGTTGCTGGGCCATCGTCCTCATTAATTTCGCAAATAGGTCCTGTATTTGTTTCTCAGCTGCCATGTTTTTGGCAAAATAAAACTATCACGTCAATGGAACTTTCCAGAAAAATCTCAAACAGCACGAAAAAGTCTTATCCAGAGTCTTTTGTCACTATCCAGTAGTTCTAGTAATTTTCACGCACTAGCACAAATGAATCTTTTTCAGTGTCTCTGTCACTTTCCCGAAAACGCACTTTTTCACAGTTTCGAGTCCAAAAATAGTCCTTAAACAATGTCCCGTTAATCAATTCCCAGTGTCACCACTAATTCCCAAGAAGAACACTGTAGAAACCTCTTCTTGAACAGTCCAGAAATCTTCTGTTATAATTCCGCTTCTGACACCAATTGTAACGTGCTTACACCCTTTTTGTAAACACCCTGTATCGTGGGTTCGGAAATTATAACAACAGGGTAACACTAAACACTAATTTATTAACTACTAATTACAACCAATAACTACTTGGCTAATAATACACTGTGTACTACAATTCAGTTATTCAGTCACTTTATCACTGTGTTTACTCTCTGACCATTTCAACTGACAATTAGTACTGCACTAACTTCTCTCCTTTTGGTTTACTCCATGCCTTATATACCTACAGATGACAGATCTCGAAGTTTCTGTGATGATGTCACATTCTCCAGATGGTTCCAGAATAGATATGCCATCTCTCTAGATCTTCTAGTATGTTCTTTCTCTGGTAGGTGCAAATACTGCAAATCTCTATATTTAGGCAGACATCCAATCAATTAATCGCATTCTGTGTTGCCTACAGTCTAGGGGTTGAAATACATTACACTATCATACGAGTTTTCCACTGAAGCTTGCCACATGTGTGTTATATACTGTTTTCTACTGTTGTGAAGTTATTTCTCTTAAAGTCTTTCGAAAATTTTAAATTTGCTGCCTTTCAGATTTTATTTAAAATAATGAAGATCAAGTATTGCTCAAACGGTTGTCAGCTCTAACAAACAAAGCAAATTGTTTTTTTTCAAAAATAAACTGTAAATGTGCGGCAAAGTGACATTTTCCGCAGTCATTTTGAAGTTACAAAATTTGACTTTCAACACAATTGTAGAAAAATACATATGACAATGACAATACTTAACAATATCTACATTTTTTTGTTTTTGGGGCTTATATTATTTTGTTGAATTTTGTTGTTATCTTGTTACTATGTGCATTATTGATATGCAACTTTGTTATTACAATTATTGTTGTTGTTAATAGATATGTTATGTTGCTGTATTACTGTCTTTAATAAATAAGAGGAATGAAATAGATTTCTTGATTCGGTGTCCTCTAACATTTATTTTTTTTATTAATTTTGCCCCTTCTATAAAATTTGGTAATTAAAATATAATGACTATTGCTGAAAAAAAAAGTACATGCCTAATTTAATAGTGGAGACATTTTTTAGCGCGTATCATTCATCGATATTTTCTGAAGTCACATATTGCATTATTTAGTGATTCCGAAGGCGGTAAAAATGTGGCAAAATTAATGAAGCCATTTTGTTCAGTTCTTTATGTCCTTTTCGAATTTAATATTGAAATTTAATAAAACATATACAGGGTATTGTTTTCTGGAAGAACAACAAAACATTTTTTTTCCCAAGTCCTGACCTGGATTTTTTGTATGTGTGTACAGGTACTTATAGACCAGGCAAATCTCAGTGTAAAATGGGTTTGGCGTGAACTATTTGGGGACAGTTGTTTGTTTATTGCAATGGATAGCTCTATTAATGTAGGATAATTACATAAAGTCGCAAAAAATCCCGACGTGAGCTAAAGCCGCCATTTAGAAAAAATGACCGCCAGAGACATTTTCTTTAAAATCATATATCTTAGTAACCGTTGCTCCGATTTTAGATTTCTTTTTTTATTCCATTCCTCACTTCACATTTTACAAAAAGTATGATTACATATTTTACGATAAATTAAACGATAAACTTAGGAAATTTAAAAATAATTTAAATATTACGGAAATTTAAACTTTTGTAAACTCGAGACGTTTGTACTGAAATTTCTAGTCAATTTTTGGAAAAATAATTTTAATAAAAGTTCTAGAGCACACAATTAGCTTTCATTTGTTTTTTAGCCGATGATACTAAGTCAAATATTAACGGAGCAATAGTTATTTATTTATAAAATTGTAATCATTTTTAATAATGTACATTAAGGTATAAAGAGTGTCCAGTCAGTGTTCTCTCGGAAGATTGTGCAAAACGGCTAACTTTATAAAAAAACTTTCTTAACAAAACTTTCAATGTTTCGTCTCTATAGGCGTCTGAATTTAAGATGCCAGCGCCAAAGTGGAGAACTCGTGAACTAATTATAGGCCGTTTGTTTATTTATTTGGCGAATACTTATATCGATTTTGTTCTGTTTATTGTTATTTTTGGCGTTAAAAATAATAACATTAATAATATATGACCTAAAGGTTTGCAAGATTTTGTTGTAAGTGATTTGCAAGATGTTAATGGCATTATTCAGCAAAATTCATATTTTTTAGGTTATCTGGTTTTCCCCTTGAAAAGTACAGTTTCTTCGACATAAACGGTGTCTGGCTAGTTAAATATTAATAAAATTAAATATTTCTTTAAATTTTTGTACAGTTGTAGTTTAAATCACTTTTTTTTCAGGAAACATGAGTGACATTTAGGTTAAGCATATTGCAATGTATGGAACATTTGGGAAGCACTAAAAATGTAAAAATTCTAATCGTGTGTATGAAGGGGAATATGTTTTAAATGCAGGACATATTATTTTGTGTGGTACAACCCATATTCAACACAAAACTTAATAAATGTGTATGCTCTATGTTTACAAACAAGTGTCAGATCATGAAATTAGTGGTAATACCTACATTGAATATAGGTAACTGAAAAGATATTTATTAATTCTTTAAGTAAAATAACTGAAACAGTATTTTGTAAAATATGAAATAGAAATATTCAGGGGTAAAACATAATAGTGCATGATGCAGTAGTATACATTACTTTTATAAATATACTGAAATTGCATATATTTACTTATTTCAAAAATTTCACTTGCAATGTGTGATTATTCAGGCCATTATTATTGCTACTCGGGCCCCTCGAGCCACGGTTATTTGCACGAGCTTTTTCCCTCTCAATGCTTGGTTAAAGGTGTCTACATCAAAGAGGGTATGCTGTGAACATTGTCGTGCCAATTCAACTTTCACGAGTTATCCCTGCAATTTACAAAGGATACCGACTAGGTTGGCTCCGGCAAATTGTATCTTGTGTAGCCCCTTTAAATGCTATCATATTTTTAATAACTTAGCATCTCAGTTTATCATTATTTACTTATTGTTGATATCATCGTACACTAAAGAGACAATGACAGAAAGGCCTATAATTAGTTTGACTATAGATCACCAGGTGGCGTACTGCTTATTTTCAGACGCCTATTACAACTTAAAATTATTTTCAATTATACAAGGTGTCACAAAAACGAGTCACACAAGAAAGTATATTTTTTTTAAATAGAACAGCCTGCATTTCCTTAACGCCAGTTAAGCCTCCAAGGGACCTGTATTACACCCTAAAATATTTTGCCAAGTAATTTTTTCTGTTTTTTTGGGCAGTTTACAAACATTTTTGACTGGCATATCTCCGCGATTTATTAATCGTCATTTCTAAAAATGTGGGATGTTGTTTGATAATGATGTATTTACTAAAAAACATTTTTGAAATAAATCTTTAGTATATTGGGTGTCCAAAATATTTGCGTACATTTCTTGATATTTAATTATTATTTTTCTCATTTTTCCTCACATTTTAGTATCTCTTTATTTTTATTTCAAACGTTTTTTGAGATATGATTATATCAAATAATTTTTACGTAAATTAAGGTGCTCTTTATTTTAGCATTAAAATCTATATTTTGTTTCACATTTTTTTCAATTTTTTTAAATGGAATGCCTGTAATTTTTTTAAATGGATGAGTAATGCTTACAATTTCTCACATTTTGATATCGTACACTTTCTTTTATGAACGGTTCTTGAGCAATAATTTTTTTCACGATATTGAAACTAACCTAACAACTGCTCAAAATGTCCACTATTTTGATTCAGGTAACACTGAGGTCTCTTGATAAGTGAGCACCTTACACAGTGTAACATATCAACATTTGTATGATTGAAACACCGACGAATCCTTTACATAATATCTTCTCGAGTCGTTGGTTCTACTTTATAAACGTCTGACTTCACAAATCCCCAAAGAAAAAAACCCACTGAAGTCAGGTCGGGTGACTTAGGCGGCCATGTAATGAGACCTAACATAATTTAATAAAATAATAAATTAGATATTATTTAACAGTTTATTAAAATATTGGACCTCTTCTTCCTATCCACCTTTCAGGAAACTGATTACTAATGGCCTGACGAACATTTCTACTAAAATGTGGTGGTGCACCTTCAAGTTGTAGTCACATATTATTTGCAATATAATCAGGAATATGCTCGATTATTTGTGGAAACGTATTTTGCGTAAAATCTAAGAAGGCTGCTCCATTCACATTTCCCTCAAAAAAGCGAGGATGAATAACATAATCATGTACAATTCCTTCCCTTACATTTAAACTCTGGTTCTGATTTTTCTGTGCAACATGAGGGTTTTCTCTGGCATAATAATGGAAATTGTGCCTATTCACAAATCCGTTGCGATGAAACGTTGATGGGGTTAAGTGGAAGAGCAGGGGGTACATTTAGTACCCATCTGAACTTCGCCCCGGTTTTAACACCAATAAAGTCGATTTATTATTATTATTATTATTATTATTAATCCGTGAACAATACAAATTTGAAAAATTCTTCATTTTCTCCAATTTGGTTTTGAGCCCACTGGCAAAAATTTAATCTACGATTTAAATCCACATCCCAAAGCTCTTGATGCAGCTGAGCTCGATGGCGAAACAGACATAGGAAAACACTAGATTCACAGACCTCTAAATCCCTACTTAACTCCCGAACACTTGCCGTAGCATTTTCGATTACCGCTAAAGTTATAGCCAGCTCATTTTCTTCATTACAATACATTTCGTGGTCTCACCTTCTTTTCATACGCAAAATTTCCAGTACGTTCAAAACGTTCTTTCAAATTTTCTAGAGACCTCACATCAGGACATCTTCTATAGGGATATTTTTGACCATACATTCTGGCCAATGCCAATAAACAATTTCCATCATATTCACCAATAACATAACATTTACCATAGATATTAAATCTTATTGACAATAATTATAATTCGTATTTTGAAATATTAACAATATTAATTCAACTTAGTCACGATAATCTTAAACACATTAGCGAAATATCATAGAATAGAGTGAAAAACAAGCGCAAAACAAATGACCAAAGCCCAAAGTCATACTAGATTTTAATGCTAAAATAAAAAGCACCTCAATTTACGCAAAACTTATTTGAAATAATCATGTCTCAAAAACGGTTTGAAATAAAAATTAAGTGTATAATATTAGAATGTGGGGAATTTTATGCTTTATTCATCCATGTAAAAAATATAGGCATTCCATTTAAAAAATTTGAGAAAAATAATAATTAAATAACAAGAAATGTAAACAAATATTTTGGACACCCGGTATAATAATAATTTATTTCAAAAACGTTTTTCAGTAAATCCATCATTATCGAATAACGCCCTACATTTTTAGAAAAAACAATTAATAAATCGCGGAGATATGGTAGTCAAAAAAATGTTTGTAATTTGCCAAAAAAACAGGAAAAAAATTATAACTTGGCAACGCTGCATCCGATTGGCAAAAAATTTCAAGGTGTAATTCAGAACCCTTAGACGCTTAACTGGCACCAAAAAATTAGAGAGTATTCCATTAAAAAAATTATACATTCTTGTGTAACTCCTTTTTGTGACACCTTGTATAATTGAAAATAATTTCACGTTATAGTACAGATGAAACGTTGAAAGTTTTGTTAAAAAGGTTTTTTTATAAAGTTACTCGTTTTTGCACAATCTTCCGAGGAAGCACTAACTGGACACCTTGTATATTTCCAAGAACTCAAGTCTTATTTTCTTCAGTTATCTTCTATTTTATGCCCAAATATGTAATAACACTTTCGATTGTACATAAAAATGGGAAGAGAACAAAAAAAAGAAATCCTAAATCGGAGCAATGGTTACTGAGATATGTCCTTCTAAAAGAAACTGTTCTGGCGGCCATTTTTTCTAAATGGTGGCTTTAGCTCACATTGGGATTTTTTGGGACTTTTATATCCTCATTCTACATGAATAGAGCTACCCATTTCGATAAAGAAATAGCTGTCCCCAGATAGTTCATACTCAAAACTGGATTTGCCTGCACTATTATTGAGGACACTAGTGTATTATATGTGCCAAATATGAACTTATTATTCCATTCCTTTACAAAGTAACAACCAAAAGAAATTTTGCCAAAAATACATAAAATACCCTGTATTTCATCAACGAGGGCCCAACTAGCTGTTTCTAAGGATGATTATGATTACCCTCGATGACCTTTATCTGCCATTAAAGCATGTCCGTTTCTTCGTGAAACACCCTGTATAAAAGTACCTTTAAACTCCTTTTCATCTTGCCAATGTGCGATCAATAGTTTACAGCTCTGAGAGATTTGTTGTACGCGTCGTCGTGTTAAAATGTAGGTACTTATTTCATGGATATCCTGGGCAGCGAAAGACCGTTGAAGAAGAAAGAAAAAAAAAACATTTTGAAGGGGATTTATAAAACTACGAAGTATCGTATGTGGTTTGTCAGATATTAAGCGTCCTTGTCATTTTGTGACGCTTTTGTGGAGTATCTGATACAGGATTAATAAATCTGTCAATCCCGAGCAGAATGATATACAATATGTCTGTATTCTCAACGTTGTCGTTCTTATAATTTTATAAAGGCTCGAATTTGTAGCTTGTGGTTTAAAGTTTTAAGGAAATTGCTTATTTTAAATTGGCAATTATTTCATTAGAATTCATTAAATTGGTGAGTCACTACTTCGTAATTTAATACAATTTATATAAATAATTCAACAAATATTTTTGAGGTCATGTGTGTATGTTCATTCCACGGTGGGAGAATCTTCCAATTATAATTAATGGTTTATCTTCCGTAAAAATTGTCTATTTGAATTGAATTTTGGTCAGTAGTTAGTTTTATATGTTCCATATTGATGGTTACTTCATTAAAAAATATGATGTGAGAGTGTGGCGTAGAGTTTGTTATTTGCAACTTTTATGAGGTATTTATGATATATTTTTATAAAAAATAATTAAACTGTCGACTCTATGGCACAGGAAAGCATCACCTCGGAATTTCCATTAGAACAAAAAATCTGTCTGACTCCTTCGACATTTTAAAATCCAAATTTAGAATTAGTGGGTTAGAGTTGTGGGTGAAAGCCTTTCCAATCTTGCAAACATATACACATATTCATCCTGACTCCCATATAAATTTTGGCTCGAAAATTATGCATGCCCAAGAAAATATATCACAACAATAATGCGCCTTAAATTTGGACATGCCTCTTACCCAACACATGTACAATAAATTTTCTGTCCTCAGAGAATTGTGATGTTTGCGATATTAAATTGATCTGGATCATATTTTCTTCTAGAGTTCTAAATACAGAGCAGCAAGTGACAGCTTATATAATAGCAATCCTATTAATTGTAATATTCAATCTCCTTTTATCATACTTTCTCTCCTCAGCCAACATAATAAACAAATAATTGATTGTATCATCGTTTTTTTAGAAATGAATGAATGTTTGAATAGGTTAGCTTCGTATCCTCTGTTGTTTTCCTTCGTTGCATCCGATAATCTACAGTGTCCTCTAATTTTGTTTGCTACAGAAAAATAAATTAATAACAATAATAATAATAATATTTTATTTCCACGTTTAAAATTTAACTGATATACAACAAAATGTAGAATTAGCTCTTAAAAACTAATGTATAAATGTAAATATAAGAGTAGTACCAAACATAAAAAAAACACTGCAATTATTGTTAACGAACAAGGTTAAAAACAAATAAATAAATAACATAAAGCATGTAAATGTAAAATGGCGAAATGTCAGCATTAAACAAAAAAATCGTCTAGGGTATAGCAAACTTTATTTACTAAAGATTTTTTTAGTTTTGTTTTAAAAATCTGAATATTTGGAGATGTTAATTTCATCTCTTAAAATGTTGAAACACTTACAGCTATTGTATATAAAACTTTTTTGGAACGTGTTGTCCGAAAGGAATTGGATTTAAACTGTTCCTTATGCCGTGTTTCGTACCCATGGCCTGTTCGATTGTTTAAGAACATAGACTTGTTTTTTATAAACGTATGTACAGATCTCCAATATATAAATACTCACTAAAGTTGAGATTCTAAAATTTTTAAAAGCATTTCTGCAAGTTTCCAAACATTTTAGTTCCATTATGCGTACTGCATATTTTTATAGAATGAAAATTCTGCTTACTTGTGAGCTATTTCCCCAATTAACTGTATATTACAGTAAAAGTCGACCTTCTCTATATAGGGGGTGCTCACAGATAATTCCCGGCAAGCTGATTTTTTCATGGTCGATGGAGAGGTGTCTCCCGAGTATCCGACCAAAAAGTCACAGTCCACACCCCTTGTTGCAATAGGGGTGGTTTCTTATTTTTTGTTTTTTTTTGAAATTTTCTCCAGTCTCCAAAAAAAAATTGGTTGGAGATTCAGGAGACAGTTCTCAATCAATCCTGCAAAAACCAGCTATTCAGCCTTTTGTTTGTATGTTTTCTGAGCCATAGTAAATAAATATGGTGAATGTTTTCCCATATAATGGGCGCTGGACCGTCAAAAATCAAAGTTACAAAAAAATTTTATTAGGCAAAGCTGTAGAGAATATTACTATGTACAAGCTGGAAAATTTCAAAAAAAAAACAAAAAATAAGAAACCACCCCTATTGCAACACCCTACAAGGGGTGTGGACTGTGACTTTTTGGTCGGATACTCGGTAGACACCCCTCCATCGACCCTGAAAAAATCAGCTTGCCGGGAGAAATTTTTTTGAAAAATGATATCTTTATTGGACTAGTACCATATTTTAAGCTCGAATGAAAGTTAGCATAATAAAGAGTAAGTAGATGCCCACACTACAATGATTCGACATAAATTTTAGCCCGAAACAAACGAGCAAGTATTTACATTTTTTTAGAAGATTATTCGAAATATTGTCAAAACCACTGGTTTGATGATTTAAGTTTTTTGATTAGGGACACAACATCCTGTTCAGATACAGAAGGTAAAAGGCATGTTTTTGGGGAAAATGGTACATTTGACATAAGAAAATTATAGTAATTCAAGGAGTTATATCTGTTGGGAAAATTAGTAAAATGCAAGTTGAAACCGTTGGCCACTTCTTCATTCCGCATTTTTACCCCATCCAACTTATAGTTATATTCGATGAATTCATGTTCTTTCCTTGTATTTTTCTAATAGTGCTCCACATAGCTTTTGATTTGTTATCCTGAATTCTTATCGTAATACTCTTTTTTAGTCTGTTGAAGTTTTAGCCTATACTGTTTATGCAAGTTTTTACTTAAATCTTTAAAAATTGGATTCTTTTTAGCAAGATCACTGTAAAGTGTTACTGTGTTTTTTAATTCAACGACGAGAACCGTATGTCCCTGTTTCTTTCTCCTTTGCTGATCTTCTATATTTGTTTTTCTTTTGTCGATATAGGTTAGTAGGAATAAATGATTTTTAGATAGCGGTTGGCTGAATGGCTAGTGAACAAATAACCAAGAAAACAAAAATCATAATTATAAACAAAAAACTCCAGCCTGTAATATTTTATACATAGTAACCAGACTCCATGAATGTCTTATTTATTACCTTGTACGTTTTACTCGCACAGTCATGGATTTTGGTTAACAATCTTTCAGTTTTCAGTGAACCCTTATAGATTTATAATTTTAATTTAGCCATAAAGTAATATTCAAAACAAAAATGGGTCTACTTTCAAATATACCTAACTAACCTAATGTACACTAACACCTTTAAAGAAACAACTTTTACCAACCTAGGCGTGGTTCTCTGGCCCTGCCTCACAGTCCAAGGAAAGAAGTTGAACACCCAAGCCAGTTCGCTTCCATGTTACGAAAAGATACCTTGGGATCTTCCACTGGCTCCCTGCGCAAAGAAAATATATCCAGCCGTCCTTGGGGCTCGAAAAGAGATATACTAGGAGGGTCGATGTCGTCGCTTAACAACAAAAATTTCTTACAAGTACCCGGACAGATTAGGAGAAATTCCAGGAATTATTCCACGGATTCCCTTGATGCGAAAAGGAACTCTTGGGACCCGGGTCGGCGTGGCAGCTCTGGGAGCTCAGTTGGATGGGAGGAGCCTATTTGGGAGGATAATAATCAAAAGGTTAGAATACCTGCAGGGTGTTAGCTTAAGGATTGTATAGTCCAAGGGATTTACAAGATATTAGAATTAACTCATTCTATTATTGTCAAATTACCTTTTCGCCTGTGATTGTTACACTAAGTACAGTTAGATGGTGTTTTTTGACAAGTATAAATGAGGACTAAAAAATAAAAATTATGTGTTTCACTGACTTTTTGGGAATGGAATGTTTCCATTTTCAAAGCTTGCAGTGGGGTAAAAATAAATTTCTTAAGAAAAATATAAATTTTTACGCACTAAAAATGATGAAAAAAGGTACAATTTTTTTAACAGTCGTAGAAAAAAAAAAACTTATTTTCACCTTTATGCCTTCAAATTTTTTTTATTTGTTCCTCCGATTAAAGAACTTATATCTAGATACATAACAGGCTATCTTTTCACTATATACCTTGTTTGCTCCTAACATAGTCACATTATATGTCCATTAAAAAGAATAGATGAACATCACATCCCATAGGCAACAGTGGCGTTGTGTGTGTAGAAAATGTGTAGAATGGTAAATATTTTCATTAAAATGAATTATTGCAATTCCTGCATTACCGGCTCTTTATATAACGTGACGTAGGCATACGATATTACAGTAAGATAAAACAGTAAGATAAATATGTATTGAAAGGATATTAAAATTTAATTGCTATTTACTTTATAACTGTAAACTGAACTTCATCATGTTACGACTATGGAACGATCGATTTTCTTCTTTTCTAAACTGCTTTCTGCAAACGGCATAGCACTTCACTATTTATTTGCACTAAATATATTGTCACTAAACTGTGTAAATATGAATAGAGAATATTATTTAGGTATTGAGCAAATCACAACTTAAAATAAAAAGACTTCTTCACCACATTTTGATCGAAAAACACGAAAAACGCTTATTAACATTAATGGTGGATATACTGTCAAAAGTGTCAAACTGAGATTATGATAATCAAACTGAACCGATGGTGCCCGAATCGGTCGCGGACAGATGACTAGCCAATCAAGAACTTATGGGAAGAAGTGCCTTAGATTGTGAATCTTTCGGGATCACACATAGTAATGCCATTATGTATCTAGATATAAGTTCTTTAATCGGAGATTTGTTCAAATGCTTGTACTTTGTGATTTTTTTTACAAAACTAAAATACTTTTACGTTGTTATAATGTACGTAAAAAACCAACAATTCAAAAAAATAAATAATCTTTTACGTTAATTAGAAGCCGAGATATCGTACTTTTTGCGTTTAAAAGACATTTCTAATGCAACAAAAATGGTGAAAATAAAGAAATATTTCGTTAAACTCAATCAAAAGTGCCTTTAAAAACCTGCAGTTTAAAAAAATGTTTCTCTACAACTTGGTAGCATAATTTTGAGGCCACAAACAATTTTTTTTGCCGTTTAAACGAACAATTTGACTTGAAATTTTCTGTTGTTGTTAACATCCATAAATACCACATTTCTAAATCTGATGACATTATCATTGAAAATATATTAAATTGTTTAAAAATGCTATGTACTGGCTTCTTCATTTTCTCTCAAGGTCTAATATATATCGTCTTGAATATCTAGATCTGCTCGAAATTTTATTACGAACAATTTCCATTTTCTGGTTTTGCAATACGACCAAATGACCGGAGATATTTGAAAAAACCCAGAGAAAAGTTGTTTTATTTCAGTTGTTAAAACGAACATGTTCCTGGCCCCGAAGTTCACAACTTACAGTCTGTGTTCTTCAGATTCCAGCAAAAAAAATTCCCAGCCACTTTCTTTATTTCGATGTTTAGCTTTATTTTTATTCAAATACACGGTGTTAATATCCATAGATACTTATTACTTGCACACAACTAACTACTGATGATTTAATTTTAAGTTATACTGATTATATTAGGTTTTGATGTTTTGAAAAAAGAAACATTTCGTTTCCGAAAAGTCGTGTCACCGAAATATAATTTTTTTTGTAGTTTTCATTTATATATTATACTTATATTTTTATTTTGTTATATTATTTATCAAGAAACAACCTATAACTGTTCATATGACATATGATAGGTGTAGAAGTTATTTTCAAGTAATATACCGGGTGGTCACGAAAGTATTGCCTACGAAATAATTCGCTTATTTTGCCATTTTGAATTTTTTAATATTCATAAGATGTGATTAGAGCCTAGAATTTCATCAAATCGTTTGTTTCTGTCAAAACGAAGCGGAAAACGATCAGTAAAATGATGCAAAGTCAAAAAGATGCAGATCCGACTTTTTAAGTAGTCGACGTTTCGTCAAAATTTATTGACATCTTCAGGACTCTACATATGAACATATTGATGTAGTTATTTAAAGGCTAATATCATATTGTTAAGAAACGTTGTGATTATTTATCACTGAATAAAATATATAACAATTAATTAAACAAACCAAATACGTAAAAGTTCATCCTTTTTCTAGTTTATCTTTTTCTAGTAATGTTGGAAAGTAAAAATGAAGTAAATTTTCGTGTAAAATTATTAGGTTTAAAAACTTTAATTATCTAATGAAATTAAACTAATGAAAAATTTATTAACTTACATTTAGATGAGTTTTCCTTTGTTAAATTTTTTAAAATCTAATATGTCTATTTTGTCCCTGATTTTTCAAAATGTTCAAAAGAAGCTTGAATTTTCTTAAAAAATTTTGAAAAATCAGAGACAAAAATCGAAAATCTGGCTTGACAGATCTATAAGCAATTAAAAAACTATGATTTCAAAAATAAAACTTTCCAATTGCTTAAGAATTAAAAGCTGCAGACTGATGACAAAGTGACAAAATGACTTTTTGTTTCAAATCAGTCTGCAGGTTTTAAGACTTAAGCAATCGGGTTTTTTTTTAATCTTGGTTTTTTAATTTCCTATCGATCTGTCAAGATTTTCGATTTTTGCCCCTAATTTTTCAAAATTTTTGATAAAAATTCAAATTTCTTTGAAAATTTTTGAAAAATCAGGGACAAAAATCGAAAATTTGGCTTGAGAAATCGATAGGTAATTGAAAAACAAAGATTAAAAAAAAACTTTACGATTGCTTATTAAGACCTTCTGACAGATTTGAAAAAAAAAAAGATGCACCTGAAGTTTCGAACGTTCACTTGAACGAATTTCATATGAAAAGGAAAATTTAATCAACTTAGGCATAACATTTTTCTGATAATATCGTTGCCAGCAAATATTACCAGAAAAATGGTACGCCTAAGTTGATTTGTAGTTTTTATTAATTGTTCCTTTTCATACGAAATTCGTTCAAGTGAACGTTCGAAACAGATACTGTCGAGAGCAAAAAAAAATAGGACAACTATTTTTTTCTAATGTAAATCTGTCTCTATTTGCACACTTGCAATGAATTTTGACAAATAACTGACAATGTCACAAACATTAAAGTTAAATGTACACAACTAGATTTTATCAAAAATACGTTATAGGACACTTTGGAGCAACTGTGTGACGTTGTTATTCCTTAAGACACGATCATTGCATTAATAGGGAGAATAATGTCTTTTTAGTAAAATAGCAAATTTTATAGCCTTGGTGACACAGCTTTAACAACAACCACTACGTGCTTATTTCAAGTCAACCAGTAGATGTTACTTTGAAAGACCATAAAGTAGAAGATTGGTAGTGCATATGTGAGAGAATAAAATGTGTCAGCTTGCACTGCCGCTTCTTAATTAAACCGCAAATTATGGACCCGGCTTCATAATAAAAATATTTACGTGCTTCGTGAGTCGTGAGTTTCAACACAGTTTGTGGAATTGTCCTATATTTTCCAGCAATTAAGATGTTTTTTAATAAACGCTGTAAATCATTTTTATTCTTCCGTCACTTGAAGTAATTGTCAGTTGGTGGTTATTTTCAATGATATTGTGATACGTGACAGAGGTATAAATGATCATTTATAGTATTTTTTTTAGAAAAATAGATGGTTTTTAAAATATTGTCATTTGGTTTCGTGTTAATCATATTTTGTTGGTGTAAAACTAAGAGTCTAAATCACTTTTTAGGGAATTGTCTTACAAGCTGCTTAAAAATTTCTAAAGTTATCCCAATATTCAAGAAAGGTGAGTTAAAGATATGTCTAATTACCGCCCCATATCAATTATACCCAATTAACAAGTTATAAATGGAAAGCTTAAAATCGTAAAGTATGTAAAAGTTTAAATACGTAAAAATTCATAATCGTTATACGTAAAAATTCAAAATACGTAAAATTTAAATAAATAAAAATGTGAAATTCGAATACGTAGAAATCGTAAAATCTGAAATCCCTGTCAGAATTATGTATATAGACTCGGAAAGAAAGAAAAAATTACGATTAACATGTCATTGTGTAACAAGAATTTGAGTTAGAAAAGCATTATAAAATATTAAGAATATTACTAAAAGTGAAATCAGTTTAAATAATGAATTAAGATAACATTACCGTTTTATTCTATGATTACTCAAACTCACGTGGATTTTCGAAAGCAAACTTAACGCTTTGATATGAAACCACTACGAGTTCAATCTAACTAATCTAACTTGTGACAGTTCACATATCGAAATCGTCATTCCTTTTGTCCCTGTTCTAACCAGATCTCTTTGAGACGGAATTCCAACTATATAATATCAATATTTTTCTAACTAGTAACTGAATTACTATAGATTACTACAACTAGCAAGGCTATCGAGGCACGATTAGTTAAATCACTCATCGAACAGTGTTGAATGATGAACTTATTTAAATGAACACTAAAATAATACTAAGCCTTATCATTAGGGGATGAGGTACGATCACCGGTTTAAGTTCCGTCGCACGATTAGCGAGGCCCACTCCTTTAAATTCAATCTTTCGTTACCTTCCCTATAACCCCCTTGACCCGTCGAAATCTAAATAACTTCTAATAGAGCGGGAGCTAGGTGGCTTTTTCGGCAGCTCATCGTTTTATGAACTTTAAGATATTTTTATGGTTTAATGGATGATAACGATTCATAAAATCGACTTCTGGCGAGGCACCTCCTGTCAGGAGCGTCACGAATACTCTTTAGAAATTAGTGAAATCATGTCATCGTTACAAGGCTCATTTTTTTGTGTGTGTACACATTTTATGTTTAAAATGAATAAAATAAGATCGCCAGAAAGTGAGGGCCGTCAGGAGGCGCAGCCAGAAAAGAAATACATCTGAGGCACGGTACGGAGTCAAGTTAGCCGAAAGTGTTAAATTCCTCTATTTAAGAGCCTATGGTACTTTTGTTGACACTAAGAACTTTACGGGGAGGCTATTTTATTGTTGAAGGAGCTTATATTTACGTTTTAAAAAGGAGCCAGAACTTGTAACGATGAGTTTAGAGTTCTGAGATGAAATATGCGAAAAAAATCCAATTTTCTTCAAAAATCCTAAACATTTTCTTTCTGGCTAGCCTTACTGACGGGAGTTTCTTTCTGGGAATTTTCTGTGCTCAAAACATTTAAATAACCATGCTCAACCTTAAAAAGTTTGTAACGATGATGTTATATAACTCCGTTTTTTTTACCTCTTTGACCTTTCTGGTTGCGCCCCTGATGGCCCACACTTTCTGGCGATCTTATTTTATTCATTCTAAACATAAAATGTGTACACACAAAAAAATTGGCTTTGTAACGATGATATAATTTCACTGATTTTATTATCTTGAACTATGGCCAACTCGACGGGCTGACATATTCCAGAAGTCTATTTTGTCGTTATTTAAGTTCGATAGTATTAATCAGCGCATGTAACGATGAGTGTCCGAAAAAGTCACTTAGCTCCCGCACCATAACGATTTGTCTCACAGACAAATAATTGTTTTTATATATTTGACTAACAGAAGCAGGGTTTTTGTAAATTTTCCTTGCACATTAAAATATTACTCCCGTTACTACTCATAATAATTGAACTAAATTTGAAATCGAAAGATATGAAAGCACTAAAATATGATTATTTTAAAGAAATCATTTACGTAAATAAAGCTACAATCATGAAGTCATTCCTGCCACAATATCCGGCCGTGGCGTCACTCGTGCGCATAAACGCGTAATCTGTGACGCTATGATTATATATTTGATTGTCAACTGAAATATGAATGAAAAAAAAATGAATTGTACCAATAGCTAAATAAAATAAAGAATATTGTAATTGGTAATTGGTAATTGGTAATTAGCGAGGCGCAGCAACGCCGTGCGAGTCCGGCACTTGGATGGGTGACCCATGATCTCATCTAATTCTAATTCTTCAATCTAATAGTCGGTAGGCTGCCAACAGAGGCAATCCTAGAGCTAGTGAACCACCTTGAAAGTCGGTGGCTAGTCCAGGAGACCGGGGAACCTCGGGCTATTGCTCCACCTTGAAAGGGGGGGGGTGGACCAGGGTGGGTCTAAGTTGGTGGTCGAGGACCGTGGTTTGGAGTCCACGCTAAACTGTAGATCCCTAGGGCAAAATGGGCCATCCCGGCCTGATTGTCTAGTAAAATAGCAGTACTAATCGCTATGCTTTCTACCGCAAATTAATGTCTAAAGTAAAATAAGTTGACGAACACACTAACTCTAAATAAATAAATAAAATGAAATACAGTTTATTATTTTGTGAAGTTAACCATATATGAAATTTATAATATAATATTAACATAATAGTACGGGAGACAGCGCTGCATTTTTTCGAGGAATTTTATACCGAATAAATTTCATTTTATCAGTTGATTAATATTCAATAATCAGCAAAATGAGCGTCAGTTGCCGCACCCGCAGTGGAGCTAGAGGTGACAGCATGTTAAAGTTGAAAAAAAATTATGCTACGAGTATTTTCATACTAGAAAAACCAACCTAACTTGAACAGCTACCTTTATGTTCATATATACAGCTTTGTAAAACTTTTAATATCACTGATACAATAAAAAAAATATTTCGCGTGCAGGATTTGAACCCGAGACGTCCGTACCCTGAAAAAATAGCAGGGTTGGAAAAAAAACAGTTTTTTTGTTTTGAACAGTTTTTTTTGTTTAAAACATTTTTTTAAAATTTTAAATGCTATGTTTAAAACAGGTTTAAAACGTTTAAAACTATATTCAACTAAAATTAAATGGTGCCAGGCACACTAGGTCTGCCACTACTACTTGATGTCAGATGGCGTTTTTAAATGGATTTTACAGCACTCTGCAAATAAAATGCTCAGTTTAGTGCATGTGACCACTATATCGGAATTTTTTATCGGAATGGACCATGATCGACACTTTTCCTGCTTTTCCACAAACTCCAAAATAATACATTTATTTAAAACATCGTACTGTGTTTTAAACTGTGTTTTAAACAGTTGTTTAAAACATCGCATTGTGTATTAAATATGTTTTAAACATTTGTTTAAAACGCAGTACAATGTTTTAAACATGTTTTAAACACTTTGTTTGAAACATTTTGTTTTAAACATGCCAACCCTGAAAAAGAGTGTCAGTCGTCTTACCCACTCCGCTATCTAGCGACTAATCCCCGGTTTGTAAGAACATAATATGACATGTAGACGTTCTTGGTGATTTATTTATTTTATTTTTTTTAAATAATAATAACAATTGGAATGAATTATAGTTTATGTACTTTTATGGTACAGCTCATAACGAACATTTTCTCCCTTTTTGTTGTTTTCCATAGAACACTCAAAGAAAATGATAGGTGAATTCAACCAAAAAGAGCATATGAAATCGCGCCTATCTAGTTTCATAGTTAAATCAATCAGAAAAGAATAGTCATACAACAACTTTGTTTTCGTAAACAAATAGTAGTTCATATCTTCTTGTAGAACAACAAATTAAATAGTACAATGAGATTTTTTTATGTTCACTAACCATTTTCAATTTGGTCTACAATTAAATAGTACAACGACTTTGTTTTTTGTTCACCAACTAATTTTTAGGTTGATCTACTTTATTGTATGATGAATTTTTTTTGGTTAGCCAAAATCTCAGTATTGAGACATCAGACGTAGTGTTTGGAAAAAACCGGTTTTATTTTTTGAAAACCGAACAGAACCGATTTTATCAATAAAAAACCGGTTTTTTTTTAGTAAATTATACCGATCAACATAAATATTACATTTTATAGTTATATCTGACGTCAATATACCACAAATTGATTGTAGGATATTGAATTTCCATTTATATTAGGCAATCTTGTAACTTTATACGGATTGGGCAACATAACATAATATTTTAACGTATGTTGTACATATTATTACATTGTTTTCATATAGTATTCAGGTATTAATAAGCCATAATACACATAGACATAGAAGTTCTGGCTATCTATTAATTACTCATTTTTATTCCGTAAAAATAAGTTGACTGGCTCAAAATTCTGCAAAAATTATGATTTTTATTGAATCTTATAAACGGTTTAAACTGGTTTAAAACCGGTTTTTTTCTAAATAGACCGGTTTCGAACCAGTTTTTTATTTTCCCGGTTTTTCCAAACACTAATCAGACGACCCAAACCAAAGATTAGAGATCGTTTATAAGATCCATCCAAATATATCGATGATCCCTGAGAGAATTTGAACATTGCAATCATGTTATTAATTTTCTATAAATTCATAAGAGTATAAGATAATGCATGATTGATTATTGTTAGTGATTTGTATGTGGCGTCATCTAGGAATAATGTCTGTAATAGACTACGTGGTAAGCAAGCAAATTTTATGGTAATTCCCTTTTAGAACTTCTAGAAGACAACAATAATATTGGTTTGTCTACAAAGTACAATAATACAGCGAACTAATACTGGGTTAGAATTACAATTCGATAATACTTAATAAAGTCTACTATTTATCTAGTTTCATTTGACAAAATTCAACAAATTATCAGTAAGATTAGTAAATTATAGTCTTTTGCACCTATTTTTAAGTTAATGTTTATTTTGTTGTGTGACAATCACCTTTTGTTTAAAAATACTATTAAATATACTTCAATTTAACAAAATGAACAATATATATACTATTTTTTTGATTGATTTAACCCATGCTATTTGCAAACAAAAGCGCTGATGCGACGTCTTAATTCATCAAAGTGGATGGCAGAACGATGTTATGTTTATGTAAACAGAACTGCGGGTTAACTCTACAATAATATTGGTTTATCTGTCAACTATAATAGTAGAGCAAACTGCTACTGGATTTACAATTACAATTCGACAATAGTTAAAAATAAAATATACTGTTATCTAGTTTAATTTGACAGAATTCAACAAAATAATAGTCAGACGAAAAAAATAATAGTCTTATTCATCTATTTTTTAAGTTAATGTTTGTTTTGTTGTACGACAACTTTTTATTAATTAAAATAACAGTCACCTTTTGTTTGAAAATACCATCAATATAATTTAGTTTAACAAAATTAACGGTATTGTTAGTTACCCATTTTTTTTAGTTGAATTTACCCATACTATTTCTTTGAGTGAACTTACAGATTTCGAGATATTCAAAGAAACCAATGGAAAACGATTTTTTAACAACTTTAACATGCTCTCACCATTAGCTCCACCGCTATCAGAGTAGCTGACGTTCAGACTGCTGATGTATTTTATGATTTTTAGTCGGTATGAAATGCCTTGTTCAAATCAGCGCTGTCTCCCGTACTATAAAGATAGGATTTTGCAGAGTGAGAGGGGAATATACGTTTATTTTCGGTTTATAATAAATATTTAAAAAACCATAAATGGTATAATCTTTAAAATAGTTTCAAATACTTCCCATTGCTCTCAGGAATACAACCATGTAAAATTTTTATCATAAATTTTGTATATAGTTAAATGCCATAATCTAATAACGAAATTAGAAATTACTTTCATTGTCAAACTACAGCATTCAAGTACAACAGAAATATACAATAAAACATATTCATAGTTGTATTTATTCGTTAGAACAATAGCAAGTATCTAAAACAGTTTTAAAAATTATACTGTTTGGTTTTTTAAATATTCTTAATAAATCGAAAATAAACGCATATTTCCCTCTCACTCTGCAAAATCCTATCCTTATGATTTTCAGAAAGTTGTTTAACTTTGAAATGTGCTCTGTTTTGTACTTAATGTAATAATAACTATAAATAATTCTACAAAAGTTTTAATGATGAGTATAGCATACTGGATAATATTAAAATTCTGATTCTAAAAATGTTTAGATTTTTGTCCCAATGACAAAAATCGTGCCAAACATGTTACACACTTTTGAATAGAGGTGATGATAAAATATATGTTATACCCCTTTGAGTTAACTAATATAATAAACCACATGATTATACAGTTTTAAGTATGTATGACACGAACATGCGTTTTAGATAGCACTTCCTATCGATTATTCAAATAAATCCAAGTCAGAACATGACGCAAAATGTATCGGCTTTCAAAGTTAATTATAACAGAAGGCGACAGACATATGATGGGTGTGGCTTCAAAGGCAATTTTAAATAAAAATGAGGATTATTTTTTCATATAGTGGGTTCCAATTTTGTCACATCTCAATTTACCTCCTTCCAAAAATGGAAATCATTACACACACGTTTGCATACGTTAACAACTTTTTATTTTGCAAAAAAATCGTGTCTTGGCCTACTAGGAGGGTTCTAAAGATTGTTTATGTGTGCCCACATTTTTAGTTTTTATGGGGATTTGCATATTAATAGCGGATTTTTACCGTTGCGTGTTTTCTGTGCGCAAAACCGTATGGTAATTAATAATGTTTATTGTGATTTTTTCCATGTAAAACGTAGGTTCAATCTTTTCACTCCTTATTTGTCAGAGTTAGTACATAATAACATTTTAACGACTTACAAATTAATTATGAGCTTGTGACAATCGACGTAATTAACACTGTAAGCGGATCGTTATCCAGTGACAAAGGAGTGATATAAACGCGACTTAAAGCATGATGAAACAGTAACAAAATTACTTATTTTTTTTTTGTATAGAATTGAACCACCTTGAAAAAATTTATTAAATCTATTCGCCCGTGCCCTATTAACTAAACCTTATTACCTAAGATCAGGGTGGATATGATTTAAATCAGAATAATTTAAATCAGTGATTTAAATAGTGATTTAAATCATTTCCAAAATGTTGATTTAAATAAAAAAAATCATAAATAAGAAAAAATAGTTTATACTTTCCACAAATCAGAAAAAACGTATGCGTTAAAGTGTAATCAGTAAAAAATAAATCAATGGGTCTATAGGCGACCTAACTTGTTGGGGCCAACTTAGGCGGTATGCTTTGAAGTTTGCCGGTACCTATCGGTCAGCCTAACAAACTTTAAAGCATGCCGCCTAAGTTGACCCCAACATGTTGGGTCGTAGACTCCCTTTAAGTAGCGACTTAAAGGTTCACCTGCCTGCATCTAGAATCCTCAGAAGGCGCGACGTAGATATTCAGTTACAAGATAAGGAGCATCGTTTTCGACAACGCTGCTAATATGAAAAAAATGTCGAATAATGATTTCGAAAGATTTGGAAATGGATATAATTACTTATTGGTGTGGTACACATCAAGGTCAATTATTGTCTCAATCTCTCAACATGGAAAATATTACCAATCAAGTTATCCCGGTCATAAAATATTTTCGAAATAATCATCATGCAAGAGCTGAGTTTTCTTGTAGAAATGGCTTTGCCTTGGCATTACCAACAGAAGTTCGCTGGAATTCTATTTGTGACTTCTTGGAATCATATATAAAAAATTGGAATATTTTAATAGCCATATACGAGGATGAAAATGAACGAAATAACATTGATGTCGATATTAGAAGGCGAGTGACTGATCTCAATTTGAAAAAAAAATGTGAACTACTTATAGAAAGACTAAAACCAGTGGCCATTTGTTTAGATAGGCTGCAAAGGGAAAATTGCACATTATCAAATGCAGTATTTTACTGGATAAAAATGATGAAAAAGCTCAAAAATATTGTAACCCATGAAAAATTTAAATCAAAGAACGTTACAAAACAATTGTTACCCCGTACCATTTATTAGCATTTATGATCAGTTCAAAATATATGAATAACAGTCCCAACCGTTACCCCGACAGCCAGCAGAAACAACAAATGGGACAAATAATGTTAACTCCAGAAGAAAAACGTAAAGCACTATGTTGTGCAGAAGAAAATTTTTCGTTGGAAATTTTTCAACTCATTTTGAAGTTTCTTTGCAAATCTCAGCCGTTTGTTGGCTCGTTAATGTCCAAACCCGCAGCAGAAGGGCAAAATGATTCTGCATGGTGAATTTGTTATTTCGAAGTCTACAATCTTGAAAAATTAATAATAAAAGAAGAGGTTATGCAATTACCCACCATTGTTGCATCTTCAGCCTCGGTAGAAAGGATATTTTCGACATTTGGCTTGGTCCACAGCGACTTGAGAAATAAATTGGGAGTGGACAAGGCAGCGAAGATGACCTCTTTAATGAAACAGTTGAATAGAAATTAATATTCTGAATATTTTTGTGGTATGTATTTATCTACCGTATTCACTCACGTTACGTTTGTTATACATGCTGTTCTGTCTAGTAGAAATTGATTTTGTTTCCGATATTCCCATGTTCCTTATTACCATTTATAATGAAGTTTTCATGACAGTTTATTAAAAAAGTTTAATTCTAAAAAATCAATAAAATCAAAAAAATTCACGATTTTTTTAAATTAAAAAAAAATCTTTCCACCCTGCCTAAGATCGAAAAGGGTAAGGTCCAATTACCCGGGCGACTACGTGAAATTTTATTCCATATTTTTTTAAGGTGATTTAGGTGATTTATCTAAACAAACAAAATAATTGTTCTTGCTAATCATACATAACCATGGTAATCATAATTTACTTCTAATTTCTATAATGCAATACTTTATGAAGCACATACTAATCTAGCTAGACGAATCATGACTGTTTTGTTCACGATGAACGAAAGGTCCTGATCTCTTAAATCAAATTAGTGGCAAATTTAAAAGAATTAGTGTTCACTTAAAAAAGGAACGTGTTTTTTCTTCTTGGGGGTTGCGGTGCCAGAGCTCGCTGAGCTTAAGCTTAGTTATGTTAACCTATTAGCCCAGTTCCTCCAAAAAGGCGAGCGTACGGTCTTTGAGAGCTCTGACTATCACTTTTCGGGGTCACAAGTGGTCTTCCGAAGTATGCATTCACATAATATGTGATGAGGAATTTCCTCATCCTCACCACACATCCTTCACTATGGATTGTCCCTGACCCCTATATTGGTTAGGTGTTTATTTAGTGTACAATGTCCTATTAGGATCCCCACTTCATGGCGCTCCTGTCCAAAACAAATTCTGTTTCCGACTTTCTGACTTTTCTGACTGCTTCTGACAGTTCGTATACCAATCATCTTGCAGTATTTTATGATATCCCACAGGTTGACTTGGGTCTCATTAAGGCTGGTGTTGTCGCGTCCACCCCAGTTGTACGCTCTTGTGTTCCGCCAGTTTTGTCAATGCATCAAGACAGTTTTTGCCATTTTGGAACGTTTTTTTTGTTAATGTATGACCTCCGTATCATTTCTCGTGCAAGTCGTGCTCAGATTTCTATGGCTGTAACTTCTGTTGTAACAGTTCACTTTTACCCATTAATAAATTCCTATTAAAATCTACCAAATAACATTATTTTATTTATATTTTTAGTAACAAAAATACCTAACGCCGCTACTGTTTTCAAGGCCCTTTAGACATTCCAGAATATTACGCAGATATAAATGCTTTAAAGGTCTCAAAGCTAGACATATTTCTCCAATAGGAGAGCACAAATTTAAAATAATGAATTGTAATACACTTCTATACATACCCATAATGCACTGCGAGAAACGGGCCATATAAAATGTGCACTCAACATTTTCAAGCTACTTTTCGTCGGGCCTTACGCCCTACAAGTCGCCTACCTGTATGCTATCTAATTAACTATTATGGTGAATTTTACCAATTTTGAGAAGTACAAGCATTTGTCTAGTAAAGACGTGAAGAATTATATGTAGAATTTGATAGTGTCGTTATAGTTGCTTTAAATGCATTTTAACAATTAAGTACATCATAGTGCCAGTGTTTAATTTGCCCAAAAATAGTAAAGATTCGCAATGTGACAGGGTTACATCCGATACCAATCTATAATATGTTTCTGTAACCATCATATATTCTATCCGTCACTTCACAGCAGTTACTGTAAGTAACAAAAGACCTTTTAGGTCGAGGTGAAGAAAGGCCAACCCAGGGCCAAGCCTTAAACAACCTACAATCTACAATATACTGTAAGTATGAGAACATTTGTATTTCTCCATTGTGTTTATCGGTGACCTGCAGTACTTACGGGCTAAGTTCCCTGCATTTTCGTCACGCTTCTGGTTGTTTTTCCAGCACCTCAACATTTTAAACGGTGATGTAGTGCGGTTTTTCGATTTTGAGTCCCCATAGCTCGAAGGCCTATTATACTTTTGTCTACCTATTTTATGTTTGAACAGACAAACCAAATTGTTTTCGCGAGTGCGTCATATCTTCCACTAAAAAACTTGTAGTTATTTCTTGCTTAGTACCTGTACAGTAATACTGTGCACGAGCACATTGTATCTAAATTTTAGTTGAACATACTATGCACTATGCATTTTATTTCGTTTGTTAATACCTTTTCTTACGTATAAAGATTTGTTTGTTGATTTAAAGTATCACAATATGTTGGTTATTTGTAAACTTTTGTTAATATTCTCTTCAAATAGAATGCTATTATGCATTTAATTTCATTTCCTTTGTAATTACCTATGCTTACGTTTAAAGATTTGTTTTTTGATTTAAAGAATCAAAACATGTTGTTTATTAGTAATGTTTTAGTTAATATTTTCTTTGAGAAATATTACGTTGGCCAACTAATTATCTATTTTTTCATAAAGTATTCCGTGCAGTTTTTATGTATTGTGGCCTTTTGCCGAGCATTATTGCCTTACATTTGTAGATTACCGTGTACGTCCTTCTGTCTCGCTGTGTTGTTTATTTGGTATAAATTGTTATGTAGAACTTAATTATTATTTTCCCGTACCCTGATTTGTCTCATTTTTCTACCGTTACATTTATCTTTGCAATAAGGTAGATTATTGTTAACTAGTTATTACTTCCACATCCAGTGGAAGTATAGTAACGACAAAAAAAATTTTAAAAATTTTTATTGTTCAAATAGGCTTAGAATGTCATGAAACGTCGAGATTTCAAGTTTGAGCGAAAAAAAAATTTCTGTCTGTCGGTCTGTAACTTTTTTTGTGCGCACATTTACTCTGGAACCGTTTGAGATATTGACTTGAAATTTGGTACACATATGTACTTTAACGAGATCTAGAACTAGATTATATTTTCATCTTGTTCAGTCGAAGGGTTGGGGGGTAAATTGGGGTAAATTTGGAGTAAATAGGTAAATCAAGCAGGTAAGAGTTCATAAAATTGATATTTAGTATAGACAAGAGAAGCTAAGGTCTCAAAAAAAAATTTGGCATTAGCCACCCCCATTACCACCCCCACCACATTATTAAAGGGGATGAAAAAAAATGTGATTTAGTGTGTGTACAAGAACCAGAAACCTCAAAATATTTTTTACTTTGTCCCCCGTGTGTGTGTCTCACCGTGAATATTCCTTGTCCGCAAACATTATATAAAAATATGACATATTCCTTATTATTAACCATCACCACATTAATAACAAACATTACGAACCTTGTTTAATGTATTACATAATCTTTATAACGCGCATCCTACGATATGACAAAATTGATTTATTATTTCTAATTGTTAGTTATTTTTCTTCATCTTTCCTTATACGGCGTTATGTTAAGGAATAGCAAATTTAATGTGAATAATGACAGGGTATCACGGGATTATTACCTTGTATAAAAATAGTTGTTTGTTTAGAGATGAGTCCAATATCGTGAGGTAAAGTAACGGAGACTTCAATGCTGCGTTCGAACAGGTACCTGATACATTACGACTTAACAGAGCACATCGCAGTTATATTATATCCGTAAATATGATTCAATGTTAAGAAAAATCTTTACAGGTTTAAATATCTTAGTTTAAATAACTTCTACTGTTATATTTGAATATTTGAAAATAATTGTTCCTTACAACTAAATAATATCTTTGTACTCGTTTTCGTTTTTTAAATGAATAAAAACTTTTATAATTGATAATCATTTTGTTGAATTGTACAAAAGTAGATTTAGTATTTTTTATCATTAGAAAAAGTATGTTCATGTTCTTTAGCAAAGACGTTGCAGACTAGAACAATAGGTAACCTTTACTTTGTTTTTAATACTTATTTATTATAATTTTCACGCTACTACAGTTTCGGCATTCGTGTCATTTTTAACGATTCAGAAGCGAATCGCTGCTTTTGAATCGATGAATTATTATAAAATAGTAACACAAAACCACACACTATAAGTTTCAAAAACACAGGACTAGATACCTACTTTATAAATAGAACAACAATGGGCAATATACGATACACGGCGGTAGTGACAGCTTTTTGACCATTTATTCATGCACCCAGGGATTGTTGGGATAAGATATTATTTCCAGATGATATTTTGTATGCTCTGATTGGTTAGTTGTTAATATTGAAAAAAATATTTGGTTGTTTCAAATATTTGAATAATGATGTTGAAATAAATATTATTAAATGATAACTAAGGACTACCTATACCAAGCAATGCGCAATTAATATTATTATTATTATTAATTACACACTACAACTATTTCCATTTTAGGTGTATTCTGTTGGAATGCGAGTTGCTTTTAAACACTCAAACAGAATACACCTAAAATGTAAATAGTTGTAGTGTGCAATTCAATAATATTAATTAATTAATCTGACGATGGTTGAATAAACCGAAACGGTAATTATATTATAAAGACCGATAATCCCAGATTACATCAAGTTAATTTAAATAAATAAAATATAATTTTCATTAAATATCAGCTGTTGCTGGTGGCTTCAATATTTGATAGTTAATAATGCATCCACCTACTTACTCTCTGCTGGAAAATCATTAACTAGTTATCATTAATATATTGCCAGTTATTAAAATGACAAGCAGGTTTTAAAATGGTCACCAACTAATAACACCGATTTATGTTTCCCAAAACTAATTACATTTTAATTAGCATATTTCAATAATTGTTATAAACAAAGCGCGTGGCCCAAATTAAGAATTAGAATATGTATTTGAATTAAAATTGGTGCGATGCGCAATTTTTTAATAAGGAGTTTGCTACCCGATGACGCATACATAGCACGCGAGAAATCGAGAAGGCGCCCCACGCAGGTTTACATTGATCTTGCCTTACTCGGTGAGGTCGGCAGCGTACAAGGTTTCCTTTGTCGATTTGTTTTTAAGGAAAATTTCGAATATTTTCTAACTGTTTTTCATGTGTCAGGTCCAGTTTTAGCTAAAATTTAATTAAGGATGTACTTAAAAGGTGAAGTAAATAAATTTTATACCAACATTCGGAAACACACATTTATCAGTACGTGGCTGATTTAATCTATTAGGTGAAGAAAAAATAGTTTGATGTACATGTAATCTTTACACAGGTTGTCCGATTTGCTCTCCAGGCATAGTGTAAATTCTGCAAGTCCAAATGAGGAATGCCAAAAACAGCCACTAATTAATAAAGGAAATACCACGGCACTAACGGATAGAGCAGATTATCAACAGGAAGTACTAAACTTGTTAGATGATCAAGTTTACGTCCACACTATAAAAAATGAGGGTAAATTTACCAGAAATAAAAAGTTGAAAAAATATGTAATTTAGATTCTGAAATTATATTTTTAGGGGTTTTGAACTTGTTAATTTTTTGGATAAAAACTAAAGTGACTTTAACCCTTCTCGTGAACTTTATTTTTATATTAGGTTGGTTTTCCTCCATCTAGAGGTTGCTTAACCACTTCAGAGTAGAAAATCCTTTACGTTATACCAAAAATCTGTATTTAAATACAATACACTTTTGCGCTTGTTAACTACTTTCAAACCCCATTTTACTCGATTTTCACCCCAAGAATAAATTTTTGGCTTTTGGCATGTTGAAATTTGAAATTAGCAACCTCAAAAACTCTAGGATTGTACATTAGTAGTACTTTTTGCATGTACTTATTGTCACTATATATGAGGGGTGACATTTTTTGTTCAGAAACACGTGGTCTATTCACCTATATTTTTTATTTTTTCCTATCCTGACTTAATTTCAAAATTTTGAAAAAATGGATGAGAAAAAATTTTCGCTTTTTTTTTATTTGCTGCATCCGAGCGGAATATAAACTTTTCATGACATTCTACACACTTTCACGAACTCATTAAAAAAAAAATTATTCATTTTGCAAGTTTTTGGAGATTTCACTACAAAATTTTCCCTGTCGTCTGGGTTATTATAGTTTAAAATGAAATTTTTTTCTAAAGCAAATGCTGTAAACGGACGAAAATATTTGAGCGCCTAGGTCATGCTATATGTTCACGAAAAACAATATATGAGAATATATTTTTTAAATTACTGACTACTATCATTAACAAAATGGCGACATTTTTATTAAAAATATGTGAGGAAGTACATTGTTCCTGTCATAACTTTTTTATGCTATAGAAATTGTCAAAAAACCTTTTGAAAGCCTAATTAATAGTCTTTCATTTCACTCGTTAGCATTTTTGACGTCAGTGCAATAGTTTCCGAGAAATTTAACATTTAAACCACTTTTAGTAAATAATTTTTCTATAAACTATTTTTGGAAGTTCATATTATCTTAAAGTGAAAAATAATATATTTTATAACGAGATGAAAATATTGTTTTTTTTTAGTGAGATGAGAATTTGCCTACGAGCGAAGCGAGTTGGGCAATCTCAGGAACCAAAAAAACGTATTTCATCTCGAGTAGGAAATGCTATTTTACTTCCACGTCCAGTGGAAGTATAGTAACGACAAAAAAATTTTTAAAATTTTTATTGTTCAAATAGGCTTAGAAAGTCACAAAACGTCGAGATTTTAAGTTTGAGCGAAAAAAAAAAATTTCTGTCTGTCGGTCTGTCTGTAACTTTTTTTGTGCGCACGTTTACTCTGGAACCGTTTGAGATGTTGACTTGAAATTTGATACACATATGTACTTTAACGAGATCTAGAACTAGATTATATTTTCATCTTGTTCCGGCGAAGGGTTGGGGGGTAAATTGGGGTAAATTTGGGGAAAATAGGTAAATCAAGCAGGTAAGAGCCCATAAAATTGGTATTTAGTATATACAAGAGAAGCTGAGGTCTCAAAAAAAATTTTGGCATTAGCCACCCTCCCATTACCACCCCCACCCCATTATTAAAGGCGATGAGAAAAAATTGTGATTTAGGGTGTGTACAAGAACCAGAAACCTCAAAATGTTTTTTACTTCATCCACCCCCACTACCACCAGCTATCACCACCCCCAGCCCGCTACCGATGTGGGGTATCGTTTTATGGGTTTTTGAGGTAGAGGATTTCAAATATCATATTATTAAATTTCCATAAACAATTATTTTCACATACAAAATTTTTTCGTTGTGAGTGACTTAGATAAAAAATCTGGATGTGGAAGTAGTGATTCCTTGGGCAGCGGTTTTTTCTACTCGTACCGTTGAGTGAAAAGTTATACTCTTCAATCAACGCTCGTACATATATAAATATCAATTATTCCACCGTCTACTCTATATGAAAGTGGCATTTTTTTACTCTAGAGATAAAAATATTTTCATCTCTAGAGTAATAGTATATTGTGTATCTAGGTGTGAAAGCGATACATTCCCGGACGACGATGCAATAGCGCCTCGGCCAACAAGCATCGAAGTCTGGGAATGTGCTTTCACACCGAAGTACACATACTATTTTTTCTGAAATCACAATAAATACTATTTTAAACGTATAAAAATCCAATAAAATATAAACATTTAAAAGAAAAATTCTGAAATCACAATCAATACTATTTTAAACGTATAAAAATCAAAAATATTAACATTAAAATATATATAAAAAACAGTACGGGAATGTTACTTCCCGGCCTAGGCCGGGAAGTAACATTCCCGTACGGCTTTGTTGATCTTTGCTTGGCAACGGATCTTTTCCGGTCTGTTTTCTGATAGTTTCCTATCAACGGACTGAAATAATGGAATTGTGCATTTTTCGCTCTAAAATCGCGCCGAAAATGTAGACATTCCCGATAGATTTCAGAAAAAAATATTTTCATCTCTAGTTAGTTTCATATATGAGTAAAAAAAATATATTCTATGCGAAATGTATCTTTTGTGCTAATATTTTATTTTTGTTTCAGGTAAATTACCCGAGTAAATTGCAGCATATAGAGTGAGTAGATTCACGATCATGTTTATTTTCTATAACAAGATAAATATTACATGAGATGCAAAACACTATGTTGCATTCTCGCATTCTAATTATTGTTTGTTGTTTGTCTTAACAAATACCGGGAGGTCGTGGCATCTATTGAGCTCTTCTTGAAGCTAACCTTGACGAACACGTTACAAGTGAAATTTAATGATTTTAGATCCCATCTTCTTGGAATGAATAAGTTTCATCATTTCGCGGTAAACGTCTAGATGGCGATACAAGGTTTAGAGAAACAATATAATAAAAAATAATCTGTTCTCACATTTCACTTCTTATACTTGTATTGACGAATTATTCTTATGGAAGTAATCACAGCAAAATTAGATCAATTATCTGACGTTAGATTACGATGTTTGGAGAAAATTTAACAATAAAAATTATATTGTAGATAGATAGAATTAAAAATTGAAGGCAATACGCATTACTCAGATTTTAGTATCATATTGTGAATTACACACTTATTACTTATTAGATAGATAGATGGAAATTTATTGACTACATTATATACAATTTTTACATTTGTAGCAAGTCATAGTTGCTCCTATTACCTTAAGTAATGCATTCATTAATTTAAAGTAAAAAAAATGCCTATTTACAGACTAGAAATAGAATATTTAAATCGAACGTTGAATGTGGACGAAAAACATTTAAAATTATTTTCAAAAAGTATACCAGAGTTAAAATTAAACATATGTCCGATAAGAATTACAGAAATTTCACTATATTTTTATTTTAGGTTAAATATCTATCGAGATAAGAAATATGCATTTGCCTGTATAGTACAGTAACTTGGTGTTCTCACTAAACTCAAATATTTTTGGATTCAAAATGGATCAAATATTGAGTTTCACCCTAACTCAGAGCTTTCGAAAAAAAACAGTGACTAGTGAGCGTGTACATCGTCGAATTCTATCCAGATAACTCACCTATAACGTTATTTTTGCTTTAACACCCGCCGAGTTACAGGGTTGATTTTTAAGAAAAAAACACTGATTTTTCAACGATTTTAAGCAAATTACTCAGAGGATCACATTTTTGAAAAAGTTTGTCATAACAAAAAAGTTGGCTTATGAAATAACAAAAAACTAGTGGAAGCATTATACTCTTCGCCGATTTACTGAACTTTTTATATAATTGTTACACATTCTATAGGATACTCTTCGCATTTTTCTTGTAAATAATGTTAGGTTTTGGACATTCTAAATTTTGTGATACCAACTTTGTTGTGAAAAAAAAATATATGAAAAAAAAATCACGATGTGACGGACCGAACCCGGGACCCTTTGGATTGCGAGACAACAACAACAACAATAACAATTTATTAAACATTTTTATATACATTTATGCGCCTCGCCGGAATCTGTCCCGGAGCCAGCCAGACAACCACGGCGCTGAGTGCCGTGGTAATTGCAGGGCTGGGCGAGGCAGGTCCGGTTTGGCTTAACGACGGATGTCTTCTAAGTTAGTACTCCTGTCTGTCACAGGCAGACTTAAAGACTAAAATAAAATTAAAAATGTGTCCACACGGACCTAAAGCTAATTAAAAGAAAATTGTAAAAAATTATCACTCACTAGGCAAAGCACTTATTTAATTTTGGTTGTTGGCACGGGAAAACAGAACTCAACGAAAAAACCCGTTTGAAGTAATTCCACCCTGGTGGTCTTCCTGCCGCCAGGAAAATGTCGTGGAACTTTAAAAAGATTTTAAGAATTTATAGGTCAAGATGGAATTTAGAAACAAAAAAAGGACAAAAGAACAAAAAGTATAAAACAGATAGAGAAGGTTGGTTATAGGTTTTAGTAAAGATTAAAGGTCGAGAAATAGGAAAGTATGGCTAGAGAGGTTGCCGGAAAATAGGCAACGCCTGGTATGATAGGGGGTGTCGGATATCGAAAAGGATTGCATTATGCTGTCTGATTCGGGTTATGTTGCGGGTTAACGGACTATCGCCCAGTTTGAATTCGTAGAATTTTTGAGAAATTTCTTGGACGTAGTCCGCTAGTGGGGTTATGTCGTGGCAACGATCATATAAATCTCTGAGGGAGGTGTATCTGTCCGAACCAGAGATGAGGCGCATAAATTTATGTTCGAGAACTCGAAGTTTTCTCACTGTCGTGGCCGGTACGCTGCACCACACCGGCGCCGCGTATGTGATGGCCGGCCTGATCACCATCGTGTACAACAATTTTTTATTTGTCCTGTTAAGTCCGCTACCTCTTGCCAGGAGCGGATACAGACTCCTGGACATGGCGTAGACCTTGCGTACTGTGTCGTTAACGTGGGTGTTGAACGTCAGTCGTTTGTCCAAGTTAACCCCCAGATACCTCACGCACTGTTTGATTGGAATTTCTTGACCCTTGATCGAGATTGATGTTAATATTCGATTCTCTGTGAACCGGCGCGTGAAGATAATCGATTTGGATTGCGAGACGAAACTCTTGCCGCTACACCACCATTTCTTATTACTAAAATTGTTAATGAGTGTAATATATACCATTAGAAAATTTATTGTGATTGTTAGGAAACACACATTAGTAAAATGTATAAAAAAAATAGTGATAGGAAATAACATTTCGCAAGGTTTCTATTTATTACAAACCATAAAAAAATGTAAAAAATATTTTTTTAAATTTTAAATTACTAATAACTTTTTTATTTACCAATCTATTTTGTTAAAAAACAATAAGGTTCTTCCTCTAGCTAACACTAACTTACTCTCCAAATTTCAATACAATCGGATTTTTCTTTCTTGAGTTATCGTGCTTACAAGAAACGTGACGGACGGACGGACAGACAGACATTTTGATAGTTGTTCAGAATTCGTTCACTAACACAATGATATGAAATTTTTTTGTCTGCGTGCGATATTTCCGGTTTTAGAAATGTGCGATCAAATGCAATATACTCTTCGTTTTTGCGAAGAGTATAATAATACATGAAATAAAAATTTGTTTAGGCTCATCGTTGCCGTTATATAATTATGTTAACTCTGGTTTAAAAAAACCGTTTAACATATGCCTTGAACCAAAATTAAAGTTTATTACAGTAGCTTAAAATTTTCTTTTGGCAAGTTTTGCCATCTGCAAAGTCAAAAATTATTGGTTTTGAGGGAACTTATCCTTATGAAATAGAGGAACATACAGTTGGTGTTAGACTTTATTATGTACTAACTATATGCAGAGTTACCAACATACTAATAATTACAACATTCTCATTCATTTAACATTAAAACAAAATACAATGTAACTGTAAATAACATTATACTCATATAGTGGAACGGATAGAACGTCGTAGCTCATTAAAAAATATTTTCGGAGTAGAAAGATATGGGATAAAAACCATCTTGTTCAGAAATGATTAACGCATCAGAATCTCTTTTTACGAAAATTTTGGGTGGTACTGAAAAAAAATATGAGCGATTGAATATTGAAAATGTCTAAGTTCGTACGGGCCTCCTCCGCAAACTGATGTTTTTTTTTCTCCATAGCCAAGTAACGTAAATTACTAATTTTTTGTTTCACTGATGTACTATTGAGTATGGGACGAATATATAATTTTTAATGTAGAAAACACCTTCAATTTTAGTTCTAGTTATTTTTTTTTCCCAGCGGAACACGGCAGAATTGAGAAAGTTACGACTTCAGTAGTGCTTAACTTTTTTTTTCACTATATGGATTTCAATTTTTTTAACATGTTTGACTCAATTGAACCAATATCAACATATGCCCTTGCATAACATATGGTCGCGTTTCAAAAATAAAGTTTTTAGAGCCATTTTTATAACGCCGTGTCTGGCGAGTTGTTCTCCTCACTGGGAGTGCGAGAGAGAGCGAATTATCGACTACGGACGCGTATTGGAAAAGGAGCGCACTATATTATCTACTGCGGTTTTTATATATTTTATTTTATAAGTTTTTAAAGTGTATAGAAAAATATCCGAAAAAGTTTACATTTCGCTCGGATGCAGAACGTAAAAAAAAGGGAAAAAAAATTATTTCATCCATTTTTTCAAACTTTTGAAATTAAGTCAAGCTAGGGAAAAATAAAAAATACAGATGGATAGATCACATATTTATGAACAAAGAATGTCCTAACAGAATTTATCGCTAAAGTCATGGTTTTCCCGGAAAAAAATAGTCAAATGTAACGTTATAACTTGGAGCGAGATACATGAGTGCGCGCGCTTGAATGCTGTGACACCGACGCACTGAATTACATGTCACTAAATCAGAATTTGCTCAACCTATATGAGTGTGGGTTCATTTAAAAGATAGAAATTGTAGCTTTTTGATGCTTTTTTGGCAATATAGGCAAAGGATGGATGGGAAAAATATACTAATATATATTATCACGCCCGAACTCAATAGTCGCAATAAAAAATATAAAAAAAAATGAAAGCCCTTCAAAAAAATTCTTTCTTCATTTAGAACTGTTAAAAAGTATATATGTATGTACACTTCATGAATATTATGGTTAGTAAGTTGTAGTAAAGTGGGTTCAAAAAAAAGTATATCACAAATTATTTTAATTTCCTTGCTTGATGATTTTCTTGATAAATATATATATTGGAGGCTGTAACTTGCCGAGAAATTGACCCATTGGAAAAATAAAATATCGCTATTTCAGAAAAAATGCATACCTTTCGCATGTTCAAACACAAATTCGTTTACTTGTATGCATTTTTTCGAAAATATGATTAATCAGGTCATGATAAGAAATTGCGATTTTCACGATCTTATCCCTATAACTATGAAAATATATCTGACTGTTTTGAATATAAATTCTGGAACTTTTCCAATACATTAACAAATGTATAAGGAATCCATTGGATATAGCTGAAATGTGGATAGGTGTACCTGTAATAAATACAATACAGTAAAGGTACGTAAAAATTCATGCGAGCTATTCAGCGGCTATGTGTGGTGTCTGTATATGCGTTCATAATTATATATTTTCCCTCCAGACTCACTATTTATCCTCCTATTCACTAAGAAGAATGGGTAAAAATGTGTAATCAGAAAGAGAAAAAGCTTTATTTTACTAGTTAGAACTGCTAAGAATTGTTAGAGGTTCCGCAGTATGCATTTAACCGTGCGCTTGGCCGCGCAGAGTGACAAAGTTACTTCACTATTTTTTTCCAGGAATACCGTGGCTTTAGCAATAAATTTTATCAGGACATTTTTTGTTCAGAAACACATGTATCCATTAGTATTTTTTGTTTTTTCTACCCAGACTTAATTTAAAAATTTTGAAAAAAAACCGCTGGCTCAAGGAATCACTACTTCCACATCCAGATTTTCTATCCAAGTCTCTTACAACGAAAAAATTTTGTATGTGGAAATTATTGTTTATGGAACTTTAATAACATAATATTTGAAATCCTTTACCCCAAAAATCCATAAAACGATACTCCACATCGGTAGTGGGGTGGGGTGGTGATGAGGGGTAGTGGAGGGTGGATGAAGTAAAAAAATATTTTGAGGTTTTTGGTTCTTGTACACAGTACACACACTAAATCATAATCTTTTCTCATCCCCTTTAATAATGGGATGGGGGTGGTAATGGGGGTGGCTAATGCCAAAAATTTTTTTGAGACCTTAGCTTCTCTTGTATATACTAAATACCAATTTTATGGACTCTTACCCGCTTCATTTCCCATTTACCTCCATTTACCCCAATTTACCCCCCAAACCTTCGACGGAACAAGATGAAAATATAATATATTTCCAGATCTCGTTAAAATACACACGTGTACCAAATTTCAAATCAATATCTTAAACGGTTCCAGAAAAACGTGCGCACAAAAAAAAAGTTACAGACAGACCGACAGACAGGCAGACAGATTTTTTTCACTCAAACTTAAGATCTCGGCGTTTCATGACATTCTAAGCCTATTTGAACAATAAAAGTTTTTTACATTTTTTTGTCGTTACTTACTTCCACTGGACGTGTAATAGATGAATAAAAAATTTTTGTCACTTTTTTTTATGTTCTGCATCCGAGCGAAATGTAAACTATTCAGGATATTATTTTATAAACTTTCACGAACTCATTAAAAAAAAAAATGTTCAGTTTGCAAGTTTTTGTGGGTTTCACTACAAAATGTTATCTGTTAATGGAACGGATAGAACGTCGTAGCTCATTAAAAAATATTTTCGAAGTAGAAAGATATGGGATAAAAACCATCTTGTTCAGAAATGATTAACGCATCAGAATCTCTTTTTACGAAAATTTTGGGTGGTACTCGCACTCCCAGTGAGGAGAACAGCTCGCCAGACACGGCGTTATAAAAATGGCTCTAAAAATTTTATTTTTGAAACGCGACCATATGTTATGCGAGGGCATATGTTGGTATTGGTTCAATTCAGCCAAACATGGTAAAAAAATTGAAATCCATATCGTGAAAAAAACGTTAAGCACTACTGAATTCGTAACTTTCTCAATTCTGCCGTGTTCCGCTGGAAAAAAAAAATAACTACAACTAAAATTGAAGGTGCTTTCTACATTAAAAATTATATACTCGTTCCATACCCAATAGTACATCAGTGAAACAAAAAATTAGTAATTTACGTTACTTGGCTATGGAGAAAAAAAACCATCAGTTTGCGGAGAAGGCCCGTACGAACTTAGACATTTTCAAGATTCAAACGCTCATATTTTTTTCAGTACCAGCCAAAATTTTCGTAAAAAGAGATTCTGATGCGTTAAACATTTCTGAACAAGATAGTTTTTATCCCATATCATTCTACTCCGAAAAATTTATCTCCTTAAATATGCGAGTTTCAGAGCTCTATCCGTTCCACTAATAATAACTGTTTTAATTTTGAATGCTTTTTAATCCCATTCTTTCAGCGCAAAAAATATTTTTCGGTCCAGTAACAGCTTTTGTCAAACTATCTGCGACTATTTCTTCTGTAGGAATTTACTAAAGTTTGATGGTTTGTCTTCAATTTTGTCTCGGATAAAATGATGACGAACATCGATGTATTTTGACCTAGCTTTGAAACCATCAATTTTAGCTAGATTTATGGCACTTTGGTTGTCACATCGGATTTCTACTGTATTACGTACATCTTGGTCTAAATCTTGCCCAAAATTTTGTAACCATAAAGCTTCTTGCACTGCAGCTGACATTGCCATATATTCAGCCCCAGTACTAGATAATGCCACTGTTGCTTGACGTTTACTATTCCATGAAATTGCTCCATCACTCAGGCTGAAGATATAACCTATACAAGATCGTCGTTTGTCAATATCTGAGGCCCAGTCAGCATCACAGCAGTCAATAAGTTCATTTTTGTTAGATTTCCTGTACCGCAGCTTCCAATCAGCTGTGCCTTGCAAATAACGAAAAATACGTTTCACAGCAGTTCAATGTGCCTTATTGAAATTTTCATTGAACCGACTCACGTCATTCACGGCAAATGTTAAGTCCTGTCTAGTTCTCTGCACTAGGTACAGCAAGCTTCCAATTGCTTCTTGGTACGGTACTTTAGACATTTCTTGAGTTTTCTCTTTGTTTTGGGACACATATTTATTGAAAATTTTTTATTTATATCACTTGGAGTTTTTGCTGGTTTGCATTCCGCCATATTGAAACGTTCTAAAATATCTGCAACGTACTTGACTGATCCCAACAGATTGAATCACTTTCATAAGTGATATTTAAGCCAACACAGTTTGTTGCTTTTCCTAAATCCTTCATTTTAAATGTTGAATTCAATGATGCCTTCAACTTGTTTTTAAATTATTCATCTTGCCAAAAAATTAGCAGATCATCAACATAAACGGCAACTATAAGTAATGAGTCTTTTGAATAATAAACACATGAATCTGCACGAGATTTTATTAACCCAAAAGATTTCAACTTTTTGGTTAACTTTTTGTTTCATTCTCGTCCGCTTTGTTTCAATCCATAAATTGGTCTTTTCAGTCTACAAACCTTGTCATTGTTATTGGTATAACCATCGGGTTGTTCCATGTAGATTTCTTCTGTCAAATCTCCTTGTAAAAAAGCGGTTACTGCATCCATTTGGTCAATTTTCAATGCTAATTGACTAATGACTGAAATTCTTCATTCACGCTGTTTTCTGCCATAATCTCTTCATTCTCTTCTAACTCATTTCTGTCTTCTTGAATATCCCTCACTTTATCTGTATTTTTTTCAACTATGACACTGACAGTTGATTCATTACTTGTCACCATTATCATTTAAATTATTCTGGCAAACCAGCTAACGAAATAGAAACAAGCCACTCATTAGTAATATCAAAACCAATGCCACTTAATTTATTAGCCGTTTCAATCACTTGATTAACATAATCTGTCATCGACTCACAGTTTTGAAGTTGTGTAGTAATCAATTTTCTTAGTAGTCCAATTTTTCTTGTTAAACCTTTGTCTTCGTACATTTTTATCAAAATTGATCACATTTCCGCTGCAGTAGTAGTATTCTGTACATGTACAAAAATTGATTTGTCAATACTTAATGCAATTCTAACTCTAGCTTTTCGAATTTTCTCCTCGTCTGTCAATCCATTTTCAGCGCTAATAATGCATTTTTCCAACCCGTGTAATTCAAGCAGCCTCTTCATTGCAAATGCCCATGTGTGGTAATTTTCATTTCCACGCAGTTTTTCAATTGACGACCATGCGTCACCGCCTGAAGCCGTCGAAAAAAAAGAATTCCGATACGATTACCCGAAAAAAAAATTTTGTTTTAAACTTTGTCAGTCACAAATGTCAAAAAAAATGAGCAATAATCTTTTTGTTCAACACTAACTTTTCTCGGTCAATAAATGCAGGATTTCAGTTCAGTCTTCATTTCTGTCCGTTGAATCGGTCACTTTGGCCAAACTGGGCCCATAACCTATTGGTTTTGAGGAAACTTATCCTTATGAAATAGAGGAACATATGGTTGATGTAAGACTTTATTATGTACTAACTATATGCAGAGTTACCAACATACTAATAATTACGACAAAAATGATGCAAGGAAAATAAAGGCAACATTTTGATTTTTTTACACAAAAAAGTGCCTGTATTTTGATTCCAGTAAATTCCAAATTGAAAAAAAATCAAAATCGTGTCTTTTTTTAGTCCTAGCTATATGTCCGCTCAAATTTTTTTTACCGTGATGGATGCCAAGTTAAGGATAGGATTTTGCATATGCGTTTATTTTCGATCTTTAAAACTATTTTAGATACTCTCTATTGTTCTAATGAATACAACTATATACAGGGTAGTATAGAAGTATGGGAACAGCAGGGTAACTTGAAAAATACGAATCCTAGAAAAAAACTTTAAATACAAAAGTTGTAGGAAATTTCCCTGGCTATCTGACGGTGACCTTAGATTTGATATTGACCATGACTTTCAAGATCATTTGAAGGTCAAGTCTATTTTTTTAAATAGAACTCCCTACTTTTAAACCCGGAAATGAAACGAGCGAAAAATTTTATGTTCGAATATGACCTTCGTCACTTACAAAAAGTGACCTCTAAAGGTCCATTTGAACAGCAGGAAAACTTGAAAAATACGAATCCTAGAAAAAAAATTGAATACAAGAGTTGTAGGAAATTTCCCTGGCTATCTGACGGTGACCTTGGATTTGACCTTGACCACGACATTCAAGGTCATTTGGAGATAAAGTCGATTTTTAAAATGGAACTCCCTACTTTTAACCCAAGAAATGAGACAAGCAGAAAATTTTACGTTCGGATATGACCTTCGGCACTTACAAAATTTAAGTTCAAGAGTAAAGTAAAGATGACCTTTAGAGGTCAATTTTGTAAGTGCTGAAGGTCATATCTGAAATGTAAAATGTTCATTTTGTTTCATTTCCAGGGTTAAGAGTAGAGGGTTCTACTTGACACGTGAAGACGTGTCCTTGAAGGTCGCGGTCAAGATCAAATCCAAGGTCACCATATGATAGCTAGGGAAATTTCCTACAACTTTTGTATTTAAAGTTTTTCCCTAGGATTCGTATTTTTCAAGTTATCCTACTGTTCAGATGACCTTTAGAAGTCAATTTTGTGAGTGCCGAAGATCATATCCGAACGTAGAATTTCCCGCTCGTTTTATTTCCGGGGTTAAAAGTAGGATATTCTATTTAAAAAAACCTACTTGACCTTCAAATGTCGTTGAAGGTCATGCTCAAGGTCAAATCCAAGGCCATCATCAAATAGCCCGGGAAATTTCCTGCAACTTTTGTATTTAAAGTTTTTTTTCAAGATTTGTATTTTTCAAGTTATCCTGCTATTCCCATACTTTTATGCTACCCTGTATAGTTTTTATTGTAAATTTCTGTTGTACTTGAATATTGTAATTTGTTAATGAAAATAGTTCCTAATTAATAATAATAATAAGTATATTCATCCTGTTATTTTGGTTACACAATTTCATTATTAAAGCATAGCATTTAACTATATACAAAATTTATGATAAAAACTGTATATGGTTGTATTCCTTAGAGCAATGGGAAGTACCTAAAACGATTTTAAACATTATACAAGTTTATACATTTTTTAAAAATTTATAAACCGAAAATAATCGCATATTTCCCTCTCACTCTGCAAAATCCTATCCAATGTCATAAATCGTTCCAGAGTAATCGTGCGCACAAAAAAAAAGTTACAAAACGACAGATAGACCGACAGACAGAATTTTTTTGCTCAAACTTAAAATCTCGACGTTTTATGACATGACATTCTAAGCCTATTTGAAGAAAAAAAATTCAATCATTTTTTAGTCATTACTACGGTGTGGAAATAAAAGTAGTTTTTTTTTATAACTTTTGTCTATTTTTTGTGTACGGCAAAACCTTGAAAAGTCAGGGAACTTCACTTTGTAAAAATTGTGAACTCCCTCTTTTACAAGTAAATATACATTTAAAAGAAAGAATAAACGCAAATAAATTAAAAAATAAATTATTTCTTAGGTCGTTACCGCTGGAGGTTATTCGAATTACGGGAATGCAGAACAAGCGCACGTTCTCGAAATATACCACTTATGCAACACCTTCACTTTCAAATAATTTAAGCATCAAATGTGCATTGTTCACAAGTGTTATTGAGGTTGAGATTTTTACAATTCTTTTATCGAATCGCACACCATTACATCATACGAAGAGGTTAGCTAATTACTTTGCAAAATTAAAAAGGCATCGCCATTGTTGTTGTTATGTCAGCTGTTCCCCTTCGAACCCGGCTGGTAATTGGCGAGAATTGCTGTTAATTAAAAAGAAAGCAACGAACGAGGTTGTGCTCTAGATTTCGGATTGTGTGCTTCTCCGACGCCTGATGTTACTAAATGATGAAGTTTGATTTAATTGGTGTCCGCAATTAATTTTGCAAATTACTGAAGTATCTTAATTGAATGGGCAGTTAATAACGAATGTAAAATTATTTATTTATTCTGGGTGGTAAATTAATTACCAATTAATTCAATTACTCTTAAATATATATGGCACTAATAGAAGATTGTACATAAACCGTTTAAGAAATCAATGTCGAGGCTTCAGCAAAACCGCATATATCCAAAAGTTTTGTATATCGTCAATTACTTCCACATCTACATCTACGTTTTGCTCAGACAGGCTTTGGATGTCGTGAAACGTCGAGTTTTTAAGTTTGAGCAAAGGAAAAATGGTGTCGGTCTGTAAGTTTTTTTTTGTGCTCACCATTACTCTGAAACGTTTTTATATTGACCTTTTTGGTACACTTATGTATTATAAAGGGATCTGGGACTAGATTATATTTACATCTTATTCCGTTGAAGGGTTGGGGATAAACTCTCGCATTTTACTCCAAAACGAAAGGTTCAGCGTTAAAATCACGATGTAAGATTAAAAGCTTATTCAGTTTCCTGTGGTTTGTTTCTTCTTTGTTGCCGCCAGATAAAAATTCACTGAATTAAAACGATTTGAAGTTTCGTGTACGTTTTTCGCATTTTACTTAAGCATAAAAACCGCTGCCCAAAGAATCATTACTTCCACATCCAGATTTCCTATCCAAGTCTCTCGCAACGAAAAAAAGTTCATAAAAACAAATCTGTTAAGAATTTTATAAATATTATCGTGGCGGCTTAGTCTGCAAGACTAAGTGAATGTTGCGTTACAAACATTACATGTAAACATGTTCACCCTTTCACAGTATGACATCAAATATTATTAGCTATTTATCCATATTTGAATCTTGTTTTGCCCCCACCTTGTTCCACTTTGTCCTACTTTGTGCCACCTTGTCTCATCTTCCCATAATTAGCCTTAATAGCCCGCTAATTACCCCTGCTGATCACCCCCATCCTACTAATTACTCATCCCTAAGCTACGCCTCTCCCAGCCCCACCCCCCGTGACATCACAAAAACAGGGTTGTTGTTTTAAACAACATGTTTAAAACATATGTAAAACGTGTTTTTGAACTGTGTTTTAAACAGATGTTTAAAACACAATGCGATATTTTAAACAAATGTATTATTTTTGAGTTTGTGGAAAAGTAGGAAAAGTGCATATGATGGTCCATTCTGATATAAACAGTAAACACACACAAAATAGCCTGAAGTCTTACTCATATGAACAACTGGTCAGTGGTCACATGCACTAAACTGTAACTTGGCACCATTTAATTTTAGTTGAGTATATTTTTAAACGTTTTAAATCTGTTTTAAACATACCACGTGAAGCATTGAAAAAAACTGTTTGAAACAAAAAAAGTTTTTTCCTGCACAAAGAGGGTGGAGTGATGAGGCCTACGACCTACTATAATAATACCTTACTCCAATGAACTTTCGAAAAAAATTTCTCGTACTTTCGAAAATATATTTGCACTCCACTATGTGGAAATAATTGTTTAATAATATAAAATTTGAAATCGTCGACCCCAAAACCCATAAAACGATATGCCACATCGGTAGTAGGAGTGGGGATGATAGTAGGGGGATGGTAGTAGAGGAGGATGAAGTAAAAAAAATTGTTGAGGCCTTTGGTTCTTGTACACACACTAAATCATAATTTTATTTTTTTTCACCCCCTTTAATAATGGGGCGGGGGTGGTAATGGGGGTGGTTAATGCCAAAAATTTTTTTGAGACTTAGCTTCTTTTATATACACTATATACACTATATACCAATGTTATAGGCTTTTACTCTTACTTGCTTGATTTACCTATTTACCCCCCATTTACCCTTCAAAAGAATAAAATCAAAATAATCTAGTTCCATATCTCCTTCAAATACATCCGTTTACCAAATTTCAAGTCAATATCTTAAATGGTTCCAGAGTAATCGTGCGCACAAGAAAAGTTATAGGCAGACAGACAGATTTTTTTTGCTGAACGTTTCATGACGTTCTAAGCCTATTTGAATAATAAAAATTTTCAATTTTTTTTTTGCGTCACCATACTTCCACTGGATGTGGAAGTAAAATTGAGTCATATAAAGTCAGAAGCTTATTTTATTTCTTTTAATTAATTTTTTTGTAACTAAATAATAAAAAACCGCTGCCCAAGGAATTAGTACTTCCACATCCAATTCTCTATCCAAGTCACTCACAACGAAAAAACTTTGTATGTGGAAATAATTGTTTATGGAGCTTTAATAATATAGTATCTGAAATCCTCTACCCCAAAAACCCATAAAACGATACCCCACATCGGTAGTGGGGTGGGGGTTGTGATAGGGGGGTGGTAGTGGGGGGTGGATGAAGTTAAAAAAATGTTTTGAGGTTTCTGGTTCTTGTACATACACTAAATCATAATTTTTTTTCATCCCCTTTAATAAGGGGGTGAGGGTTGGTAATGGGGGGTGGCTAATGCCAAAAATTTTTTTGAGACCTTAGCTTTTCTTGTATATACTAAATACCAATTTTATGGACTCTTACCTGCTTGATTTACCCATTTACCCCAAATTTACCCCAATTTACGCCCCAACCCTTCGACGGAACAAGATGAAAATATAATCTAGTTCTAGATCTCGTTAAAGTACATATGTGTACCAAATTTCAAGACAATATCTCAAACGGTTCCAGAGTAAACGTGCGCACTAAAAAAAAGTTACAGACAGACAGAATTTTTTTTTTCGCTCAAACTTAAAATCTCGACGTTTCATGACATTTTAAGCCTATTTGAACAATAAAAATTTTTAAAAAATTTTTTGTCGTTACTATACTTCCACTGGATGTGGAAGTAATTACCTTATATAGAACTGGAAAATCTCTTCTAATAACTTACAACTTTCGGTGTAATACTCGGTACAATGTAATTTGTAGGTCTTGATAATTAAGTTTCTTAATTGAATTTTTTTTAACTTCTGAAATTTTTGGAGCTCTCGTAGATACAGACACCTGGATGAACGGGCGAAGTTACAAAGTGATTTTAGTGGCACTATGGATATTTTATCCGTAAATTACGAAATAACTAATTTCAAACTACACTCAATGAAAATGATAGGTGAATTCAACCAAAAAGAGCATATGAAATCGCGCCTATCTAGTTTCATAGTTAAATCAATCAGAAAAGAATAGTCATACAACTTTGTTTTCGTAAACAAATAGTAGTTTAATAATCATATCTTCTTGTAGAACAACAAATTAAATAGTACAATGACATTTCTTTATGTTCACTAACCATTTTCAATTTGGTCTACAATAGACCGAATGCATGTAGGCGGCGTCAGAGTCGCGTTTGGGTACTGCAACATAACCTCATTTTCTGTGCATCTTTGTTTACTACTTCTTTAAAAATGCCAAGCTTTTATTTTAGTTCAACTAAACTATTCCATTTTCCGTAAGTTTCAAATAAACAAACTTATTTCAACACATCAAAACTGCAAAACACAGAACACAATGAATAGAGTACCCAAAGCCGATCGGTAACCGCCTGGCGGCGAAATAATTTACTAAATGCATTCCTCCTATTAAATAGTACGACTTTGTTTTTTGTTCACCAACTAATTTTTAGGTTGATCTACACTTTATTGTATGATGAAGTTTTTTTTTGGTTGGCCAAAATCTCAGTATTGAGACATCAGACCACCCAAACCAAAGATTACCGATCGTTTATAAGATCCATCCAAATATATCGATGATCCCTGAGAGAATTTGAACATTGCAATCATGTTATTAATTTTCTATAAATTCATAAGAGTATAAGATAATGCATGATTGATTATTGTCGGTGATTTGTATGTGGCGTCATCTAGGAATAATTTCTGTAATAGACTACGTGGTAAGCAAGCAAATTTTATGGTAATTCCCTTTTAGAACTTCTAGAAGACAACAATAATATTGGTTTGTCTACAAAGTACAATAATACAGCGAACTAATACTGGGTTAGGATTACAATTCGATAATACTTAAAAATAAAGTCTACTATTTATCTAGTTTCATTTGACAAAATTCAACAAATTATTAGTAAGATGAATAAATTAGAGTATTATGCACCTATTTTTAAGTTAATGTTTTTTTGTTGTGTGACAATCACCTTTTGTTTAAAAATGCTGTTAAATATACTTCAATTTAACTAAATGAACAATATATATACTATTTTTTTGATTGATTTAACCCATACTATTTGCAAACAAAAGCGCTGATGCAAGCGGAGATCTAGAAATCAATAATTTTTTTCTCGACTGTGGCGCATGGGACCCATACGAAATATGAGAAATAACATCTCGAGAAGCACTTCTCTAACGACCCCTAAAAAATTTTGAAAAAGCAGTTTGCGAAAAATTTTTTCAAAATTCGATTACCCCCCCAGGTCTAAGGACTCCTGTTTAAAATTATTTTTTTTGTCATATGTATTTTACTTTTCATAAAAATACAGCAACACGTTCTGATGTTTATGAAAATATTTTCATTACTAACTGAGATACAACGAATTGAAATTTTGTGATTTGTTAAATTGTAAATCACAAAATTTCAATTCGTTGTATCTCAGTTAGTAATGAAAATATTTTCATAAACTTTAGAATGTGTTGCTGTATTTTTATGAAAAGTAAAATGCATATGACAAAAAAAATAATTTTAAACAGGAGTCCCTAGACCTGGGGGGGAGGGTAATCGAATTTTGAAAAAATTTTTCGCAAACTGCAATTTTTTAGGGGTTGTTAGAGAAGTGCTTCTGGAGATGTTATTTCCCATATTTCGTATGGGTCCCACGCGCCACAGACGAGAAAAAAATTATTGAAATTTCCAGATCCGCGCTTGCGCTGATGCGACGTCTTAATTCATCAATGTGGATGGCAGAACGATGTTATGTTTATGTAAACAGAACTGCGGGTTAACTCTACAATAATATTGGTTTATCTGTCAACTATAATAGTAGAGCAAACTGCTACTGGGTTTACAATTACAATTCGATAATAGTTAAAAATAAAATATACTATTATCTAGTTTAATTTGACAGAATTCAACAAAATAATAATCAGACGAAAAAAATAATAGTCTTATTCATCTATTTTTTAAGTTAATGTTTGTTTTGTTGTACGACAACTTTTTATTAATTAAAAATAACAATCACCTTTTGTTTAAAAATACCATCAATATAATTTAGTTTAACAAAATTAACGATATTGTTAGTTAACCATTTTTTTTTGTTGAATTTACCCATACTATTTCTTTGAGTGTACCACGCGACCGTTACCTTGATTTTCTGCACAGCACTTTTGCTAGACCGCCGTTATCAAAGGACTTGACCTTTTTTTTTGCTAATTTTCTTATAATTTATAGCTTACCGTTCGGGACATTAATTTTATTTTATGATATATTAAAAATATCGTCACATAGTTTTTAAATATTCAAAATTAAAATGTACAAGTAATATTCTCTTCGTATTTATTACGCCCCGTCAGACGTTTTATAACACACGTGTTTTTCTGGTTGGCGCCCCTTTGTTGTATGGCAAGTCTGACAGTATCACGCCGTCAATCGCGGTTTCCTGTTGGGTCTGCGGCCTCGGTAAAGCTCTTTGTGCACAGTTCTTTGCGGCATCAGCCTGACGTTTTAAAGAGCTTCCTTTTTTTTTATGGCCTTACTTATGTTAACGTCCTGGCGGAGTTTAGTTGTAGCTATTCCACCACTCAACCAGGACAGCTCAACGCAGCTCAGACTCGAACCCAGGTCAAGCCCACTGCTACCGTCTCGGCAATACGTGAAAAACGCCACTACACACCATGCCCTAGCCAGGGTTCGAACTCGGGACTCCGTGGTCGTAAGCTTAACACCGTAAATACAGTGCCACTTCCTCATCGCCGACTGCCTCTATCACAATTACCGGTATTGTTGATCCAGTCCTGTTTATTGTCTCAAACTCATCTACTTTAATGTGTTTGGATAGTTGTCTTATTATTTTGTTGTAACTTACACTTAAACCGTTCTCAGAGATTTTTATTTTTGAGCACACATGTTTAAGCTCATTTTCACTTGTCGCAATTAAGAACAGTGCAAACTCCAAGTTGAAATGATAGTGTTGGTCGTTGTATATGTGAGGTGTTTTAGTTCACTAATGAATCCGAATTTCCTTAGATATGCTTCATTCTTGGAGGGCGCTGGAACCTTCGGTATGAAGCTGCCCCTGCCTCTATAAAATATTAACGTAAACAAAGAACTATTTAGCTTTTTATTATTAGTGTCTGTTTCGTAAACAAATAATAACCCTGAAATTTTCATTAAATACGAAATAAATCAGATAATTAAATGTCATTAGATACTAGGAATATATCAATTAATTACATAAATTGTGGTTTTTTGCGTAATAATGGAAGTAATTATAAAATACCACACCGACCTCATTTACTGTTTAACAACTCTTAAAAAGTAACTAAGCTATTCCCAAAATATGTCAAAGGCGAAAAGAGCTATTTGTTTTACTTTTACTAAAGTGAAGTGGATGTTTAAATATGCTTGAAGATCGTTATAATCTGTTGTAGTATATTCCGTAACAAGTGTCGTAAGAAGCTATTACTCACGAGTGTAACTCTACGAGTGCATAATTGCATACAACTCGAGTTGTGTACTATACTTTTTCTACGACCACAGTTATTCTCATTAATAAAATGTACAATACTCTTAAAGATTTGACAGAAGAGACAAAACACGAAATTGTTGAATGATCTTTCCTCGTTAATGCACGAGTGGGAAGGCCGTATAATGTCTATATCGAAACCTCAAAAATGGCATTTTAAGCGCGTTGTGAATCGCGTGCGCGAAACCGAAAACTCGATCCTGCACGAGAGTCCGAAAAATGGCATCTTTGACGTTTGGCATAATCGACTTGACATCTTACAGTATCTCAATATGGAAGTTTCTGTGGTCTGTAACATATTTTGCTGCAGGGCCCTTCTCAGTTCCTCAAGCGCCCTTGTGCGAAATTTTGAAAGACGCCTCTTTTTCTGGTCGTCAGAAAAAAAATGTTTTCGTCCTCATCCAAAATCCAAAACAAAATTTTTTCATCCTCCTAAATTTTACTCGAAAAAAAAAAGTACATTAAGCTTGTGGCACCCTCGTGCGGGGCAAAGTCGCGCCCCCCTCAAAGGCCCTGTGTTTTGCTGCTTAGTTAAACAACTATTTTCCCAAATAAAAAGCATTTCTATGCCGCGGAAAAAGAAACTTTCATCTGGCATACATTTCATTTTTCTGAAAGAAAACTATAACACTCAAAGAAATAGTATGGGTAAATTCAACAAATAAAAATGGTTAACTAACAATATCGTTAATTTTGTTAAACCAAACTATATTGATGATATTTTTAAACAAGAGGTGATTGTTATTTTAATTAATAAAAAGTTGTCGTACAACAAAACAAACATTAACTTAAAAAATAGATGAATAAGACTATTATTTTGTTCGTCTGACTATTATTTTGTTGAATTCTGTCAAATTAAACTAGATAATAGTATATTTTATTTTTAACTATTATCGAATTGTAATTCTAACCCAGTATTAGTTCGCTGTATTATTGTACTTGGTAGACAAATCACTATTATTGTCGTCTTCTAGAAGTTCTAAAAGACTTACCATAAAATTTGCTTGCTTACCACGTAGTCTATTACAGAAATTATTCCCAGATGACGCCACATACAAATCACTGACAATAATCAATCATGCATTATCTTATAATCTTATGAATTTATAGAAAATTAATAACATGATTGCAATGTTCAAATTCTCTCAGGGATCATCGATATATTTGGATGGATCTTATAAACGATCTCTAATCTTTGGTTTGGGTGGTCTGACGTCTCAATACTGAGATTTTGGCTAACCAAAAAAAACTTCATCATACAATAAAGTGTAGATCAACCTAAAAATTAGTTGGTGAACAAAAAACAAAGTCGTTGTACTATTTAATTGTAGACCAAATTGAAAATGGTTAATGAACAGAAAAAAATGTCATTGTACTATTTAATTTGTTACAAGAAGATATGATTATTAAACTACTATTTGTTTATGAAAACAAATAAAGTTGTATGACTATTCTTTTCTGATTGATTTAACTATGAAACTAGATAGGCACGATTTCATATGCTCTTTTTGGTTGAATTTATCTATCATTTTCTTTTTCCGACCTTGGCTAAAAATTTTTCGCCAACCGGGCTAATTTCGGATCCAACCAGGGTCTAATTGAAACTTGACACTTCATCTGTACTTCTGGATTATGACGAAGACTGAGTTTTATGAGCTCTTAGACTATTAGTTTTAACGGAAAAATCTGATTTAATTATTTGAAATTTTTTATTGTGACTAATCAACAGGCAAAGCAAACTTAGAAAGTGAAAATAATTTAATCAGAATTCTAATTAAAGATCTGATGACAGATGTCACATGGCACGTTTTCTGTCAAGGATATTGGAAAGGGACTTAATATTCTTTGAAGAAATTATTGCCCTCGGTTTCACCTCGGTCCATAATAATATTCCTGGATTGTTATAGGGTCATTACATTCCTATTACCCAGTATGAAATGGAAAATTAATATCGGTTACTTGGAAACCAGCATAATTTAAAATTATATTGTTTCAGTGAAATTTGAATAACTAAATAAAAATTAGTATTTTTAAGTATTGCAATCGGGAAGGATTTTTTGTTTTTTTTTTCTTTTTATATTCGAAAAAGAATCGAAAATCAGTAAAATCGGACTGGAGCTTCCCGAGAAAAGTGCATAAATGTGCTTTTCCTATGTCCGCCATTGTGGCCTAGTTGCCTAGTAAAAAGTAGTACTATCCACTGTCGCTACACTATTTTTGAAATATCTCCGGTTCTATTGATCTAAAAAAAATAGTACAGTAAATAGAGGTTTTAACTTCGGAATAATGTCATATTGAACGGATTTCGTTCATTTTTGGCAGTATAATAGTAAATACTTCACAGAAAAGTTTCTATATTGTGCGGAGGCTTGCTAATTTATAGGGGGTGGATGCCACCCCCTCTCGGGGGGTGGCACTTAAAAAATATGTATATTTATTGGAGCTGAAATAGAATCAAATTTTAAGAAGAAAAGGTTTTATGCAATTTTTCAGATAAATTGATAGTTTTTAAGTTATAACGACTTCAAAATTGCGATTTTAGCTTAAAAAAAGGTATTTCCAAACGGCTTTCGTTAAGTATCTCGAAAAGTATTACTTTATCGAAAAAATGTTACAGGCCAATTACAGAAAGTACAAACTGGGAATTAATTATATTTTTTATTTATTGATGTAGGATTAATAATTTCGGATATATTTAAGTTTATATTTAGTATCCAAGTGTTCAGAAATTACCTTTAAAGTTTAAAATGCATTTTTTTCTAAAGCAAGTGCTTTAAATGAGCAAAAAAATTTGAGCATCTAGGTAATGCTACATCTTAACGAAAAACTGTATTTGAGATAATTTTTTTAAATTACTGGCTAATTAGAGTAACAAAATGGCGACCTTTTTATATAAAAAAATATAAATACGCACATTTTTCCGTCATAACTTCTTTATTTCTTATACTACAGGAACGAGTAAAAAATAATTTGAAAGCGCAATTAATTGTCTTAAATTTCAATTCTTAGCATGCGTGACGTGGGTGTCACAATTTCTGAGATATTTAACATTTAAACTGCATTTTTCGTCTTATAAACGTTCCGACGCCATTTGTAAACTTTCATATCTCCGAAACTATTAAATCTATGTAAATAAATAAACAAGCGAAATTCATTATCAGTTTATGAGGTTTATTTTTGGTCTCTACCCATTTTTCAATAAAACTAATATTTATTGAGATATTTGGAAAAGGAAAAAAAAATACGTTTTATCGAAAATACCTTTATAGTTTAAACTGCATTTTTTTCTAAAGCAAGTTCTGTATACAAACCAAAAAATTTGAGCATCTACGTCATGCTATATATTAATGAGAAACAGTGTTTAAAATCCTTTTTTGTAATTGCTGGCTAATTACAGTAACAAAATAGTGACGTTGTTATTAAAAAAATGTGTAGACGCACATTGCTTCGGTCATAACTTCTTTGTTTTTTATGCTACAAAAACAAATAAAAAAACAGTTGAAAGCTTAATTAATAACCTATTATTCTACCTATTAGCATCCTTGATGTAGGTGTCACAGTTTCTGAGATATTTAACTCTCACTCTAAATAATTATCTTATGAACACTTGGATGCCAAATGTAAACTTAAATATCTCCGAAATTATTAATCCTACATCAATAAACAAAAATATAATTAATTCCCAGTTTGTACTTTCTGTAATTGGTCTGTAACATTTTTTCGATAAAGTAATACTTTTCGAGATACTTGACGAAAGCCGTTTGGAAATACTTTTTTTTTTAGCTAAAATCGCAATTTTGAAGTCGCTATAACTTAAAAACTATCGATTTATGTGAAAAATTGCATATAACCTTTTCTTCTTAAAATTTGATTCTACTTCAGCTCTAATAAATATATATATTTTTTAAGTGCCCCCCGAGAGGGGGTGGCATCCACCCTCTATAAATCCACCCCGCACAATATAGAAACTTGAAGCATTTACTATTATACTGCCAAATATGAACGAAATCCGTTCAATATGACATTATTCCGAAGTTTTGCATATTTTTTACCTCTAGGTAAAATGGTCAAAAAGTGAAATTTTTGAATATAATTTTTTTTTAAATAAAAAAAACGATATTTTAAATTGATTAACAGACTCCGGCGTATGTTCAGAAGAAAGTACATAAAAAAATCTACAAATTAAAAAAAAAATTACCCTACGATGTTTAGGCAACAAATGAGCGAGTTTTTTAATTTTTTTCAAAAATGACCGATTGTGGCGGTAAAAAAAAATTCGGACAATTTAACCACGTATTTGTAACATAAAAATACATATTTTCTCCAATTTTCGTAAAGATCCGATGATTTTTACGTTGGTTATAGCATTGTTATAAAAAAAATGATAATTTTTGTTTTTTCTTTCTTTTGAGGTTAGGTTAGGTTTTTAATGCAACCAAACAGTTCGATAGTCTATTAACTTACGAGTACTTTAGTATTTTTAGGCCAATAGAACCAGATATTTTAAAAATAGTGTGGCGATGCACTCGAAATGCATAAAAAATTATACAGCTTTCTCGGGAAGCTCCAGTCCGATTTTACTGATTTTTTTCGGTTTTCAACTCATTTTCGAATATAAAAAGAAAAAAACAATAAATTCAACTTCCCAATAGACCATTTTAGGTCACGTGGTTTTGACAAGTCGGCTGTTTTGCTTGAGGGACAACCAAACGCAGTTTGCGTGGTTTCATATATTTTTGTCTAGTTTTTCTTGAGAAACTGTGTGTGTTTTCAGCTGTAATATCCCAAGGACGTTGATAATACGCATACAAATCTTTACAACCATATAAATATTATGAGGCAAGAAGTTTGTACATGAAATATAAACTCAAATATATTCATTGTCATAGGAAAGGCAATTTTACGTTTAAATAACTAAGTGCTAAATTTCAGTCATAAGCATGTTATATTATGTGTATGTAGTATTCAATAGACTCTGCCAGAAAGTGATTTCTTTACCTTTCTCCTAAGCTTTTTTTTACATTCAAAATAAACCTTATCTCACAATCGCACCTTATCGCACAAAAGGATAGCATTTTATTTTTATTTCACGTTTAAAACTGAGATTACTTCTTTGTTTAAAATGGTATAAAAAGTTTGGTTGTCCCTTAGGCAATATGGTCGACTTATCGTGACGTCATCCTAAAATGGTCTATTGCATCACTTTTCTTAACTTTTTTTACTGATTTCTCTCTACTATATGGTTATTTATTTTTTTATAAAATTTCAGTTGGTAGAATACAGCTCGTTATTGAACGGAGTTCTTTTTGTACTTGTAGGGTTTATGGCACGAGCCTCTTAAAAAACACCTCTTTAGCCACTTGTATAGAATACTTATTTTGCCGAACTCCTTTTACACAAAACTGTATGTAATTTTTAAAGGAAGTCTGGTTATAACACAAGGAAATTATAAATAAGTTGACACTGCATTGCATTTCAAAACTAATCTGTATATAACATTCAAGAATAATTGCTATACAATTATACTCTTAAGATAGCTAAGACTAACCTCTTACTTCTTACTGTGAAATTAAAAATTAGAGCATTACAAATTCGTTTCTAATTGAATTTTTCAATTATTCTAAATAGAAACTAACCGCAGCCTGGCGAATATTCCAGTCTGCTCTCTGAAAGTGAAATTTTAGATCTTTATGTCAACAACAATACATTTTTAAAATATCTGCAAACGGCTAGTAATCAGTTGTCGTTGACGTCGCGACATTTCCTTACTAACGTTTCAACCGTTTATATTTTTCTCATTTTCATGTTATACATACGTTTTTCGCTTGTTATTTAATACACTTTCTTTTCTCACAACCTGTCTCTTAAGGAAAGTTTTTTATTTGCCTCTTACTCGCGACATATGGTCTGTTTCTAATAATTAAAAACTTGCAATAGCTTTTAACCTAATTAACGTTCGTAATCATTCAAAATAGAATATGCAGAAGTAGCTTTTGATTATTTTTTTTAATCATGGCATTTCGAAGTTATAAGGGAAGAGGCGAAGAGAAAACCGTTCCGGCGCCGATGTTGTCGAATTTCATGTGCCAGTGGATGCATGATGAGCCCAAGTTCTGTACGGAGTTTACCACTTTTGGCCATAATATGGTATGTACTTTTATAATATTAAAACAGACTTGTCAAAAAAATATAATGCGAAATACAATTTCTATCTCAGGTAATACAAATAAATATAGTTGTGTTATATGTTTGAAAGACGCAAGTTCGGTTAAAAGTAACTGCTCTTCCATTTTGGGCTCGGGTATATTAAACAGAATAGTAGCTATAAGTAGAGACAAAAACAGTGCATAACCAGCAATACCTATTCTTACAAAATATTATTAAACTTAAAATTAGTCTGCTATTGCCTGCAATTTTTTGTAATCCTAATAGTCCAGTCTAACTTGAGTGTTAATGAATGGATTTTGATGAAAGCAATGTGATTCCAATGACGTTAATAAAAAAGTTTAAAAAGACATTAGAGTAGGAAATGATCGGAAGGAAAACACCCCTATTATCGCGGGTTCCGTAACTTGTATAATTAGGTCAAAAATGGGAAAAAACAATATATTTACCTTTTTTTGGGCCAAAATAAGAAGTTTTTACTCTTGTGAATTTTTTCGAAAAATGCATATTTTTCGAGATATGGCCAGTCAAAAACTCCTAAAAGTAGGGGAGGGGAAATGTAAAATGTATAGTCGAAATGCAAAACTTTCTTTATTTGCAATTTTTCTGTAAAGTGCGTTTTCACCGAGTTTTTTCTGAAAAACCTGAAAAACTACCCCCTTTCTTTAAAATTGTAGCGCTTTAAGAATATGTAATTTAAAAATTTGAAAAACCAGACGTATTCATTGAGGCCTTCTAAACATTTTTGTCTTTAGTAATTTTTTTGTAACTTGCTAATTTTCCGAGTTACAGGCAGTTTTTCACGATAAATAAAATACATTTTTCCGGAAAACTTTTATCACATTTTCAATTTGAAAATTAAATTGGCCCTTTGAAAATGGTGTAAATATATGGGTTTCATATTTTTTTTTATAATATATATAAATCACGCTCATTTTTCGAATTTTTGTGTATTTTTTAATTTGCAAGATATGTAGTACTATTTATCGTGAAAAACTGCCTGTAACTCGGAAACTTAGCAAGTTACAAAAAAAATCCAAGAGACAAAAAATGTTTAGAAGCCCTCAGTGCATACGTCTGAATTTTTTCAAATTTTTATATTACATATTTTTAAAGCGCTACAATGTCAAAGACGAGGGTAGTTTTTACGTTTTTCCGGAAAAACTCGGTGAAAACACACCAAAGTTGCAAATAAAAAAAAACGTCTTGTATTTCGATGATACTTTCACTTGAATTTTTTCAGATTTTTTTTCAACTTTTACATTTTCCCTCTCCCATTTTCAGGAATTTTCGAGTGGCAATATCTCGAAACATACATTTTTCCAAAAAAAATCACAAGAGTAAAAACATTTTATTTTGATCTAATTACGGAAACCGTTTTAAAAGGGGTGTTTTCTACTCCTTCCGATCATTTCCTACTATAATCTGTTTTTTAACTTTTTTATTAACGTCATTGCAGAAATTTTCATAAAAATCCATTCATTAGTACTCAAGTTAGAGATTTTGGTCATTTTAGCGCACCGTTGACTGGACTATATGTCATTTAAAGGTAACAGCAATTTTTTTAAAATAATATTTTGAATACGGTGTTATAACAAATAGATGTAATAAATGAGATCTAATTTAATTCCAACTTGAATTAATGTCTAATTGCTAAGATTTTTTATATCTTTTTACCGCACTAGTTCGGTAAAATGTCACTTTGCCGAACTAGTGCGGCAATGTAAAATAAAAAAAATAAATATAAAATAAAAAAAATAAAATGTACAAGAATAATAAAATTTCGTAAATGCGACGCGCCATTTTAAAATTTTGATTTTTAGATGTCAGATTTCAAGTCAAGTTCACAGAAAAGATTGTGCAAATCCATGACTATTTCCTCATCTTGGTCGCCACATTGTAATCGTTGCCATCTTTTTGAATTTTTTGGTTGTGAGTTCACACTCCTTTTTATAAAATTTCATTCTATTCTTTCAAACTGTTAGGTTTTGGCACGCTAAAAATTAATTCTGGCCCACTGTGCGCCCCCTCACTTGTATACTTGTGTATGAAGCTGTTATTCATGAGATACATAATTATTTCACACCTTTCGAGAAATTCAAATAATCCCTGTGAAGAAAAATTATATATAATTAATAATACCTGATTATTTTGCTTTGGTACTCTCATACCCAGAGCACCATAATTTTACAAGCTATTACACAGATTTCGCACACAAATAATGATTAACTTGAAGTTTAATTATATTCTATAATGTATTACAACGAATAAACAATAATTTTAATAGAAAGAAATCTGTGTAAATCTGTGAATAAATTTTTACCTCTTGATTTAAAACCGCCTCACCTCATTGTTTTAGAAAAGGAAGTCAAGATACTCATTATTTTAGAAAGTAGTAGGATTATTAGTCTTAGGTATTCACCTTCTCATTCGATTTGTCGTAAAAATACTTCAGATGTTGTAAATAAATATATCGATATACAGTGTTCCCTCGGAAGATGTGCGAAAACGGCTAACTATATAAAAAAACTTTCTTAACAAAACTTTCAATGGTTCATCTCTACTACAACGTAAAATTATTTTCAATTATACAACAGTGTCAACAGTACGTTCAAAACGTTCTTTAAAATTTTTTAGATACTCCACATCAGGATACCTTTTATCGGGATATTTTTGATGATACACTCTTGATGCCAATAAACAATTTCCATCACATTCACCAATAACATACATCAAAGATATCAAATCTTGTTGATAATAATTATAATTCATATTTTTAAATATTACTTAACAATATTAATTTAACTTAACCAAACTTAATCACGATTATCTCAAACACCTTACAGAAGTGAAAAACAAACGCAGAACGAAAGACCAAAGCCATACTAGATTTTAATGCTGAAATAAAGAGCACCTCAATTTACGCAAAATTATTTCAAATAATCATATCTCAAAAACAATGTGATATAATGAGAATTGTATGCTTTATTTATCCATGTAAAAAAATTATAGGCATTCCATTTAAAAAAATTGAGAAATATAATAAATATCAAGAAATGTAAAGAAATATTTTGGAGACCTTTAATAATAATAATAATTTATTTCAAAAATGTTTTTCAGTAAATACATCATTATTAAATAACATCTACATTTTTAGAAAAAACAATTAACAAATCACGGAGATATGGTAGTCAAAAAAAAATGTTTGTAAATTGCCCAAAAAAACGGGAAAAAAATCATAACTTGGCAACGCGGCATCCGATTGGCAAAATATTTTAGGATATAATACAAGACCTTTGGAGGCTTAACTGGAGCCAAAAAAATATAGGGTGTTTCATTTAATAAAATTATATTTTCTTATGTAACTCGTTTCTGTGGCATCTTGTATAATTGAAAATTTTACGTTGTACTAGAGATGAAGCATTGAAAGTTTTGTTAAGAAATTTTTGTTATAAAGTTAGCCGTTTTTGCACAATCTTCCGAGGGAACATTAACTGGACACCCTGTATGTATTGACGATAAATGTATTTCTTCTAATAAATAGCTTGCATATGTTGAGTCTGTTGCACACTCCGCTGGATGTACTCTGTTCTTGCTCAACGCGCTAGCACTCAGTTTTGCTGATAAAAATATTTTTATTTGGTTTTTTCTGCACGAAATCGATTTTATTTATAGCTTTTTGAAAAGGTAACATGCTACTCTAAAAAATAGTACATTTTCTAGATTGATTTGAATTTTTAAGTTCTAAAATTCTCGCTCTAACCCAAAAAACCGCTGCCCAAGGAATCACTACTTCCACATCCAAATTCTCTAACCAAGTCACTCACAACGAAAAAATTTTGTATGTGGAAATAATTGTTTATGGAACTTTAATAATATAATACTTGAAATCTTTTACCCCAAAAACCCATAAAACGATACCCCACATCGGGAGTGGGGTGGGGGTGGATGAAGTAAAAAAATATTTTGAGGTTTCTGGTTCTTGTACATACACTAAATCACAATTTTTTTCATCCCCTTTAATAATGGGGGGTGGGGGTGGCTAATGAAAAAATTTTTTTTGAGACCTTAGCTTCTCTTGTATATAGTAAATACCACATACCTGCTTGATTTACCTATTTACCCCAAATCTACCCCAATTTACCCCCCAACCCTTCGACGGAACAAGATGAAAATATAATCTAGTTCCAGATCTCGTTAAAGTACATATGTGTACCAAATTTCAATATCTTAAACAGTTCCAGAGTAAACGTGCGCACAAAAAAAGTTACAGACCGACAGACAGAAATTTTTTTTTCGCTCAAACTTAAAATCTCGACGTTTCATGACATTCTAAGCCGATCTGAACAATAAAAATTTTTTAAATTTTTTTTGTCGTTACTAAACTTCCACTGGATGTGGAAGTAAAAAGAAACAACGAATTTACCTCAAATTTTGGCCGTGTTAACAAAATGTATTAATATGAAGGTATAATTTTAATACGTAGAAAGTATGATTTTTTTTCCAAGGTTATGTCGATAAAATTTGATAATTTACAGGGGTAAATGTAACAAACGGGAAACTTTTCTGTCTTTCTAAATAGAGACCAAATATATCGAGAAAAAATAAGTATAAAAATACAATGTTTGAATGCAATTTTGAGAGCCTCTAACTTCCACTAAGTCCATCGTACAAAAAAAATTGGCAAAGTAAGGGTAATTTTATCAGCTTTAATTTAATCCTTTTGACATTTTCTCTAAAATCAGTATTTTACGAACTACTTGCAATAAAGGAAAGATTTGCAGCTTCTTCTTCAAAGTTTTATTTCAAATACGCATTCCTCAGGGTACAAAATGGGTTAGAAAAACTCGTTTCGGACTCACCTAGCTGACATATTGTAGTTCAAGTTAATATACAAGACTCCTAATAAAATGATAAAAAAGTGATTCATAACTGGAATCATTAAAAAAAAACCGCTGCCTAAGGGATCACTACTTCCACATGCAGATTGTCTATCCAAGTATCTTACAAAAAAAATTGACACTACATTTACACTTCACTATGTGGGAATTGTTCGTAGAATTTTAATAATATAATATTTGAAATCGTCTACCCCAAAAACCCATAAAACGATCCACATCGGAAGCAAAAAAAAAAAAATTTTGAAGCCTTTGGTTTTTGTACACACACTAAATCACAGTTTTATTTTCTTACCCCCTTTAATGTTGGGGTGGAGGTGGTAAAGTGGATGATAGTGGGGGTGATTGATGCAGAAAAAAATTTTTAAACCTTGGCTTATTGTCCTACATACACTAAATCTCAATTTTATGGACTCCCACTTGCTTGTTTTACCTATTTACCCCCAACTCTTCAACAAAATAAAATCAAAATATAATCTAGTTACAGATCTCATTATAGTTATTATAATAGGTGTACCAAACATAAATCGTTCGCACAAAGAAAGTTACAGATTAGCTGACAGAATTTGATTTCCTCAAACTTAAAATCTCGATCTTTCATGACATTCTAATCCTATATGAAGAAAAAAAATCATTTTTTTGCCGCTGCTTCCATTTCACTACTTGGATGTGGAAATAATAAACACTTATTTGTCAGATATGCCATTTCATCTTATTAAGAATTAAGTTTGTTTAGTGAAACATCATCTCATATAAGAAAGTTCCATATCTGTTGCTAGTCCATGATTACCGACAAACATTTTCAACTACAGGATAAATAACGTTTAAACACTCATAAACCTGCCTCGAGGAAACTACCATTGACAAGAAAATAAATATAATTCTCAAACAATTTGTTTAAATATACGTCATATTCCTAACGTAGATTATTTAAACAATTTATTTTAATAAATAGAAATCGAATCACTTTCGCTTATTTAAAATTATCCATAACAGATGTTTTATTTATATTCAGATTAAACGGGCAGCGTTAAAAAATCGAAAGCAGTAAAGTTAAACGCCCGTAATGGAGCGGAGTAAAATCATTTAAATGATAAAACTGAATTTAAATTTTGATAGAAAAGTGAGAATAAGAGAAACTTTCGTTGGTTGTTTAATAAAGCGTAAAACAATTTATTGGAGAAAATATGAGAAATTATCGATTGGTTCTTCACTGGTTTATCTAAAAATAATTGCTTCAGAACACGTAAACTATTAGTAGGAAGCTGGCAGACCAAATGATGACCGTAATGATCAAAATTTTCACTAATGGGTAATGTTCATTAGCCGTCAAAGAACGCATCAGAAAATTACCACTCAACCCCATGCAAGGGGGTGTTTATGGTGGTGAGAAGGTAGGAACAAAACAGTTTTCCCTGAATAACAAAAAAAATCTATAATAGTTATGAAAAAATGTTTTGAATAAAAGTGAAATTAATGAATTTTCAAAGAAAAGTTGAATATTAACCGCCTTACAAGTTTAATGATACAAAGGAAGATTAAAAATTAATAGATATGTATATGCTATTAATTTTTATTCTTACAGAATAATATGTTTTTGTTATTAGTAAAACTTTTACTTTTCTTTAAATGCATTTTTGTATGACAGTTTTAAGATAATGAAACAGTGGATGTCCCCATCGTATTATTTATCTCTTCAGCCTTATTATAATACAACTCTTAGTCCAATTAAATAAGTCGGCAAATCAAAATTTTGAGGTAAATACTTGAATTTTTGATATAAGTTACTTTGATGTATTAGAACACGATTAATGAAAGAAATTTTTTTCTGAACCCCCGGGAAGGGGTGAAAAAAAATAAAATAAAGTGTTTTTTCAAAATTACTCAAAATGTGTAAAAGCTAGTAAGAAAGTTTCAAATAAAAATTATAAAGCATGAAATTTTATATAAAAATGATCTCTAGACTTTTTTTGGTATTACTAAAATTAACGGAGTTAAGCTGGTTAGAAATTAAGAGATGATATGTACAACTTTAAAAAATCATAGCGTGCTGAAAAGTTAATACATTTAAAAAAAAATTTTTTCTATTTACTCAGAAAAATATAAACATTCGTTGCAGAGAAATGGATTTTTTTTTAAATTGTTATTTAAAAAGTTATAAAAATTTTAATTTTTTTATTTTCAATTAAAACCACTTTGAACGGTGAAACGAATTTTTTTTTTATACCATTCTGTTCATTATTTAATACATTGAACATTTGCTTTTGAAATTTTTTTTTACCCTTCATTTTCAAGAAGGTATGAATTTATTTACTTGCTTAGTTTTTTTCCAAACGTAAGACACTGCTCTTTTGACGTCATGATAACTGAAACGAAATAAAGAATGCATACGACAAAGATAAAATTGTTTCGTAGCTGCTGCGTTGCCTACAAAACGCGCATGCGTCACATCTAACAGCTAACCTCAAAAATATGTGTTTCTTAAGATTTAAGAGTATTACGCAGCTATTATTAAAATTTCTGCCTGGTTCCCGTATTTTCAACTAAAATCTAGTTCAGTGTAGTGTTTATGAAGTTCTAAACACTTTGTCCTAATAAAATAGGCCTTTTTTGTAGGTTGGAAATCTAACCTCTAATTAGCAGTCTATTTCTATTAATTAAGAATATTGAAAAATTATTTACGTGAATTTTTAAATATTTGCTTGGAGCCAGTACCGGCTCCAAGCTAAAAATGCGTACACAAACATTAAAAATGAGAATAAACTTGAAAAACTTAAAATTTAAGGTTATGTTAGGTACTTGATGTAGATGCAGACTAGTTTACAAGTTCAAGGGTTAATGCTTGATAAAGCTCGTAAAAATATTAGTGAGGGCTCATTGAATTCGGAATGACGTCTAGAAAAATGTGTAAAAGTTTCACACCCGCACATAAACAGTTGCAAAAGTTATAAACAAATGAAGATTGAAAATATAACGAGTTTCGTCTTTTGCAAATAACTCGAAAACTATTAATATTTAAGAAAACTGAAAGAACGATTCTTAAAGAGGAATGAATTTCCAATAAAAAAAGCCGAACTCCCGAAACTCTATCTCTCAGCGCTCTGCGTGGCGAACACTAAGCCGTTACGATGCTCTGAAATCGGCCGTAATAAGTAAAAATATTTTTTTATGTTATTAAATATTAATTTAAAATTTTTTAAAAATTATGGTATTATTTAGACACTTAACGGAACAATATCCCGTTGAAAAAATTTGTTTCACCAATTTTTCATAAAATGAGCCAATTGTTAATTAACAAATTTTTTAAGTTTACGTTTATATTTCAAGTCGGATAATTGTTAAACAAAAGCCACTAAAATTATTTCGCATCATGGAGACCTTATAAAATTTTTTTTGCCATTTTGTTATAAAATATAAAATATGACTTCTGAAGGTGCCATTTCGATTGGAAATTTAATTATCAACAACTTTTCTATTGACGTGTTTATAGGAAAAATGCATAGTTTTCGAGCAAAACTCAAAACAACAATAGGCCCATTTTATGAAAAATCGGTGAAACAACGGGATATTGTTCCTTTAAGTGTCTAAATAATACCATAATTTTTTAAAATGTTTAAATTAATATTAATTAATAACATAAAAAATATTTTTACTTATTACGGCTGGTTTCAGAGCATCGTAACGGCTTAGTGTTCGCCGCGCAAAGCTCTATTTTCAACATTAAATTGAAATTATTAATAATAGACATAGAGTTTCGGGAGTTCGGACTTTTTTATTTGAAATTCATTCCTCTTTAAAAATCTTCCTTTAAATTTTCTTAAATATTAACAGTTTTCAAGTTATTTGCAAAAAAACGAAACTCGTTATTTTTTCAATCTTCATTTGTTTATAACTTTCGCAATTGTTTATATGCGGGTTTTAAAATATTATACAATTATAATAATTTTTATAATAATTTCTTATGGTCTTAAAAAATAATAAATTAAAATAATTGAAATTTTGTAATTTAAAAAAATAAGTAATGTAAATATTTGTAATGTCAATTTTTTTGAAATTAAGAAAAAAAATTATTTCAATTGTTAATGTGGAAAAAAAATAATTTTCACTATTGCAAATATTCATTTTTGCAAATTTTTACTTCTACATTACGGATTAGTTTATTCATTTAATCGAAAATGCATAAAAAAACATTTTTTGCAACCTTGGTTAAAATACGCGAATTTCGACTAATTTAAAACGATGTTTCAAACAATTATTTCCAATACAAAAAAATTATATTGTGTACTATATTTTTAATTTATATCAATAATGTCAAACAAATAATTCTAAATTTAGTAGAAATCAGCAAGTATTGACAGTAATAATAATTTCTTTCATTACAACTCAAAGATTAATTTTAAAAATATTTAGATCACGTAAACAAAATTCCACGTGTCTAATACCTATAACCAAAATGTACATAACACGAAGCGTGTATAAGTATGTAGATTTCGCAAAACACTCTTATTATACTTGACCACAATTACAAATTTTGTTAACAATTTGTAGGAGCATTTATTCACCAATACATTCACAACCGCTGCATTGAGATATCGGGCATCTTCATCATGTAACCAACATAACCTTAAATTTTAAGTTTTTCAAGTTTATTCTCATTTTTAATGTTTGAAAACGCATTTTTAGCTTGGAGCCGGTACTGGCTCTAAGCAAATATTAAAAAATTCGCGTAAATAATTTTTCAATATTGTTGATTAATAGAAATAGTCTGCTAATTACAGGTTAGATTTCCAACCTACAAAAAGAGTCCTATTTTATTGGGTCAAAGTATTTAGAACTTCATAAACATTACACTGAACTAGATTTTGGTTGAAAATACGGGAACCAGGCAGAAATTTTAATAATAGTTGCGTAATACTCTTAAATCTTAAGAAACACATATTTTTGAGGTTAGTTGTGACGTCAAACGCGGATGCCCTTACTGCCGTCATAAGGTGAAAAGCCGCATCTAGATATATGTCATAAATGAGATTCTAATAATATATGAGCATCCAAGAGTTCTGCAGTTAAAAATATTAATAAATTATAAAGTACAAAAACATAAGTGCATAAAAAGCAGCTACATGATTTTCTTAATTAATATTTACTAGTTGGGAAAAAAACAAACGCCTTTGTTACTTTCCTCGCCAACCGACAATTTACAGATGGGCTATTCTCCTTATGACTTAAGACGGCAGTATAGATGTGACGTATGCGCGTCTTGTAGGCAACGCAGCAGCTACGAAACCATTTTATCTTTGTCGTACACATTCTTTATTTCTTTTCAGTTATCGTGACGTCACAAGAGCAGTGTCTTACGTTTGGAAAAAAATTAAACAGGTAAATAAATTCATACCTGCTCGAAAATGATGGGTAAAAAAAAATTTCAAAAACAAATGTTCAATATATTAAATGATGAACAGAATGGTGTAAAAAAAAATTCGTTTCACTGTTCAAAGTGGTTTTAATTGAAAATAAAAAAATTAAAATTTTTATAACTTTTTTATTAACAATTTAAAAAAAAATCCATTTCTCTGAAACGAATGTTTATATTTTTCTGAGTAAATAGAAAAATTTTTTTTTCAAATTTATTAACTTTTTAGCACGCTATGATTTTTTAAAGTTGTACATATCATCCCTTAATTTCTAACCAGCCTAACTCCGTTAATTCTGGTAATACCAAAAAAAGTCTAGAGATCATTTTTATATAAAATTTCATGCTTTACAGTTTTTGTTTGAAACTTTTTATACTAGCTTTTACACATTTTGAGTAATTTTGAAAAAACACTTTGTTATATATTTTTTCACCCCTTCCCGGGGGTTCAAAAAAAAATTTCTTTCGTCAATCGTGTTCTAATACATCAAAGTAACTTATATCAAAAATTCAAGTATTTACCTCAAAATTTTGATTTGTCGACTTATTTAATTGGACTATCTCTATCGCGTTGGTGTATATTTATATTACTCATTTTTATCGTGGTCTCTTGTGTGTGAAACTCGAAATTTAGAACGTGGATTTAACCATATTCATATACTCTACGAAACTGAACTGAATATTTCCGAGTGAAATATTTTTTATAGTTATTTTGTAATACTTACTTTGGTATGTAGTTATTTTAAAGTCTCGAAATAAGTAAATTTTAATTAATAAATTAGAAAATCAATGTAAAAATACATGACCTTGATACGGAGTGCCTCAGTAATTTATTACACACTTTAATCAACTGTTCAGTAAAAATGTATTTTGACCACTGTTTTTACAGAATTTATGGTTCATAAAGGCATTTGAAAGATGCGCGGCTCAACACACATACCCGTTTATATGTCGTGGCCTTAGATCTCCACTAGGAAAAATATCAGAGGTAATTGTCTGTTAATCGCTTTAATGTTACATTGTATTATGTTTTAATGTGTTTCGACAACCGTTTAGCGGTAATTTCTGCTGTTAATGTGTTTTTTTACTGAATGCCTCTAAAGGTGGGCATAAAATAAGTACTTATTGATTATTATCTATACCTACCGGTGCTCAAGAGAGGGTATAAATATTAAGCTAGAATTATACTAGCACAGGAGTTTTAGTCAATATATCGCTTCTCCCGGGAATTAATTATTGTAAAGCTGAAAATTTCCAGGATATTAGTTTTGGTCCAGGACAACACGTACCAAAAGTCCCCTATTCTCCCCCGTCGCGCGTCGGCTTCCCGTTTTTTTCGGAGGAACAAGGGCCTTAGTTGCAAAAATTGCAGAGCTGGCTATAAAGTGCAGCAGAAAGGTTGTTACTGGTCCAGTTTGGGTCGAAATGATCATAAAATATTCGGAAAAGCATATCAGTTCATACACTCAAAGAAAATGATAGGTAAATTCAACCAAAAAGAGCATATGAAATCGCGCCTATCTAGTTTCATAGTTAAATCAATCAGAAAAGAATAGTCATACAACTTTATTTGTTTTCGTAAACAAATAGTAGTTTAATAATCATATCTTCTTGTAACAAATTAAATAGTACAATGACGTTTTTTTATGTTCACTCACCATTTTCAATTTGGTCTACAATTAAATAGTACAACGACTTTGTTTTTTGTTCACCAACTAATTTTTAGGTTGATCTACACTTTATTGTATGATGAAGTTTTTTTTGGTTAGCCAAAATCTCAGTATTGAGATATCAGACCACCCAAACCAAAGATTAGAGATCGTTTATAAGATCCATCCAAATATATCGATGATCCCTGAGAGAATTTGAACATTGCAATCATGTTATTAATTTTCTATAAATTCATAAGAGTATAAGATAATGCATGATTGATTATTGTCAGTGATTGGTATGTGGCGTGATCCGGGAATAATTTCTGTAATAGACTACGTGGTAAGCAAGCAAATTTTATGGTAATTCTTTTAGAACTTCTAAAAGACGACAATAATATTGGTTTGTCTACCAAGTACAATAATACAGCGAACTAATACTGGGTTAGAATTACAATTCGATAATAGTTAAAAATAAAATATACTATTATCTAGTTTAATTTGACAGAATTCAACAAAATAATAGTCAGACGAACAAAATAATAGTCTTATTCATCTATTTTTTAAGTTAATGTTTGTTTTGTTGTACGACAACTTTTTGTTAATTAAAATAACAATCACCTCTTGTTTAAAAATACCATCAATATAGTTTGGTTGAACAAAATTAACGATATTGTTAGTTAACCATTTTTTTTTGTTGAATTTACCGATACTATTTCTTTGAGTGTATTTCAGATGTTCCATGCATATTTTGTTCATAATTTTCCGTTCTAGTTCTGTCAAAATGTCAAAGATTGAAAAAATTCCGAAATGGCGCCATTGCAGATAAATGAAGACTCGGAGGGGAAAACGTACCCGAATAAACATTTCTCTTCATATTTTAAGCTTTTCATTGGTATATCTACCTTCTCTGTAGCGTCACCCGTTACGGAGTTATGCCACTGTGAGTGTTGCAGTGCCTGTCATGCTCCCGGTGGAACTGCCCCTGCTACTATTTATTTTGTTCAGAAAGGATTAGAACGGCATGAAACGTCCAGATGTAGTTTGACCAAAAAAGAAATACTGTCGTTCTGTCTGTAACTTTTTTTTGCGCTATTACTTTGGAATAGTTTATCATATTGACTTTAAATTTTGTACACCTGTATTATAATAAGATCTTCACCTAGATTCTATTTTGATCTTATGCCGTTGAAGGGTTGGGGGGTAAATAATAGGTAAAGAGAGTAAGTAAGAATCCATAAAATTGGTATTTAGCTCGGTATTTAATGTATGTACGAGAAGTCCCCTTGCCACCATCACCGCAATTATCACCACCACCACCACCTCTCCCCACACACGATTTTTAAAGGAGTTAAAAAAGTAAAATTGCCATTTAGTGTGTATAAAAGAACCAAAGGCCTTAATAGTAGATTGTAATACAAGTGTAGCAAGAGCTTCATTGCAAAGCGATGTATCAAACTCGCTGCGCGCTCGTGTTCCTATCATACGAGTTTTGCAATGAAGCTTGCCACATGTGTGTTACATACTTTTTTTTCTACGGTTATGATGTTATTTCCCTTTTTTAAAGTCTTTCCAAAATTTTAAATTTGCTGCCTGTCAGATTTTATTTAAAGTGACATTTTCCGTCATTCTGAAGTTAGAAAATTTGACTTTGTAATTGCAATTCATGTGTAATTAATGTACATTTATAAAATTTAATTGTTATTACCAGTAAGTAATATAAAATTCTTTAAGGTAAACACACTATTTTATTTCGGTGTGTGAAGATGTAATCAAGGCGTGTGGCAAATTCTTTGCCGCACGGCGTGCAGCAAAGTGATATTTTCTGCAGTCATTTTGAAGTTAGAAAATTTGACTTTCAGCACAATCGTAGGAAATAGTTATTTTTGTATCTAGGGTGCAAAATACTACTTTGGTGATCGAGGACGAAAGTTTTTTGACGAGGCGCAACCGAGTCAAAAAATCGTTCAAGATCACCAAAGAATTTTGCACTCGAGATGCAAACAATGTTTTTTCTACAACTTTAATTTGGTTAAACTAAAACCATTAGTTAAAAAAATCATACTGTTTTTAAAATAAAATAATTTAAAAATTCTACTTTCAGTTGATTTATTTGATAAAACAATAAATATTTTTGAACTAGATGTTCGTTTAATTCTCGTGTATACATTAAAAATTATAAAAAATAGGCAATAATAGTATGTGATGTGCAAAATATTTTGCACCCTAATGCGCAAAATATTTTGCGCACGGTGTCATGGTAACGCAAAAAAAAATAATGTCAATGAAAAAATGTCTCATTTTAGACACTGACATTAATGCGTAAACATAGCCTTTTTTTGACAGTTGTAGAAAAAATTATTTTTGGAATTACCCACCTTCACTACCACCGTCACTACCGATGTGACATATTGTTTTATGAATTTTTGGCGTGGACGATTTCAAATATTATGTTATTAAAATTCTACGAACAATTATTTCCACATAGTGGAGTGCACTGAAGTATCAAATTTTTTTTCGTTGTAAGAGACTTGGAAAGAAAATCTGGATATGGAAGTAGTAATTCCTTAGTCAGCGATTTTTTTAGTGTTTTTTTTTAAATCCTTGAAGTGATTGCAATTTTTTCAACTTTGTTGTATATTCGTCAACATTATCGAAAGATTCATCTTATTAATAATGATGATTATTGAAAAATCAGTGATTGTAATTGTTTTGTTATTGACATTAATTATATTAATATTCAGATATACAGTCAAGTGTTATGCAGATACTGCATTACATAATAGGAAAGCGTGTTGTTTGACATTTGCCGAGAAAGGAATCCTTTTGTTCCAAGGTACACCTCGCAATTAATTACGTTGATTTCTTGGCAGTGATAAACATGAATGAGATTGATAATTATTTTAGATCTGTATTCAGTTACGAAGAACGCGTATGTAAATTCATACATGCTTTTTCAATTGGAATTTTGCCATGAAAAATATCAAACAGAAAAGATCATTGCGTATAGAGGTTGAATTAGAAATACAATTACCCCAGTCAAATAGGAATTTTCGACGTTTTACAGGAACAACTGATAAAGTTTTGAAACTTGCCAGAAATGTTTATTCAAGTCTACTATTAACATAGTAAAAATCTGAACTCAATCTGTTGCGTTCGAGCCGCCATCTTGAAAAAATGGGGGTCCTATTTAGTTTTTGCTTATATCTCGCTAACCATTAGCGATATTGTAATTAGCGATATGTTTAGTGTATAAAAATATAGCTTATATAAAATTATCTACAAAATATGTGGTATACATTTTTTCCGTATCTATTATAATATTCTGACATATGAAAATTGCATTTGATCGACACATTTCTAAAACTGTAAATATGGCTTGCAGAGAAAAAAAAATTATGTCATTGTGTTAGTCATAAAATTTTAAACAACTTTCAAAGTGTCCGACGTCCATCCGTCTGTCCGTCAATCGGTCCTGCCTCTCCATTCGTCATGTTTTCGTAAGCACGATAAATTAAGAGAGATAAGTCCTGTTTGATTGAAACTTGGACAGTAAGTTGGTGTTGAGTAGAGAAAACACCCTAGCAAAAAGAAACATTAAAAAAAATAGTAGGTAACGTACTTCAAAACTAAATAGTCGGGCAAAAGTCACTGTTTTACAAATAAATTAGCTCTTAAATACTGAATATCGCATATTGATATTTGTTCCCCTTCTCAAAAACCGCTGTCTAAGGAATCACTACTTCCACATCCAAACTTCCTATCCAAGTCTCTTACAACGAAAATACTAGATTTGCACTTCATTAAATGTGGAAATAATACGCAGAAAATAGCATGATAAAGATATAAAAAATCATTGTGTGCCATGGACTAGACGATAGAAGTAAAGCTTCTACTTCAAGCATTTTCTTCGAGGAGACTTACTACGCATCCATACTACTCGAGGTAACCCACTGTGCACTCAATTTACTCTAGGAAAGCCACTGAGCATCAATAATTCTCGAGGAAACCCACTGCGCATCTATAGTATTCGAAAAAAGCCACTGCGCATCCAAAATACTCGAGGAAACCTACTGCACATCAATAGTACTCCAGGAAACCCACTGCGCATCCGTAATAATCGGGGAAACCTTCTGTGCAACCATTGTACTCAAGGAAAGCCACTGCGAATTCATACTACTTGAGGTAACCTACTGCTCATCTATAGTACTCGAGAAAAGCCACTTCGCATCCTAAGTACTCGAGGAAACCTACTGCGCATCCATAATACTCGGGGAAATCTACTGCGCACCTATTGTACTCGAGGGAAACCACTGCGCATCCATACCACTCGAGGTAACCCACTGCACATCACTGACCTCTATATAAACTGGACTACCAATACTAACGGGCTGCGCGTGGAAATAATAAAACACATAGGAGCTCATGAAATAGCTATTGCGCATGCTCAAACCCATCTAAACTATCAAATTTAATCGTTTCTAGCATAGGCGTAGTGATATCTGATAATTCTGTGTTCAATCAAGTGGTGGTTCATAAATCTAAAAATAATTCTTTTGATTTATTTTCAGTTAAACGTTTCTGATTTTATTTTTCGTAAAATAAATGATTATAAGTAACTCCTAACTTCGAAACCCAACAGTGACGCCCATGCTTGGCTGTAAACAGTTTGTCGGTAATGCGCATATGCGTAGAGTATCTTGCGCAGTTTCAATTTGCTGCAGAAATTAAACTATTGCTTTGTCTATCTAGTTTATATAGAGATCACTGCTGCACATCCATACTACTTCAGGTAACTTACTGCGCATCCATATTACTCGGGGAAACCTATAGCCCAATCGATGAAGGTATTTACCCACAAAAAGTTGCAAACTGTGTAAACTTTTTTTTAATGAGTTCGTGAAAGTGTGTAGAATAATATCCTGAAAAGTTTACATTTCGCTCGGATGCAGAACATAAAAAAAAAAAAAAATTTCATCCATTTTTTCAAAATTTTGAAATTAAGTCAAGCTAGGAAAAAACAAAAAATACAGATGTATTTATGAACAAAAAATGTGCTAACAAAATTTATCGCTAAAGCCACGGTTTTCCCGGAAAAAAATAGTCAAGTGTAGTAACGTGGATTCAAAAAAAAGTACATCTCAAATCATTTTAATTTAATTGCTTGATGATTTTCTTGATAAATATATATATTGGAGGCTGTAACTTGCCGAGAAATTGGGGAAAAACCATGGCTTTAGCGATAAATTTTATTAGAACATTTTTTGTTCAGAAACACATGGTCTACCCACCTGTATTCTTTGTTTTTTCTAGCCTGACTTAATTTAAAAATTTTGAAAAAAATGATAAAGGTGGATGAAGTAAAAAAAAAAATTTGAGGCCTTAGGTTCTTGTATACACGCTAAATTACAATTTTATTTTTTTTACCCCCTTTAATAATGGGGTGGGGGGGGGGGGTTAATTCCAAAATCTTTTTGAGACATTAGCTTCTCTTGTGCATACTAAATACCAATTTTATGGACTTACCTGCTTGATTTACCTATTTACCCCCATTTACACCAATTTACTCCTCAACCTTTCAACGAAATAAGATGAAAATATAATCTAGTTCCAGATCTCGTTAAAATACATACGTGTACCAAATTTCAAGTCAATATCTTAAACGGTTCCAGAGTAATCGTACGCACAAAAAAAGTTAGACAGACCGACAGACAGAAAGAAAATTTTTTTTGCTCAAATTTAAAATCTCGACGTTTCATGACATTCTAAGCCTGTTTGGACAATAATAATTTTTAAAAAAAATTTTGTCGTTACTATACTTCCACTAGATGTGGAAGTAACATGTGGCTTAAATTCACCTTAAAAAAAATCGCTCGATCCGTTTCAGTTGACGAACAGTTTGTTTGTTAAATTAAATCGTATATAGAATTCATATAAATCTCGCTTTGTTTGTAGCAGTAACAGCTACACCATTCTCCAGTTAAGAAGATCAAGGCATCTTGAAATGTAATTTACTTATGGTCTAGTTGTTATTTGATATTATAATTTATGCAAATTTATACATTTGCGCAAAATTTAGGTCAACCATTAACGAAAAATGACGATCATTAATGACGGACTTAAAATATCAAAAAACTTTTATAGAGACTTGGGGATATGTTCATTTGCTATGGTTTTAAAATAATTAATGCTAAAAAGGTTTAAACACACACTAATGCTCATGATATTTGGTCATATCTAAATAAAATTTCGCCTAAAAGTTTCGATAACTATTTTTCTTGTGTGTTCCTCAAAAATTTCAGTTTTTAGAAATCTGCCTTCATCTACTTACAGGTCAGTCAAAATCCTGCTTGGGTGGCATTGAGTAATTAAAGAATTGAAACTTTCAAAAACAGACTGATTGGTGAGAGTTTAATCATTTCTCTTCATCGCAAAAGTTTGTTAAATAGGTTTTTAAAAATATATACCCAAAGAAAATTGTAAAATATCAATATGCCATAAAGAAATAATTACAGGCAATAATATATACCTTTCACTTTACTGTTTTTCAAATTAGTTACATTTAACATATTTAAATTGTCTATTTCACACAACATTTATTAATCGATATTGGAATTATATACTGTATATTGCCTAATTACATGTTATACATCGAATGTATAAAATCCGGTAAAATTAATTATCTACTAATACATTGTAAAACAACCAAAACCTACAAATTCAGCCATATTAATTTTCTGCTCTAGATAAACTGCTTGGGAATAATTATTAATGTCTTATGCACGGATTAACACTGATCATTTAGGAAGATTCGGTTATTGTTTTGTTAATTTCGCTCTCACAGTGCATGCAAAAATACCCATTGTACTAGTTGACATCGTGAGAAAATTCCGGGTAAAATAATATAGCCCAACAAACTGGTCAACAATCGAAACGCAAAATTTCTTTTGACTCTAAAGCATAACTTTCGAATGCCACAATTGATTACAACAATTACAATATGTTGTGGCGGTCGGAACGGTCCCATGACTTGAAATTGACATTTTACATCGGCTTTTTAATGAATTTTTTTGCTGTCCATTTGATACCAGTTTTAAAATGCTTTAAAAAAATCCAAAAATACCCTTGGCAGCATTTTTCGTGGTGAGGTCTGCCGTCCAGGTCCAACTTGCGGAAATTCCAAAAGGTTAGGTTAGGTTAAAACGTGACATAAATATTTTCTTGTAACGCCATATGTAAAATGACATTTATTTGACAGTTTTAATGAATCAAAACAATGTCATTATTGACCAGTGTAAAATAAAGAAAAAAAGAGTGAAATAATTATTATTCAACGAATGGTAATGTAGGTAATAACTCACGCCTGAAACATCTGCTTCGCTGTTTCACCCCTTCCGCCGACCCTGCGATTGAAGAAAAAACATTGTACGTAACACGCCCCGAAAGTGCTTTTACTGGACTCACAGGACTCGCATTTGCTTACTCATCCAGTAAAAGACCGCTTTCGGAACTTGTTACGTAAATAACTATTACGCAAAAAAAATAGTGAAAAAAGGAGTAGAATTTTTTAAACTGACGTAGAAAAATATATTTTTTAAAAATTTCTCTTAACATATTCATTCACAATGTTCATTTTTACTATGCCCCCCCTTTTATTTCCGAAATTATTAGACCGAACATTTATAAAAAATCAAAAATATCAGGAAGACAGTCTTTGTCCGGAAATAAAAGTTTTGAGTCTAAAATATCTTATCAACACTCATATCTGATGTATTCATTGATTTTAGTGAGATTAAATTTAGGGAAAATCAAAGGAAAATCATTGCAAAAGGGGAAATCTGGTGAACAAATTTTGTGCTGCGGTTTGTTCCTCGGCAAAAGCAAACAAACATAATTACAGTTTGCTTTATTATTACTAGATGATGCCCACGACTTCGTTCGCGTGGAAGATTTCGTCTGCGTAGAATTAAGAACATTGGCATACTAACTTATGCCTATAAAGAAGTACTACGTACTCACTGAGTACTCCTATACTATTCAGGAAGTACACTTGAGAGTACCCACTGCACATCCATGGTACCCTGCGCATTATTTGCACTCAAGGAAAACTTCTGCGCATCCTTAGTACGCGGAGATACCAACTGCACATCCATTGCATTCAAGGAAACCCACTGCGCATCCATTGCACTCGAGGAAACCCACTGCGCATCCATAATACCCGAGGAAACCCACTGCGCATCCATAGTACTCGGGGAAACCCACTGCACATCGCAATTTGATAACAATTCATTATTCTATTTTAGTGTTAGAGCGAGTTAAACGAAAAAATAATTATTTTAATCAACCATAGAGCGCATGGGCGGGTATGTGTCTTTCACATTTAAAAACATCCCTTTCCCTGTTCACCTGTTCGGGGGGCCTCTTGAAAACCGTCGAATACGTGTCTCCTTATTTTCTCAGAAGTGCCCAGAATCGCTGGAATATCACGTTTATGACTTACGCGATTTCAGAGATACTTTAGACTATATACCAACCCCCCCGTTTTCAACCCTTCAAAAAGTGAAAAGCGAAATTTCGTCTTACTCGTGTTTAATAGATTCCAATAAAGAGTATTTCTGCCAAATTTCATGCTTCTAGATCTAACTGTTTCCGAAAAGCTTAAAAACCTCCCCCTCCCCGTTCACCCGTTCGGTGGTCTCTTTTTGAGAATCGTCGAATACGTGTCTCCTTATTTCCTCAGTAGAGTCCATGGCTCGAGTAAACACGTTTCTGACTTACGCTATTTCAAAAATACGGGTGTTTAAACTATCTACCTCCTTCAAAAAGTGAAAATCGAAAATCGAAGATTCGTCTTAAACGTCTAATAGATTTCAACAAAAAATATTTGTGCCAAATTTCATGCATCTAGATCTAACCGTTTCCGAAAGAGCCTAAAATTTCAACCCTCTTTTTCAACCTCTTAAGGGTCGAATTTCGAATAATCCCTTCTTAGCGGTTTCCTACGTCATTCGCGGAACCTCTATGCAAAATTTGAAGTTTCTAGACCCAGCGGTTTGAGCTGTGCGTTGATAGATCAGTCAGTCAGGGTATAGACCAGGGTCGATAATTTTGAAAATGGTAAAAAGTGAAAAAAAATTATAGTAGGATGAAACCCATTGGAAAAAGGATGAAACCCATTGGAAAAGGTAGAGAATATAACAAAAATGAAAGGAAAAATAATTTACGGGCGATCTGAGGTCGGGAAGGGGAAGGGGGTGAGTTTTTAAGGGTAAAAAACGGTTTATCTCGATTTCCGGCAAAACTACAAGTCCTATGAAAAAAAGTTAAATAGCAAAGTTGTAGGTAATAAAAAGATCTACAACTTTTGTCTTTACACTTTTTTCGCATAACCTCAAAATTTATGTGAAAAATTCAAATAACCAAGTTTTTGGTTTTTTATTTTTATCTTTTGCAAAAAAATTTATTTTTTCACGAAATTTGGTGAAAACTTACCTTTTTATGCCCCAAACACACAGTAATTTTTTTGATTTAAAATATTCATTTTTTCACCTTATTTTGACTTAATATCGAAAAAGCACCCTAATTTTCAATCGAAAATTCTCACGTCAAAATATCTGCTTTTTTAAAAAAATCGGTGGGCTTTTTGTTCGCTGAAATCTCTACTTTCTGATGGTATAAAAAAAATACATTACTATGGTAAATGTTCTCAGAAAATGCAAATAAACGAAAAAAACTCGAATCCGAAAATTTTTTTTTTGAATCATTATGTACAATTTTGAGCTATTTATTAAAATTTACACTTTAATTACTCGAAAAACGTAAGATTTCATGTTACATTGATAAACAAAAAAATTACAAATCCATAAAATATAAAGATTGCAAAAAACATGCGAAAATAGTTGTTCTAAATATTAAAAATAGGATTTAAAGGGGATTTCATCTAAAAAATGTGACTGCTGCAATTTTTTTCAGTAATAAAGTTGATTTATTAAAAATTCATAGAAAATCTCATAATATATAAATATACATGTAAATCGTACTATTGAATTTAGATACTTTATACTGATTACGTTATTCATTATAATTTTTTTAAATGCAATAATCTTGTTATTTATAAATACCTTATCTTGCATTCTAATCACTTCTCCATTAGTTTTTGTCTCTTTGATGGCATTTCTTCATCGTTAGATTCGACAAATCTTCCCGATTCTAGTGGATCTTCGAAATTTTCAAGACCATCACCGTCTTCGTCTCCAATATTATTTCCTGTCTGCATTGGTTCTTCATCCACAATTTCATCTGAATCATCAACTTCCTCGTAGGTTTTTTTTCTTCCACATTGGAGCATGTTTCAGAACCATGACAATTTGAGCATAAATTTGTGCATTTTAAACCATGTTTTCGGCAGCCACATTTTAAACTGTTACATCCAGTTTCACAGCTGCAGCAAATAGTTTTGAGCAATATTTCCGGAATTAATTCCTTTTCTGTAAATTTGGGCATAATGCCCCGTTGATGTTGCTTCCAGCCCCAACCTGTTGCTGTCAGTTCATTACCCAGCCAAGTCTGAAGCTAATAATATGCCCTGTAACAATGTTGTTTTGCTGCACCTTCTGTGGGTGGGAGATTTGCCAGTATGAAAGAAGATTTAATTCTTGCCAATTGATATTTTTGAAATCTTAATTGATTCAGTGTTATATTATCATTTTTACATTTATAAATAGATTTGATTAATTGTAATCCATTTTTTTTGATATCTTCTTTGTTTGCATATTTTTTATAAAAAATATTGGCCAACTTTGACGTCTTATTAAATATTAACTTTATTAACTTATTTGGTTGTTAATTATAGTAGTATATATCGATTAGCAATTTTTTGTTTATCAATGTAACATGAAATCTTACGTTTTTCGAGTAATTAAAGTGTAAATTTTAATAAATAGCTCAAAATTGTACATAATGATTCAAAAAAAAATTTTCGGATTCGAGTTTTTTTCGTTTATTTGCATTTTCTGAGAACATTTACCATAGTAATGTATATTTTTTTTATACCATCAGAAAGTAGAGATTTCAACGAACAAAAAGCCCACCGACTTTTTTAAAAAAGCAGATATTTTGACGTGAGAATTTTCGATTGAAAATTAGGTTGCTTTTTCGATATTAAGTCAAAATAAGGTGAAAAAATGAATATTTTAAATCAAAAAAATTACTGTGTGTTTGGGGCATAAAAAGGTAAGTTTTCACCAAATTTCGTGAAAAAATAAATTTTTTTGCAAAAGATAAAAATAAAAAACCAAAAACTTGGTTATTTGAATTTTTCACATAAATTTTGAGGTTATGTGAAAAAAGAGTAAAAACAAAAGTTGTAGATCTTTTTATTACCTACAACTTTGCCATTTAACTTTTTTTCATAGGACTTGTAGTTTTGCCGGAAATCGAGATAAATCGTTTTTTACCCTTAAAAACTCACCCCCTTCCCCTTCCCGACCTCAGATCGTCCGTAAATTATTTTTCCTTTCATTTTTGTTATATTCTCTACCTTTTCCAATGGGTTTCATCCTACTATAATTTTTTTTGGTCTCAAAAATTATCGACCCTGGTCTAGTATTCTTCTATAGATATATTATAAGATAGATAGATTGTATTAGTTAACAGCGTTCTAGTCGACTCTCGACTTCAGTTATCACCAATTGTTGAAACGTAATCAAATGCTAGTAATACTTTCAACTAATAGATCTTAAGTAAACAAGAAGTAGCTTTTGTTGCAAACGCTTTTCCCGTCGTTAAATTATCGCATTAATGAAAGTGAGATATTTGTCACTTGTAAATGAGTTATTGCAGATTGACAGTCTATTTAACACTTTAACCCTTTACATAAACTATCTTACGTTACGCGGAAGAATATTATGTAATTTAATTAAAAATTTTGTAATGATACACATACACATATGGTGCTCGATGCATCCAATCACTTTTTAATAAATACTAATTTCCAGGACGTTGCGTAATGCTTAATGCTACAAGTACTGCATATTTCTATTACTTGCTGTAAAATAATATTTCATTTGCTAATAAGATGGGCGCGATTTATTAATTCAAATAAATATGATCTAGACACGAGATTTCACTTTTATAATCCAAGACAGTCTTACGTAAATCACGCACTGATATTTTTTCACTGTATACCATAGGCACGCTTACCAGATTACGGCCTTACATGAACATGACAGTATAAAAGAAAATTTGAATTTTACATTGGTTACTGCTGAGGAAGTGCGTATAGTTGAAACAATCGCATTTGTGAGCGCCGTTGAGAGGCAAGGGATGCAGAACGCAGAGCCGGATTTAACTATATTGTTCGCTCGTTTATCTTTTCTAATATTACACTGCTATGAATTAGTCCAATCGACGAAGGAAAAATAGGGGAATTAATTCATGTAGTGGCCATTTTTTGTGTAGTTGTAGGCGGGACTGCCCTGAGCAACATACTAAAAGTCCTGACCGGTGGGGGTGCGGGGTTTGCGGGGTAGTTTAAAAGTCCCCTTTTCACCTCTTTCTTGAATAACTCGAAAACTACGACCTCTAACGAAAAAGTATCCTTATACAAAATTAAGCTAGATAAAATTTTCTACTAATAAGTTCCTATTCATTTTTTATTTGGGACCAATACTTTACGGGATGCAGAGGGTGGAAAAAGGGGAACTAAAAAAAAATCGAGTTTTAATGACATAAAAGAAATTTTAATACTAGGGCAGTTCTACAAAGCATGGTCGATTTCACATTGACAATGTTAAAAAATTAAATGTCTGGAATCTATTGATGGCATATATTTTTGAAATTGTTAAGTGTCTATTTTTCAGGTATGCCTTGTGACACCAGCTTTTTTCCCGTGACTAAAATGTTACAGCTGTTTTTCCTTAGTGAAACGTATAACAAAACACACGACCGTCACATTTATATTTGTGCTGTGTATTAATATAAATATGCTAAATGGATTATGAAAAAGTTGATTCTTTTAAGTGAAAAATATGTCCTACAAGATATTAGAGAAAATTTTGGTCGTAATAATACCCATGAATAAAATAAAAAGTGGTATAACTAGAAGTACCTGTTTATTTCTTATTTGAGCCTAATACTTTCGGAATTCAGTTAACTGTATTGATTCAAATTACCTTTTTGTGTCTAAATTTTGTTACCGATAACCAGTTTTGTTCATAATTTAAAGGACAATAGCATTCAACTTATTAATTAATAATGAGCGCTGTGACGGTCGTGTGTATTAACCAAGTTACGCGACTTTAATAGTTTATATATTAAATCCTAAACATGAAAGTTGTATCTTGCCAACAAATTTTGGATATTTTGTAATAATTATAGCAGAGATGGTCAGATCATATGTATTTTGGCTAGTAGGAACCAAATATGAAAAAATATACAAGTTGTCCCATTTAAAAAATTTGATTTTCACGTCATTTGCCTCGAAACTGGAAGTCAGAAGTTGGTTTTTTACATCATATAATTGGAAATTTCACTACACCAAATTTGAAAAAAAATCCATTCAACCATTCAAAAGTTACAAGAGTGAAGGAGAGTAATGCCAATGAAATTTTTCATGACCGTCACTAGAGTCTCAAGACCATCAGCCTCAAATTTGTGCCATGTGACGGTCATGAGTGTGACGGTCGTGAGGGTCGCTAGACAAAAATGACTAAGAATTATATTCACCCTAAGCTATTATTAAAGTAAGGTTAGGAGAAGACAGTGTACTGTACCTCAAAATAAAAACGTATTTGGATATTAATAAGTTGCTAAGATACACAACGTGACGGTTATGAAAGAGAGCACAGGGCCATATATTAGACTTACCATATGAATTACTGGAAATTCAAAATGTTTTGGGAAACAGCACTTGGTTATTGTATCTCACATGATTTCACAACGAAAACTAAATTTCGATGTGTTTCTGAGTCGCTGGTAGTCCTAGCATTCAACTTATTAATTAATAATGAGCGCTATTAACCAAGTTACGCGACTTTAATAGTTTATATCTTAAATCCTCGACATGAAAGTTGTATCTTGCCAACAAATTTTGGATATTTTGTAATAATTATAGCAGAGAATGACACTAACCATTTCTCTGGTAACAAAATTTCAGCCAAAACAAGTGTCAATCTGTATGGAGTTACGCGTGACGGTCTTGAGTTTTAGGAGTAAAAAGAGCCAATATTTTATTTTTGTCGTAATTTGGCTCAAGTTTTTTATTATAACAAGATGCGGTAAAACTCATCTTAGCGAATATTGGACACGGGTTGTAGCTTGGACTAATTTTTGATCAGTAAGTCACTAATATCATGAATCGACCATGCTTTGTAGAACTGCCCACTAAATGAATTTAAAACTAACAGAAAAACTATATTATTAATAATAAACGAACATTATCTTAAATTTAAACATTTTAAAAGTCAGCAAAATCATCATCGTCGTCGTCGTTCAAATTGTCGTCTAATGGTGCACAATTCATAAACGTACCATGGCAAGTGCCGCACACCATCGAGCATGGAATGCCGGCTTTTCGGCAACCACAGCGTCCCCACACCCAGTAGAACATCTTCAAAAGATGGAGTTCAAGATCGCTTCAGGAGCTACTGGTTTTTTGGTGGTATCCGGGTTAGCGATCCATTTTCCCCTCGGTTCCATCCCCACTGGTTCGGGGGTAGGGAGTTGAGCCATTGCTGTATCTGTAAGTAAGTAAGCGAACCGCTGTAAGTAACAAGACATATGTGTAAAAAACAGTCAATATACTTGCAAATAAACTCTGAAAGAGTGTTGTTGGCAGTGTGGCTAGATCAGGTTTTGGCTTGGTGGATGATTTTAGGAACGAAGCATATCGATGTTATTTAAGTCTCGCTCATCTGCAGTCGCTTGGTAGATCGCTAAAAACATCTTCTCTCCAGCCTGTGCGACCTTCCCTGGTGATGTAGAGTGAAGATGTCGGATATTTCTTTCATTTGCCTGGGAATCTTGCTGAACAGCTTAATCATGCCTCCTCCGCTTCTATTGTCAATGGCCGAGGTGGTGTGACATCCGCTTAAGCCATGGAGAAGGAGGATAGTTTCAGCAAAAGGAAGTTGTTGGAGTTTGCTCATTGAAAACAATTTTGATTCCACCCTTCTTCATGAAATATACGTTCCTCTCTGGTGGTGCCAAATCAACGAGTAGAACAGTCAGGTCCACATCTCCTCCTATTATTGTCATAGGCGTAATTCAGGGGGGCAAGGGTAGGCAACTGCCCACCCAATATTTTGAAAGAGCATTCATTTGCTTAAGGCAAATCTGGCGAATTCCGGAATTCTTCCGGAAAAAATAATAAGTATGACAATTTACGCCAATCAAGTCAAAGGTTTTCAATATAATTAGGCAAAATCTCTGCCTACCCAATAAAAATGCTGAAATTACGCCAATGATTATTGTGATAGTAGGATGTACAGCTGCTTTCTCTAACCCGCATCTTACAATAGTACCATCGGCATCCTCTGTAGCAACTCTTGTTTCTACTATTTTTGCCGTCATTTTATGGGTGAGTAGTAGGATAAGCCTGGTTTTGTTGTTTTCGTTTGCAAGAAAATGCTCCTGTTGAAAAGTAACATTCATGCTTTCATTAAAATTAATGTCAACTGAAGTTTTTGTGGGGCCTCTTCGCATCTGCTCCGGTCGTTTCGTACTGTTGATATCTCCGTAACCATCAAAAACCACAGTAAAGTTTTGACCGTAATGTTTGAGTACATAGGCTATGTATCGATCGCAAATTGAAGAGATATTGGAGTCCACATTCCATTTTAGGCGGTGAAGCAGGAAGCCACAATCTACTGCATTGGTGCTCGTTGTGAGATCATGAGTTGCATAATTATCCTCTGGAAGAGCATCGTAGCGAGAAGACTTCTTTCCTTTCCTCATTCCACCGTCATTGAAGAGAGCCAATGGGAATGGAGATAATTCCTATTTCATGAGCTCTGCAATATCTTCATCACTCTTTTTTGCTAAGGCTCTCCTTTGGAAAATTGTTAGGGGGTCAACAGTCACTGTCTCACCGTTCACTTTAATATATTCGGTCTGAACCGATTTCATTTAACATCAAACTTTTATTTTATACCATTAAAACATGTTTTTTTTAAAAATTCACGATTTTTCCATCTCTATATCTCGTAAAGTACTGATCCAACATAAAAAATGAATAGGAACTTATTGGTAGAAAATTTTATCTAGTTTAATTTTGTTATTAAGAGTTTGTGGCTTTAGGAAATATTTTTAAATTCCAATTGCTCCACTTTATTACTATTTTAAAGAGTGTAAGACTTTACCCAGCCTTACTATTCTTCTTTAAAACCCTTGAGATTTGTCTCTGACAGTCTCTAATCCAAATGTACTTAGCTTAGATAACATAACCTAAAAAAACATTATTTATTTCGTGTGTTTTTGAGTGTGCGATCATTAATTTCTCGTTATTTTCTTAATCCTCAAGTACTTATCAAAAATATTTGACATTTTACTAAGTACCTAGGTACCTAAAATGCTTTTTTGCGCCGCACTGCACTGTTTAATCTAGAATCAGCAATCACAAAATGGCGTTTACTATGCGTTATATGCTTCCTCTCTCAAAGTTTAAAGGCGTAAGTGGGGGATTCAAAGGATTTATAAGTGCTTTATAAAGACCAAAAAGTTTTAACGTAGTTTAATAAAGCTACAAAAAAACTACTAGGTTTTAAGGAACCTTTACCAATTATTGTTAGAAGCAAATCGTATTTATAACATATATTAAGAGTAAGACTACTTAAGAGTTATTAGTTTTATTGCTTGATCATAAGGAGTACTTAAAGACCATATTTCAAAACTCCCATAAAACCTAAAGATTTATAGATGTCTACCACAAAACTTAAAATATTTAAAATCCACTATAAAACTTAATGAGTTTATTGTGGTTTTGAATAATGCAGCAATTAAGTGGCTATAAATCCAATAGGTCTTAAAGAGCAAAGAGGTTTAACAAATTGCTTTAAAGATAACTTGAAAGCCTTTTTTTAAGTACATATTATCTGCAAATAAATTGGTACGCACAAAAGAAATAATAAAACCCAGTTCGGTCTATTTACCTTCTTAAATCTGTGATAAAACCGGATAAATACTTGTTGGCATTTAAATTGTTACTTGGGCGCACATCCACCCCCCGACAACTATACAAAAATTTGGCCTCTACACGAATTATTTCCCCTAATCGGCCTTTTCTGAACTTCATTAACTGGATTAAATTGGTAACAAAACTTACTAAAATTATTTTCAAAAGCACATTACCAAAAGATTACTTCAACTATAAATTCGTGAATGAAGTAAGTACTAATGCCAAAGGAGTAGATGGCATCTCAAGCGAAATGCTTAAAATGAGTCTTCAACCATATTATAAATTTTTCGTTAATACACAGTGTTACACCTAAACGGAAGAAAAATGCATCATATTATACCGATTCCAAAAAATATATACTTTAAATGAACTTAGACCAATAAGCATACTTCTAGTTATGTCTAAAGTTACAGAGAAAATAGTGTATATTCAGCTTATAACTCATATCGATCATTATAACATATATTTTACCAATTAGTTTGGCTTTAGGCGAAATCATAGTATGACCACAGCACTTCTTCATGTTGTAGATGATATGTTGGGGGCTATTGATAAATCTAAAGTTACTATACTACATCTATATTGTTGGACTATTCAAAAGCATTTAATAGTATAAATCATTCCTTATTACTAGCTAAACAAAATTGCTATGGCCTATCAAATAATGCCTTGAACTGATTCAAGCATTATCTAAATGGTCTCCAGGTGTACCACAATGGTCTATTCTTGGACCTTTGCTTTTTATTATTTACATTTCTGTTATACAGGAATCAAGTGAAAGGTTCGGACGATCAGCAATATATCATCTTTTGCACCTGAAAAATTTCAATTGGCGGTTAAACAATTAAATGGTGACCTAGAAAACAAGCAAATTACACGTTTTAAAGGCCTATTTTATTGGAGATGCCGGCCCAAATAACACTAATACTCTTATTGCGATCTTCAAGGTCGCTTTAAAACTATACAATAAAACTTCGAATAAAACCAAATGATCTTCAAGACAGCCTTAAAACCACCATAAAGCAGCTTCTAGCCAAAGAGGGCCCATCCTAAGAGGGTCTTCTTCTAGTTTTAATTTTTTATTCTAAGAGTTCTTCAAGGCAACTTAAAATTTATGTATTAAAACTTATTAACTGACGTTTTGCATTTAAAATATACTTGCAGCAGACCAAATTACCTTGAGAATAATTATAATTAATCCTAAAAGGGTTTTATTTTGTTTACTAAAGTCGGACAACTTTTATGTGTGAAATAGTTAAAACGGCAAGTCTCTGTAATGGCAGAGAGGTAATATTTTAAACGTAACGCATATATAAAGCAGATCATAAATAATATTCAAGTGTAAACTATTCTGGTACAGAATTTATCAACGGATGGCACTTTTCTGACAAATAATAAAATATTTATACATAACTCGAGCGCCACCAATTTAATGTTTCTTTATATTATTTAAAAAATTTCGTCAAATTTTATTTTGCATGTAAACATCTAAATGCATTTTTTTTATTAAATTGCATATTTGGACACACCATTCTTCAGTTATTTAAGGGGATGTAAGGCGCATATATTTCAATAATATTTTTTCTTTGGCTATTGAAAATGTCCATCATGGCTGAGTCTGTATTTTATATAAAACAAGGCGCGATCTAGAATAAAACTGATTGCAAGTTTATGGAACATTTAAAATCTTACAGGACTTAAAACACTTAAAACAACGTTGTATTTACCACTTTAAGTACAGTTACTCTCGCAGACATCGGGGGAGTTGGCGACATCTTTTCATAAAAAAAGTGACTTATGAGAAAATTAGATAATATTTTCAAAGCACCACTTTTTTTTAATAGCCCTATTTATGTTAACGTTCTGGCGGAGTTTAGCTACAACAACCATTCCCTGTGACATTGGCACCTGCCGCAGTAGAAACTCGAACACATGAGGGGAGAGCGGCTAGCCATGTTGTTACTTACACAGCCGCAGTCTAACCTATCTGCTGCCGTCTCGGCAGCGCGTGAAAAACGCCACTAAACATCCATATCTTAGCCAAGATTCGAACCCGGGACCCTGTTGTTTCAAGTCTTACGCATAAACAGTAAGCCACTGAGCCGATTATTTGTTTTATTGGAAAAAAAATGTTCCCGCAAACTGTAGATGGAATCACCATGTATAATAGAAATTTATAGATAAATTTCGATATTTCATCTATTATAATATTAGGGACTAAAGTTAACATGTACCTGAACGATTAAACCTGAGAGATAGATAATATCGTATAGAACAAACAGCTAAAATATCTATATTTAGTAAAAGTCTAAGATTTCTTAGATAGTTAACTTCTAGCATTAACATGACATCAATTTATGTACACGTACGGTATGTGGAGATAAATCTCCCGACATCATATTTCTTAGAATTTTAATTATTTGATCAATATATGAACACAGATATAAATACTTCAAAAATTAAAAATCCGCATATTACCAAATCCCTGAGTCGCCGCCACGACCATGGTTTAATATTACTGAAATTCGAAATAATGCATAAATATACAATTTAGGCACGTGTTATGTCATATCACTAAATAAAATAAAATTATTATTACAAAATTAAAGTAGATATTTTGTGAAACAATAAATTAAAAGATATCGATTTTATCAAGGTGAAACATTTCAAAAGTATCAGTTTTGTTTCTTAATTTTTTTATGTTTCCGTTTACGTCAAGTGTTTGTGCTCTTATGTAACATTGAAATACACTTTTAAAGTTTAAAAATAGATAAGGTTTAAAGAGAATAGATCGAAATTAAAGATGCACACAAATATCTCTAGCTCTGTAGGTACTTCACATTCAGTATGTTTCCTGACCCATAAAATTACGATTATAAATATAAAACCATCAACTACTACCAAAATTGTTCACTTTCTCTCTAGAGGCAAGTAGTCGCGTCATTATAAAATAATCAATTATTGTGTGGTATTGTTCTTAACAAGCAAAATTGAACTTATAGTTCCAGTTGAGAAGTGAAAACCTGTTTGTTTACTGTCTTCAATAATCCTTTGAAATTTGACCTAAAATGGTTATATATTAGTGGAGATCAGGATAAAAAAATGATAAATATAAAAATGTAATAAAACGTTTTTATTCGGATGTGGACCAAAAATGGTTAAATATATTCCATTTTATACTTTCATAATTCGCTTATCGTTTTTGGTTTCACAAATCACGTAGTTATTTGAAATTGTTTATACGTGCAATGTCCATAATTACAATCAAATTCCAAAAAAATGGTTTAGGTTTAAAAATGTTTTTTGTTTTGTTTTTTTTTTCTAAACAATAAAATTGCGGTAGCGAGATAATTCCTTTCAAATTTTATTTTGACTCCACTAAAATTAAAACTCTGCACTAGCACTTCATTATAATTCGTTGCGCCTAAAGTTCCCTCTACTTAAACAAGCAAACCTTAACTTAATTATTAAACTTTTTAAATTAAAAATCAGAATTAAATACATAATAGTTATTTATTAGGCTAGTGAGTTATGTTACGCAAGAAAAGTTTAGCCCGCGAACTCGAAGGGCGAGTGGGCTAATTTTCTTAAATGACCTAATATGTAATAACTCACGTGTCTAATACAACATTTTATCCAACACATTCATATAAATGCTTTTTCAGTGACAAACAATAAAGTTATTAAAATGCCATGTCATCGATTTTTTGTCAGTTGTCAATGTCAAAGTCAACAGTGTTTCTCTAAAAATATAAAATACAAGTAGCTTATTGCTAAGTAGATTCTGAATGGATGTGCCGAGAGTGATTGTTATCCATTTTGTTTGTAACCAGAGGTTTGTTTAATAAACATTGTGTAATTAGCATCAAAATGGAAAATTGTGAAAGATATAATATGGAACTTCCGACCGATATTTTGCAAGAAGCCAAAGAAGCTACATCCATTTTAATTCCAGAAAAGTCCAAAGTTCCAAAGCAGAGCTGGGAGTAATTAATTACTAAAGTAATTAAATTACTAATTTAACTACTTTTCTAAAAAAAGTAATTGTAATTGAATTACATTTTTCAAAGCAGTAATTGTACTTAAAAAGTATTAATTCCTCAAGCGATACTCTGAAAATACCTTTGCAGAGTAATTAATTACTGATAGAAATTACTTCATGTAATTTAAATTATTTCAAGTAATTTAAATTACTTCAAGTAATTTAAATTACTTCAATTAATTTAAATTACTTCAAGTAATTTAAATTACTTCAAGTAATTTAAATTACTTCTCAATAATTTCAAATATCTAGAATAATTTGAATACTGTAGAGTTTAATTGTTTTACCGTAATTAAATTATATTAGAGTATTTATATTACTTTACATTCCTATTAAAAGGAAACATAAACAAATAATATTATTCATATTTCATAGTTTGTGTCATTTTACTTCCACATCCAGTGGAAGTATAGTAACGCAAAACAAAACAATTAAAATTTTTTATTGTTCAAAAATGCTTAGAAAGTCATGAAACGTCGAGATTTTCAGTTTGAGCAAAAGAAAATGTCTGTCTGTCGGTCTGTTTGTCTATCTGTAACTTTTTTTTGTGAGTACGATTACTCTGGAACCGTTTAAGATATTGACTTGAAATTTTGTACACGCATGTATTTAAGGTGGGCGGGTGCGGTGAATATAATTCGACAATTTCTTCTACATCCCTGAACCGATTAACAAAATTTTTGTTGGGCTTTTAGAGACAACTTTATAGAACGGTACTAGGCTATTGAAAACTAAAGAAGGAAATTTTTTTTTCTCGTGCGAAAATAAAAAAGTTTTTGTTGATTTTAATAGTCTGGTATCATTCTATCAAGTTTTCTCTGAAGGCCTATCAAAGAATTTTTTCAAATCGTTCAGGTATATAGAAGAAATTGTCGAATTACGAAATCGTTTTCTTAAGCACGGCACCGCCACCTTTAACGAGATCTGGAATTAGATTATATTTTGATCTTATTCTGTTGAAGGGTTGGGGGATAAATTAAGGTAAATAGGTAAATGAAGCAAGTAAGAGTCCATAAAATTGGTATTTAGTATATATAAGAAGCTATTAGCCACCCCCATTACCACCCTTACCCCATTATTAAAGGGAGTGAAAAAATAAAATTGTGATTTAGTGTGTATACAAGAACTAAAGGCCTCATTTTTTTTCTTCATCCACCCCCACTACCACCCTACTACCACCACTCCCATCCCCACTACCAATGTGGCATATCGTTTTATGGGTTTTTGGGGTATGCAATTTCAAATATTATATTGCTAAAGTTCCATAAACAATTATTTCCACATACAAAATTTTTTTCGTTGTGAGAGAATTAGATAGAAAATCAGTATGTGAAAGTAGTGATTCCTTGGGCAGCGGTTTTTGTATTTGCTTTTAGTTATAGATTTTCATTCCTTTGCGATTACTGTCTTTACTGATTACTAAAAAAATTGTGTTATTCAGTATTTGTATATATTTATAATTATTTGTACACCAACAAATGATCTTATAATTTACTAAACATCTCCCATTTCCAATATAACAAATTTAGAAGCTCTAAAGTAATTATAAAAGTAATTTATTTATTCAATTACCATTACCAAATAATTAGTAATTTAATTACATTTTTTTAATAGTAATTTAATTACATGGTAATCAAATTACTTTTTAACATTAGTAATTTGTAATTTGTAATTAATTACTTTTTCAAAGTAATTTGCCCAGCTCTGGTCCAAAGTAACCTATTTTAAAGAATATCTACAATTTGAAAAAAAGAGGAGTTAGTGCTGTAAACAAAGAAGTGCTTCTCGCTTATTTTCTACATTTTTATAAAAAAAATTGCACCTTCTTCGATGTGGACTAAATATTCTAAGATAAAGGCGACTTTAAAAGTATACAGGAACTTTGATATAACAAAATATGGAAAACTTGTGGCATACTTAAAAAGCCGATCAAGATATTTCAAACCCAAAAAGGCCAAAATTTTGGAAAGAGCACATATCGAACAATATTTGATGGATGCTCCTGACGATGAGCATCTTATGTCAAAGGGGGGGTGTTTATTATGATGTTCTTGCTTTTATGTATTTAATTTAATTGTTTGGGTTTTTTAGATTGCATTGATATTGGGAGTTTGCGGAGCCTGCCGTTGCGGTGAAGATATAAAAGATAAAGAACAGTATCTATATATATATATTCATACCAGATACCAAGACGAATAAATCAAGAAGTTTCACAGTTTTAAATGAAGGATTTTCGGTAAACCCACTTGATTCGATTAGGAAATATGTGTCTTTAAGACCGCAAAATGTGTCTCACAAAAGATTTTTCGTAAATTTTCAAAGGGGAAAGTGCACTCTCCTATGCGTTGGATTAAATAAGCTCTCAAAAATTCCAAGAATTGTAGCGGATTATTTGCAATTGCCCGATGCAGATTTGTATACTGGCCATAGCATGCGCCGTTCCTCGGCAACTCTTTTGGCCAATGCTGGGGGTGACATTACCACCCTTAAACGTCACGGTGGGTGGAAATCATCCACCATGGCGGAGGGTTATTTGGAATATTCAGTCTCAAACAAGATTGTTATTGCTAAAAAAAATACAGGGAGAGCAGCGCAACGAGTCAGGTGATACAGACGTCGTTACTAGTATAGAGAAAAATTGTATACGGGAGAGCAGTTTTCTTTGTGAAAAATCGACAATAAATGTTAACATAAATATAAATAAATAAGTGTTAGTGCATGGATTCTTTGTTTTGTTAATTTTCCGTATAATAAAGACAATAAATAAATTGCTTGGACTTTTTTTTATATTAAAATTACTCTTTAGTTACTAAATTACTACCTCACTAGTCATCTAAATCTAAAGTATACTTTAGCTCACTACTTTATCTCACTAGTGACTTATTGGCCACTTTATACCTTCAAAATCTCATCAATAAAGATCACTTTATATGAGAGTGTTTGATAAATATATATTAATAAATACTTTAATATAATAATTGTGTGCGGTACCAAAATATGCGGAGAAAATGAAGAAATCATATTAGGCGTTTTTTGAACGGAAAATTTTGTCAATGAAACTTGTTCAGAATTGTCCAAAAACCGTATGCCCAAAATTTAATCAAAATTAAAAAACAGAAAAAGTTTTTAAAATTTTAAAAATATTTATTTAAAAACAAACTGTAAATTGCTTGACAACTAGCTGGTAGCTTGGGTTTAATTTCAAACAAAATTGTCGCAGTACAGTTTTCTAAACAAAAAAAAACCATTAAAATGATATTTTCGGACTTATTTTAATCGAAATTTATATATATTTTTTATTGTGATTAAATTCTGAACAAGTTTCATTAACAAAATTTTCCGATAAAAATATGCCTAATATGATTATTTTATTTTCTCCGCATATTTTGATACCGCAGGTGGCTTTGCATTTGTAGAAGGCGAACGTTTTTCTGGTCATAAGTAGGTCATAAGTAGATCCTAATTTGTTCTATACTAAGTAAAATTTGATTCGAATTGGTAAAAAAGTACACACTGTATATTACTACAGAAAATTTTCAGGAACAATTTAGTTATCGATTATGTTACATTTTTAACCAATTCGGAAAATCAGAAAGAACAGGAGGTTTCTCAACAAATATGCAATGTGGTGTGAAAATGAAAAATTGGACGCGTAAAAGTTTTCCTTGTCGGCCTCGAAAATATTTCCCCTTTCCTTTACATATTTTTCTAATGTTCCTTCCTTCGTTTCTGTAATGATTATTGTGGTGAAATGTTTTTCGTTTATGTTACTCTACTTATTTAATGAATGAAGTTTAATTTGCATTGTAATACTCAAATGTAATAACTTTTTATATTAACTGGTTACAAAGAGGAACCAAAATAATTCGGGCGTGTGAAAAAACAAGTGCTAATTACTCGTGTTACTGCTAGTAGGTAAATAGGTATACGCTCATGGAGAACTTGAATTTGCAGTTAAACGTTAACCTGCATAATTATTTAGACTTGCCGAGCTTGTTTGGAGTAATAATATTTGGTACATGAGCAATTTAAGCTCCTATAATATAATAACATTTAAATATTTTTAATTGGTGTTAGTGGTCCACCCGAAACGTTTCCTGGGTGTTAAAAAAACGAAAAAGATTTTTAATGTCCGAAATAAATCAATTTTACGGTCTTAATGTGAGGTTATAATGGATCACTTTCACACTAGTTTCGTTTATTGAAATTTAAAATTATTAATTGATAAGTAGAGCTATCAAGCTTGTCAGATTTGAAGTAATTTTGAAACATGATTAAAAACATATGTTTTTAATTAAATTTTAATTAATATTAAGAAATATACTATACACACTTATGGTTATTCCATTAAAAAGGATACTAGACGTATGGTGTCATTATTTTAACAGATGATATATTGGACTGAACAGAACAAAAATCTATGGCAACATAACCATAGTGGGGGTGGGTAGTGGGAGTGGATAAAGTAAAAAAAAATTGAGGCCTTTGGTTCTTGTACACACACTAAATGACTATTTTATTTTTTCACTCCCATTAATAATGCGGTGGTAATGGGGGTCGTTAATGCCAAAAATTTTTTTGACGTCTTAGCTTCTCTTAGATATACTAAATACCAATTTTATTGACTCTTACTTGCTTGATTTATCTATTTACCATTTACCCCAATTTACCCCCCCCCACCCCACCCTTCAACGAAATAAGATCAAAATATAATCTGGTTCAATCTCATTAAAATACATACGTGTACCAAATTTCAAATCAATATCTTAAACGGTTCCAGAGTAATCGTGCGCACAAAAAAAGTTACAGACAGACCGACAGACAGAAATTTTTTTTGCTCAAACTTAAAATCTCGACGTTTCATGACATTCTAAGCCTATCTGAACAATAAAAATGTTCAAAATTTTTTTTGTCGATACTATACTTCACTGAATGTGGAATTCGATGTGGAAGTAATAACATGTATCATCATAATCAATCAGGTTTGATCTTCGACGCATATTGAATATTGAATTAAGTATTTTCAAGTGATTCTTTTATTAGACACTTTGTGTGCGAAATAATAGTATGTGAAAATGTAGCATCAGTATTCCACAATGATGTTATATACAATCAGTATTCTTGGTTGACCTGATGCTCATTTGCTTTAAGCAAAATACGAATTTGAATACTTTGTAACTGTTGTAAGCGCACACTGAATTTGATGCATTAATGTATACAATAAATGAGACATTTTGAAGAAATTTCTTCTTTCTATGTGCACACCTTACAATTTTGTTATTGCATATTTAAATATGGATTCCTACCAAACATAATAGACAGGGATCCCATTTACTTTCAGTCGTATGCATCTGTTGGACATACTTTTAAAGTTAAGTCTATGTTATGTAAAATTTTCTGCCGAATCCATTTCCGGGGTGTGATTTCCGATACAAGCTGGCGTTCATCCCCTATATTAATTTTTCACTCCTTTTCGGTGGTACACGATATTTAACATTTTTCAGATATATCTCGTGTTATCTCGGAAACTATAAAATCTACATGGATCAAATTTTAGACGGAGATTAAATAATGTATGGCGATTACGATAGCTGTACTGAAATGATATTTTGATATTATTGATCTTATAAGAAAAAAATAAAAACTGCGCGGATGCTGAAATATTGTAGGGAAAATTGTAGCATCGAGGTACTTTTTCTATGTGTAGAAATATTATATCAGTTATGTGGGCAGTATTGTAGTAGAAACATCAAATTTAATTTTAGTGAAAACATTTTTACAATCGGATCAGTCTGGCGGAAGATATAAATTATTTAATATCGGAGAACTTAGCGCGCGAAATGATCTTCACACAAGAACGTGTGCTGTGTGCGGAGAGGAAATCAGTAATGAGTGGGTAGTTAATGAAATATGCTGTGGATACTTTTGCTTATGATAGGGCAGTGTTGGTTGCTGATGATACAGATATCTTCGTACTGTCATTATACTTCGCTACAATATTTCCTATTGAATTATGGTTATTCCTATCAGATAGCTATATATTATCTAATAAGATCATTGAAGAATTATCAATACATGCTGCAAAGTCATTGCCGTATGTTGCAAGTCAGCTTTTAGCAGCTTATGTACTCAGCGGTTATGATAGTACAAGTCATCCGTTCAAGAAGAGCAAAAAAAAACAGTACTTAAGACTCTCTTGCGAAACATTAACGCCAATGAAATGGTTCCTTTAGCGCAATACCCTCAGAAAGCGGATGTTTTTCAATTTACTTTTTCAAATGCTTGTAGGGTCGTCCCATTTTTGAAGATAGTTTAGATCATTTACGAGCACATTTATTTAAAAACTGCAAAATGAATTTGAGGACGTAGCCACCTACTGAGGATGCCTTCATTTAGCATGCAAAACGAAGTGCCTATACAATATTTTTATGGAAAAATGCTAGTAATCTGTCCCCTGAATTACTGAATATTCATGAATATGTTTGGAAAAAAGAGCACAACATTTTCATTCCCATCATGATCACAAAACACCCGAAACCGGAACAAATGGATGTGACAACCTGCAAGTGTAAAAATAATAGCTGCTGAATTAGGTGTTGTTGTAAAAAACTAGGAGTTGATTGCATAATAAGCTGCATATGCATGGGAAATTGTAAATCTGACTAGAGTATTTATTGAATAAAATATTTTTAATCTATTTACATAGAAAGCTTCTTTCTGTACATTAAATAATGAGTTGAATTAAATTTTAACTGTTTGGTGTACACGCAAATAAATATATTCCCCATACAGAACAAATAATTGTATTTAAAATTAATAGTTAATTTACTTTACATTTTTGTTAATCATCAAAAAAAATATTGTTTAGGTATTTAGCAAATCAATTTTTTTACAATTCTTTATTCATTATTCATTATGAAATTGTATATCGTTTCTTTTTTAATAATTTTGTCAAGAAAGTAATAGGTTTTAATAAATCATTTTATTTATAACGAATTTTTAGAACTTGCCACTAAAATATATGTTTATATGAAAGGTTTGTTAATTGGCGCTTATATATGAGACGAAATATTCTTGATTCAAAATTAATTTTATCTTTGTACACAGACAGACTTATCCGAATGTCACAATTCTTTCCTTACATTAAATTTGCAAACGAGCATTTTTGTATACACACGTTTCTATTTGCTATATCAGTCGTATTCAATGTGCGATCATAGCGCAGGGTATCGCTCCCGATACTAAATAATTTATATCTTCCGCCAGACTGATCCGATTGTAAAAATTTTTTCACTAAAATTAAATTTGATGTTTCTACTACAATACTGCTCACATAACTGATATAATATTTCTACACATAGAAAAAGTACCTAGATGCTACAATTTTCCCTACAATGTTTCAGCATCCCCGTAGTTTTTATTTTTTCTTATAAGATCAATAATCAAAATATCATTTTAGTACAGCTATCGTAATCGTCACATATTATTTAATCTCCGTCTAAAATTTGATCCTTGTAGATTTTATAGTTTCCGAGATAACACGAGATATATCTGAAAAATGTTAAATATCGTGTATCGCCGAAAATTAATATAGGGGACGAACGCCAGCTTGTATCGCAAATCGCCCTCCGGAAATGGATTCGGCAGAAAATTTTACATAACATAGACCTAGTTTTAAAAGTATGTTAGTGCAGTCATTGAAGCGTAAAATAGGGTTTTACCTCCTAAATATTTTACTATGAATCGATTTACATGAAATTTTGGAATTAGGCTTATCTTACCCTTAACTTCAAAAGTGATATTGACCCGACCTCCGTTTTTTATTTTTAAGGGGTGAAAACAACCCCTTAATGAAAAAATTGACATTGAGCCTTTTTATCGCTAGAAAACGTGTTTAATAATACGGAGTGACATTTTATAGTATTCTCTAACACAATTACCCCATGTTTAACCCATTTTCAACCCCTGAAAAACTTTACAACCCCTGCAAACGACCCCTAAATTAAAAAAAATCACAAAAAATTACTTTTATATAACTTAAAAAGACTTAAATATAGAGTAAACATTGTTTTACGTTGTCTACCTTATTTGTCATAATTTAACCCCTTTTCAACCCTTAAAAACAATCCCTCTATAAAAAATTGTATAAAATTTTTTTTTTGGTGAACTGAAAAGGATTTAAAGGTTGTTCCACGTTCTCGAAAATGACTTTCATATGTTTAAGCTTTTCAACCCTTAAAACTACCCCTGAATTAAAACATTGAAAATATAAGTTTATACAATTAAAAATAATTTGATTATAAAGTAAAAAATCACACTTTTTATTGAATAAAATATAAACTTATAAGTTATCTGTAAATATACTAGATCAAATTAGTAATTAATTATAAAAAAATTTGCATTACAATACATAAAAAAAAGACATTACAAACAAGAGCATTACAATACATAAAAAATTATCGTCCATAAAAATAATTATTCATGACTCAATATCAGAGCTGCTGTCGTCAAGATCTTCTTCTGGATCAATTGGAGGGCTATTCTGGCAGTTATCTCCACTGCATGTTCCACAAGTTACATTGCAAAACAGCCCGACTCTTCGGCATCCGCAAGTGGCTCCGCTTTTTCGTGGTCGACCCAATACACATACTTACACTCATTCAAATGTGTTATATATACATATATGAACGTTGGTATGTATCCATGCCTATGTTTCCGATATATATATATATATATATATATATATAGGTATAGACGGTACATTGTGTAGCCCGATATATCGACAGGTTGTTCATAAGCCCGGCATTTCCCGAGTGTATAAATTAACAAATTTATTAAATATGGCGATTGTTATGAATCTTTTCTAATAGGAAGCCACTAGGGGTAGCTAATTATTATTTTTCTTTCAATTATATAAACATGGCATATTTCAGAGCCCGGATATATTTACTGATCCTTTCAAAGCCCGCTGTATATAAGGATATAGCTAGCGTTCGTTCTCCGTCCCAGCGATGTTGCCAATGTAATCGGGCCTCAGTAGGTTATATTTTTATAATATATATTTCTTTGATGCATGCATCATCACGAAGCACAATATAATAGGAGTACTTGCTATACTGCGCCACTACTACCATTACTGTTTACAGTAGAGACGCTAATGGAGGGCCAGCTATTAAAGGAAATATATTCATTCTTTGAACGCCAAAATAATATAACAGTTACGTTTTTTATTATTCATTGTTACGAATTTGAAGATATATTAGAAGAACCTAATAAAATATTAGGTTATTTTTTTATGCAAGTAGACATTAATTATTAATAACTGTTAATGTAATTACTCCGTGGTAGGCCTAAAAGTATTTAAATATTTTGAATTTGTCCTCATTTTTTGTTTTCCACTTTTAAAGTATTGCCTTATTAACAGTAAAATAAAAATATGCAAAGGGGTAGAAATTAAATTACGTTTATTTATCTAACACAGATATATAAAACGAATTGTTTTAATAGTACAGTAACATCAGGTATAATAGTAAAAGAATCCCTTGATGCAATTTTTCGTTTGAAAATGTACTTATTTTGAGACAGCAAGTGACCTTTGTGTTTCCGAGTATATGGGTCAAATATGAGCAAAAAATGATTGCCATCAAATAACAACAAAGCATGAAGTTCTCTTTGAAGTATTTATAAGTTTTTATTTAATTTTATTTCACTGTCACTATAATACTTATAGGCTTAATTTTGAAAAAGTTATTACAATGACCTTTACTACGTACCAGCTGTCCCAAGTTGACATCAATTGAAAGTTGCATTATATGAAATAAGATTTCAGATTCAGTTTGTCCCACTGTGCAAAGAAATATCTTTAAAAATTAAAAATATATATTTTTTTAAATTGCGCAGAACCCTTAAAGTGTACAGATAAACGTATAGGGACAAAAAAGTGTCTTCTTTTCAAGAGCTTTCAAACAAAAAAAAAAAGAAAATAGAAATCGAACATTAGGAGCTGAGATAAAAAAACATTCATTGTGGCTAATGGCAGCCATCTTTAATGGTCGCCATTTTGGTGTTGCACGGATTTTAAAGTGGCTCCCTATCTGGAAAGTTATCTTTTGGCATCAACTATGACCACAGAAAGTGGCACATCCCAATCAAGAAGTGCAGATTTTTGGCTTATATAGCCATGTACCCGACGTACTATAAAGCACAAAGTTCCCTTTTAAGCATGGCAAGCAAAAATTTAATATTTTCTTTTATTGATTATATGTTATATGCTTGCACTAATAAAAATAATAATAATTATTATAGTACAGTACCTAGAGATAAAAATATACAAAACTTCGGAATAATGTCATATTGAATGGATTTCGTTCATTTTGGAAGTATAAGCTTCACAAAAAAGTTTCTATATTGTGCGGGGGCTTGCTAATTTATAGGGGGTTGATGCCACCCCCTCTCAGGGGGTGGCACTTAAAAAATATATATATTTATTGAAGCTGAAGTAGAATCAAATTTTAAGAAGAAAAGGTTCTATGCAATTTTTCACACAAATTTATAGTTTTTAAGTTATAACAACTTCAAAATTGCGATTTTAGCTTAAAAAAAAAGTTTCCAAACGGCTTTCGTCGTTACTTTATCGAAAAAATGTTACAGACCAATTACATAAAGTACAAACTGGGAATTAATTATATTTTTTGTTTATTGATGTAGGATTAATAATTTCGGAGATATTTAAGTTTACATTTGGCGTCCAAGTGTTCATAAGATAATTATTTAGAGTGAGAGTTAAATATCTCAGAAACTGTGACACATACGTCAAGGATGCTAGTAAGTAGAATAATTGGTTATTAATTAAGCTTTCAACTGTTTTTTATTTGTTTCTATAGCATAAAAAACAAAGAAGTTATGACCGAAGCAATGTGCGTCTACACATTTTTTTTTAAACAACGTCGCCATTTTGTTACTGTAATTAGCCAGTAATTAAAAAAAGGAATTTCAAACACTGTTTCTCATTAATATATAGCATGACGTAGATGTCAAATTTGGTTTGTATACAGCACTTGCTAGAAAAAAAATACAGTTTAAACTATAAAGGTATTTTCGATAAAAAGATATTTTGTTTTCCTTTTCCAAATAGGTATCTCAATAAATATTAGTTTTATTTAAAAATGGGTAGAGACCATAAATAAAGCTCATAAACTGATAATGAATTTAGCTTGTTTATTTATTTACATAGATTTAATAGTTTCGGAGATATGAAAGTTTACAAATGGCGTCCGAACGTTTATAAGTCGTAAAATGCAGTTTAAATGTTAAATATCTCAGACACCTACCACGCATACTAAGAAATGAAATTAAAGACAATTAATTGCGCTTTCAAATTATTTTTTACTCGTTCCTGTAGCATAAGAAGTAAAGAAGTTATGATGTAAAAATTAGCGTATTTATATTTTTTTATATAAAAAGGTCGCCATTTTGTTACTCTAATTAACCAGTAATTTAAAGAAATTATCTCAAATACAGTTTTTCGTTAGGATGTAGCATTACCTAGATATTCAAATTTTTTTGCTCATTTAAAGCACTTGCTTTAGAAAAAAATACATTTTAAACTTTAAAGGTTATTTCGAAACGCTTGGATACCAAATATAAACTTATCTCCGAAATTATTAATCCTACATCAATAAACAAAAAATAAAATTATTTCCCAGTTTGTACTTTCTGTAATTGGTCTGTAACATTTTTTCGATAAAATAATACTTTTCGAGATACTTGACGAAAGCCGTTTGGAAATACCTTTTTTTTCTAAGCTAAAATCGCAATTTTGAAGTCGTTATAACATAAAAACTATCAATTTATGTGAAAATTTGCATAGAACCTTTTCTTCTTAAAGTTTGATTATATTTCAGCTCCAATAAATATATATGTATATATTTTTTAAGTGCCACCCCCTGAGAGGGGGTGGCATTCACCCTCTATAAATTAGCAAGGCCCCGCACAATATAGAAACTTTTCTGTCAAGCATTTAATATTATACCTCCAAAAATGAACTAAATCCGTTCAATATGACAGTATTCCGAAGTTAAAACCTCTAGTTACTGTACTATTAGTGCAAGCATATAAAATACTTGTGCCCGATATTAATTAGTCTTCGCAGGTCATACTCTTAAAAAGGAATTTGTGTGATATTCTTTTCTTTTCTTTCTTTTCGGGTTCAAAAGTTACTAACAATAATTGCCACAAAATATGCTTTTTCGTTTGAAAATTAAGCAAGATAGGGCAAAACAATATACGTAACTTTTCGGTAGAGCATAAAATTCTCTCGTATAATTGTTATAATAAAAAACGGTACATTTGATAGTTAAATTATCGTTATTAAAGGTAATATAATATTTATATTTTATTTTATATAATTGTTTATAATGGGTGGATAAAGGTGGATAAAGTAAAAAAATATTTTGAGATTTCTGGTTCTTGTACACACACTACTATCTGCTTGATTTACCTATTTACTCCAAATTTACCCCCCAACCCTTCGACGGAACAAGATGAAAATATAATCTAGTTCTAGATCTTGTTAAAGTACATATGTGTACCAAATTTCAAGTCAATATCTCAAACGGTTCCAGAGTAAACGTGCGCACAAAAAAAGTTACAGACCGACAGACAGACAGAAATTTTTTTCACTCAAACTTGAAATCTCGACGTTTCATGACATTCTAAGCCTATTTGAACAATAAAAGTTTTTTAAAATTTTTTTGTCGTTACTATACTTCCATGGATGTGGAAGTAAAATCATGCCAGCTAGTAAAGTTTTTACTTTGCTTCGTATATTTTAATATTTTCCATAAAATGTCAGAGGTAACCACATAATCAAAACAATTATTTGCCATGCTTTCACTAACTCGTAGATGCTCTGAACGATTAGTTGGATTTTTGTACATAACTATATTTTTGTTTTCATGTAAACTGGAAGGGTTAAAATCGGTTAAAATTGGATAGACGATCTAAATATGCTTGTGTAAATAGGCTGTTCTTTTTTTTAAATAATACTATTCCTAGTGGGATTTTTACCATCTAGCCTGTCTTCGTTTTGATCAAAATTATCGCTGCAATAAATGTAATTGTTTTCTTCAGAACTTACTGGAGGAACTCCAGGTGGTATAAAAATGTCACCAGTTTTTACTAATACGTGACTAGCTAAAGACGTTAAAAATGTACGTATTTCATCGTAGGAATAACCATAGCCAAAAGAATAAAGCATATCATTAAGTTCTTTTTCTTCTGACGGCACGAAACACATGTAGTGATCTGTAAAGGATTAAAAAAATGACCTAAGCTGATTGTTTTTTTTCCATAAGTATTAATATAAATTCCATTACTATAGAAATAACGTTTAAATCAAATTTGTCTGTCCTGACATATTTAGTATCCACGACATAAATGTTTATAACAAATCTGAAACTTCTTGTTTACATTTATGTTCATTCAGATTAGTAGTCGTGTTTTTTTTATAGTTTTAAAACATCCAGCTATAGCTTCTCTTAAGATACCGGCAGCTTTATCAGGAATTGTCAATTCATTCTCATGAACCAAGTTTTCTTCGCCTGATTCACTTGTGACTAACAACAAAAATTCTTTTAGCTTTATTATCCCTTGACTGAACTGTTGTTGTATTTTCGTTGTGTTCACAAAACACTTTGTTTGCTTAAATGCTTTTCTAATCTCTTTCTTATATTTCCACTGCTATAATAATCTAATTTTTCTTCCGTCATTTCTTCAAATATATCATTAAGGCGTGTTTTTAGAAATATTAGAGTTAAGAATTCTTTTTTGCAAAACAGCAAGATAAACCTCCTTAAATAAAATATTTAAAGCTACTTTAAATTCATTTTTTTCTTTCAGTTGTTTAGTTTGTACACATTTAATTTTTTTTGCTAATACACGCTAAAAAAAATTTGTTTAGAGCAAACAAAAATTTTGTTGCGTATATACAAAGCAATTTTTTGGTTGATGTTAATAAATTTTTGTTGCCTCAAACAATTTTGTTTGGAGCAACAAAAATTTATTAACATCACCCAGAACTTGCTTTGTATATACGCAACAAAATTTTTGTTTGCTCTAAACAAATTTTTTTTAGTGTGTATATTTTGCATAATAAATTTTATGATAATTTCCATTAGCCCAAATAAATCTGAATAAATGTGTAACTTGCCTTGTATTTCTGTATCACAATGCGGCACTGCAGCTTTAATATATATTTTTTTCTAGTTTCCGCACCCGTTCCTGTACAAACTGGTACTTAAAGATGTTCTTAATTTATTCTTAATTTTTCTGGATTTTCCACAAATCAGACAATGCCATTTTATTTTAAACTGATTTTTTTTCTTTATTATAACTACATGAAGGCTCACTTGAATTTTTTTATCGCGTTACTAATATCAGAGACAATACGTATTATCTTTGCTAATGTTATTTATTACAAAAAGATGTCACACAAGAATAATGAAATCGGTATCGAAGGGTGTGCGAATAAGTGCCACCACTTTGTTTTATAAAAATTTTAATGAAATTGCATATTTTCTTTCATTTGCACAATTAATAATAGACCTGATGCCAGTAACAGTTGGTTTTTTACCATTAGATTTTCACTGCTTTCAGCAGTTTCGTAAAACAAACATGTCGTTTTTCTCCATTGATAAAAATGAATCTACAATATACATAAACTGTAATAGCCTACATGTAAGTAAAATAGTATATACTTATTAATATTTATCCAGACAATGAGGCCAGCAGCCGATACGTTTCTTGATGGGGCGAGAAAGTAGCGGGGGCGGGAAAGGAAGCCTCGCATCTTCGTCGCCGCACTGTGCTTCGTTGTGTTTCAAGGGCTGTAGCACTCTTAGTTAAGAAATTAGATCCAGCATTAATCGAGACAAAATGAAGCCTATTAAATTTGTCAGTTTTTGGTGAAAGAAAAAATTGAATACCTCGTTATATAAGCGAGTTATGGCGAGTTAAGAATTAGACAAATGTTGCTGATTTGTGTATCTTTTTGAATTTTGCTAGTTTTTTTTATGTTAATTTTTTAATTATTGCAATAAATTATACTTCAAATTAAAGAGCAATGTTTATTTGTCAAAACCAAAAAAAAAATTGTATTTTTATCTGTTTTAGTTCTAAAGTTATATTTGATTAAATCTTAAATTTCTAAATTTCTTTTTTTTTAGTTTTTTTCTTATATCTTCGGTCTCGACCAATGGAGAGTGTCGTCAATTTTGATTTCCTATGTAAAATAACATGCTTTAATAAGTAGTGAAGGTCCCATCTGGTTATACATCAGTATTGGGTAGGTCAAGAAAGAGAAGGGCTTTTCGCGCTCTGCCCGACGGGCCTGGTGACAGTTGCTTTCTTGCACAGAGCAATAAAACAATTAAAGCGTCTCAAATGCCAAAAGAACTGTTACCAATGGTATACGAAAGCTACACAACGCCTGTTTAAAACAAGATAGAGTTATATTACAGTATTTAGCCATAAATCTAACTAAAAAATTATTAGTCCTAAATTACTATGACGAGAATAAAATGTATAAATGAAGTAAAAAAAATTATTTTAGAATTTGTTAAAATTAAATAATCAAAACATTAGAATACATTACAACAAATTAACTGAGCAGTTGGAAATTTAAAATAAAATGAAAGTCATTGTTTATAAGAAATGCTTTAGTACAGAAAAAATAATTTTCAATTCCGTGAAAATACATGGCGAAAACTTCAGTCCTAGAGGTAATGACGTATACTTCACGAAAAGAATTATTTGTAGATGGTACAAATTTTTTTCTTTATTTTTTGAATAGACACGTGATATTTTTAACTTCAATATTTTATAAACAACTCGAAAAATAGAGCAATAAAAGATATAGTTTCACTCACTTTCGTTACAGATTTATGCATTATTACACTATATTTCTTAAATTATACAGAGACAGTAATTTTTAATGGTTTTTATTTTCTTGCTAGTTAACAAATTATCAGAAAGTTTTTTGTCTATTTTTATTCAATGCTTAGATTTAGTTCAGGACTTCTTATTGCACTTGTTACCACACCAAAACCAAAAACAAACTAAAATAATAAAATCGCGGCAGAAAGAATTCCTTAATCACCTTTTTTGATGCTGTCATAAAGTTGTTTAGGGCAAACGCTCTGCTCTTTTCCCACTAATATTTTCGTTAGTGTTTTCTAACTGTGATTAAAATATACCCTTTTTATCTAAATATGTAGGTATATTATTTGCCTACATGTAATAAAACAAGAATAGTAGTAGGCTATGTTTTGATTCTAACATGTGTTAAATAAAATGGACATTTCGGACAGAACGCTTTGGTTATGCAGACAAAATTAATGTTTTGAATCTAGTTTTTGTCAATTTCCACGGCATACTTGATACGAGTATTTTCTCGATTTTTAAATTATTATTCACAAAAGAATTTTCATGTTTATGTATACGGTTGTTTTTGTTATTTTTTTCTATCTAAAAAAATATAAACACATTCGGCGATTGTTAATAACAAATTGTTTATTAAATAAACAAATAAATTCACAACAAAAAAAAAATCTTTTTTCCACCTTTTGGATAATTGCAAATAATAAATTTAGGAATAAAATTTTTTCTTAATAACATGTTTAAATAATGAAAAAAGACAAAAGTGATTATAAACAATTAAAAACAATTTTTAAGAATTTTTTTAAATCTAATTTCTATAACAAATAAAATGGCAGAAAAATATTTTTCAAAAATACGTAATTTATCTATTTATTTATAAAATTTGTTTAAACAAATAGCAATAAAATTATCAGAAAGTGTTTGTCTATTTTTATTCAATGCTTAGATTTAGTTCAGGACTTCTTATTGCACTTGTTACCACACCAAAACCAAAAACGAACTAAAATAATAAAATCGCGGCAGAAAGAATTCCTTAATCACCTTTTTTGATGCTGTCATAAAGTTGTTTAGGGCAAACGCTCTGCTCTTTTCCCAATAATATTTTCGTTAGTGTTTTCTAACTGTGATTAAAATATACCTTTTTTATCTAAATATGTAGGTATATTATTTGCCTACATGTAATAAAACAAGAATAGCAGTAGGCTATGTTTTGATTCTAACATGTGTTAAATAAAATGGACATTTCGGACAGAACGCTTTGGTTATGCAGACAAAATCAATGTTTTGAATCTAGTTTTTGTCAATTTCCACGGCATACTTGATACGAGTATTTTCTCGATTTTTAAATTATTGTTCACAAAAGAATTTTCATGTTTATGTATACGGTTGTTTTTGTTATTTTTTTCTATCTAAAAAAATATAAACACATTCGGCGATTGTTAATAACAAATTGTTTATTAAATAAACAAATAAATTCACAACAAAAAAAAATTCTTTTTTCCACCTTTTGGATAATTGCAAATAATAAATTTAGGAATAAAATTTTTTCTTAATAACATGTTTAAATAATGAAAAAAGACAAAAGTGATTATAAACAATTGAAAACAATTTTTAAGTTTTTAAGAATTTTTTTAAATCTAATATTCTATAACAAATAAAATGGCAGAAAAATATTTTTCAAAAATACGTAATTTATCTATTTGTTTATAAAATGTGTTTAAACAAATAGCAATAAAAATTTTAAGTTTTTGTAATCTTATAGTATTTTTGAATATAAAAACAGTAAGAGTAATTAAAATTAATAAATTTTTTTTTTTCAACGGGGTATTGTTCCTTTAAATGTTTAAATAATAACATAACTTTTATGAATTTTAAAATTAATATCTAATAACAAAAAATATTTTTACTTGTTCCGGACGGTTTCAGAGCATCGTAACACCTTAGTGTTCGCTGCGCGGAGCTCTATTTTCAACATTAAATTAAAATTATTAATAATCTCGTTAATAATAGATGTAGAGTTTCGGGAGTCGGTACTTTTTTATTGGGAATTTCTTCCTCTTTAAGAATCTATCTTTCTTTAAAATTTTTAATAGTTTTCGAGTTATTTGCAAAAAACGGAACTCGTTATTTTTTCAATTTTCATTAGTTTATAACTTTTGCAATTGTTTATGTGCGGTTTGAAACTTTTGCACATTTTTCTAGACGTCATTCCGAATCCAATGCAATCAAGATAGGTGCATGACGTCAGATGCACCATGCAGGGAGACCGACTATAAATATAAATTCAAATAACCATCATAAAAATATATGTTCATCAATAAAAAAAACCGCTGCCTAAAAAATCACTACTTCCACATCTAGATTTTCCTGCCCAAGCCTTTTACAGCAAAAAAATGTCGATACTATATTTGCAATCCACTGTGTAAAAATAATTGTTCATAGAACTTTGATAATATAATATTTGAAATGGTCTATCCCAAAAACCCATAAAACGATGTGCAACATGGTAGTGGAGGTAGTAGAGGGGGAAGCTGTTGGCAAAAAATTTGGAGGCTCTTGTACACATAAATCACAATTTTATTTTTTTATTCCCTTTAATAATGTGGTAGAGGTGGTGGCGAGTGCCAAAAAAGTATTCAGGCCTTTTGTTCCTTTATGCACACTAAATCACAATTTTGCCTTTTTATTCCCTTCCATAATCACCTTCAATAATTAGAGCAAAAAAATTTTTTTTACGATTACTATACTTCAACTCCACTACGTGGATGTGTAAGTAATAAGTATTTCTCAGTTATGACGTTGTTCTCTTTTGCACGTCCAAATAGAATAAAACGATTTAAGTTAGCCCATCAAAATTGTGTTTTTTTAGAGACCATGTAGGCTTAACAGGGAACCAAGACAGATCACGTCATGCAGTTAGGTGCACCATACAGTAAAGGGAACCTGACTTAAAAAACCGCTGCCTAAAGAATCACTATTTCAACATCCAAGTCTCTTACAAAGAAAAAAAAGGTTGATACTGTATTTGCAGTCCATTATGTGGAAATAACTGATCATAGAACTTTAATAATATAATATTTGCAATCGTCTACTACAAAAGCCCATAAAACAATATGCCATATCGACAGGGGGATGGTAGTGGGGGGGGGTATAGCTGATGCAAAAAAAATTTAGGCCTTTGGTACTTATACACACACAAAATCATAATTTTATTTTTTTTTCGTCCTTTAATGATGGGGTAGGGATGGTAATGGGGGTGATAGTGGAAGTGGCTGATGTCAAAAAAATTTTGAGTAGGTACTTGGCTTCTCGTACATACACTAAATCCCAATTTTATAAACTCTCACTTGCTTGCTTTGCCTATTTATCCCCCCATCCCAAACTTCAACGGAATAAGATCAAAACATAATCTATTTCCAGATCTCGTTATAATACAAAGGTGTCCCAAATTTTGAGTTAATATCATAAACGGTTCCAGAGTAATCGTGCGCACAAAAAAATTACAGACAATTTTTTTTTGCTCAAACTTAAAATATCGACCTTTCGTGGCATTCTAAGCCTGTTTAAAAAAACATTTTTTTTACCTTTATGATACGTTCACTCCACTATGTGGATGTGGAAGTAGTACCAGCTTATAGTGATTATGGACAATGCCTATATGTCCTTATAATATGTTAAACATCATTCTGCATAATAATAATTATTGTTTAATGACCGATATTTCTTCATGAAAATTTTAGTACCAAAATTATAATAATTAAGTATAGTTTTATTGAATACTGAATGCAAAAAAACACAATCCTAATTTAGGGACATTTATTTGAATTTCTGTATTACACTTCAAAAGACATTTTAAGATGTTTAAGATGCTAACAACTATTCTTCTTTCATAACACTGTACCCTGTATTTTATAATTCTTAGTAGGCATATGAATTTTTGAATTTAGAAAAATTGTTCGAATATGATAAAATACTTGTGAGGTTAAAAAATTGATTCAAATAAAGAGCTTTCATTCATCGATTGCGACTTTATGAAGAAAGTATTTAAGAGGAAATAAGAATCGAACGTTATCGAGCCATTGCAACGATGCCAAATATCGGGCTATATAACGTGCGATAGATATCAGCTGTATAAGAGTCTTGGATATACAGGAACAGCGCCGCCTGACTCAGTAGTGCTGAACTAAAAGTGTATCTCGGAACATGAATATATGACTTTTTGAAGCCCACCCCAAAATTTTGTAGGAAGGAAGCTAACGTGATTTGTGGCCATTTAGTGATGATATACACAGGGGTACGTTGATGAGCCCGACCCCGGGCTGCACAACGTCAATTCGGGCTGCACTACAACCGCTCAATGTATGAAACGGGCCTGTATATGACCATGCATATCTCTATATATATATATATATATATATATATATATATATATATATATATATATATATATATATATATATATACATCCCACTATCCATAAAGCGTCATTACAAAAAACATTCATTGGGCGTCCGTCATGAGATAAGCGCATATATGAGTAGAGCGACAACGATATTTATTATATACTCCGAATTCTCCGCGTATACTGCCTTTATTCGGCGTATGATTCACTTTAAAAAAAAATTCGCTACCTTCAGGCGTCCGTACGTATAACCACCTCAGAGCGCCCACAAACATGTATAAAATGCGTACATTTACTACCTTAAAGCGTCCTCTCGTGTATATCTCACATATGGAACGACCTTAGAGCGTCCGACAGTGTTGTCATATTTGCGTTAGTAATCAGAGGGGAAAAGGGTATCAATATTTACTATGCGCATGCGTCAAGTTTACTCTCGGCAGGTATTGGAGTGAGGGCCCGTATAGCTTGAGTCAGCTATCTTTTCTTTCAACCAAGTGTGCAATTAATGCTTTAGAAGCAATACAGGGTGTTGTATTAGGAATGGACCGGAAGTATAATCATTAATAATTCTCTAATTTAATCATGTTCCAAAGATTAATGTTGTCAGATATATTTTTATTAGTTATTGTATTAACACAAAAATACCTTAATCTATACATATAAAAGAATACGACTGACTGACTGACTGACTGATCTATCAGCGCACAGCTCAAACCACTGGGTCTAGAAACTTCAAATTTTGCATAGAGGTTCCTCGGATGACGTAGGCAACCACTAATTTCGAAATTCGGCCCCTAAGAGGGTGAAAAAGGGGGTTGAAATTTTAGGCTTTTTCGGAAACGGTTAGATCTAGATGCGTAAAATTTGGCAGAAATATTTTTGTTGAAATCTATTAGATACGTGTAATTTCGATTTTTACTTTTTGAAGGGGTGAAAACGGGGGTGGTAGATGGTTTAAAGCGCACCCGTGTTGTGTGTTTGAAATCACGTTAAGTCAGAAACGTGATTATTCGGGCGATGGACTCTTCTAAGGAAATAAGACGACACGTATTCGACGGTTTTTTAAAAAGAGATCCCCGAAAGTGTGAACGCGGAGGGGGAGGTTTTAAGCTTTTCGGAAAGGGTTAGACCTAGAAGCGTGAAATTTGGCAGAAATACTCTTTATCTATTAGACACGAGTAAGACGAAATTTCGATTTTCCCTTTTTGAAGGGGTGAAAGCGGGGGTGGTAGACGATCTCTGAAATCGCGTAAGTCAGAAACGTGATATTCCAGCGACGGGCTCTTCTGAGGAAATAAGGAGACACTATTCGACGGTTTTCAAAAAGAGACCCCCCCGAACGGATTAACAGGGAGAGGGATGTTTTTAAACATGAAATTTGACACATACCCGCCCGTGTGCTTTATTGTCGACTAAAATAATAATTTTTTCGTTTAACTCGCTCTAACACAAAAATAGAATAATGCATTGTTATGAAATTTCGCAGTGGGTTTCTTCGAGTGCAGTGGATGCGCAGTGGGTTTCCTTGAACGCAATGGATGTGCAGTGGATTTCCCCGAGTGCTATGGATGCGCAGTGGGATTCTTCGAGTACAATGGATGCGCAGTGGGTTTCCTCGAGTACAATGGATGCGCAGTGGGTTCCCTCGAATACAATGGATGCGCAGTGGGTTTCCAAGAGTACTATGGGTGCGCAGTGGATTTCCTCGAGTACAATGGATGCGTAGTTGGTTTCCCCGAGTACTATGGATGCGCAGTAGGTTTCGATGAGTGCTATGGATGCGCAGTGGGATTCCTTGAGTACAATGCGTGCGCAGTGGGCTCCCTCGAGTGTACTTCTTGAGTAATATAGGAGTACTCAGTGAGTATGTAGTACTTCTTATAGGCATAAATTATTATGTTAATGTTCTTAATTCCACGCGCAAGAAGTCTTCCGCGCGAACGAAATCGCGAGCATCAGCTAGTCGAGATATAAATATATTACTTCCTTTGCTTACCGTATTGTAATCGTGAAAGAATCGTCTTGGTGTTTTGGCGCTATATCTACAAAACGGAGAAAATATTATTTGGCAGGTAGTTGACGTCATTGCCAATAAAGGAATCCGACTTTTAGTAAAAATTATATAAGGTGGACACCCCACAAATATAACACAGTCCCACAAAACAAGTGGTCTGTCCAGTGGACCAGATCGTGTATCCTTATGTATCTTGACACGTTGAATCTGAATCCGAAGTCAGAATTGTCAGATTGGTCCACTTTTCAACCATAATCCCAAGAAACAACCATGAAGCGAAAAAAGTGGACTATTCAGCTAATACGTATTTTGATCCGCTGCTCAAGGAATCATTATTTCCATATCCAAGTCTCTCACAATGAAATAAAAATTGTGTGTGGAAATAATTGTTTATGGAACTTTAATAATATAATATTTGAAATGGTCTCTCCTAAAAACCAATAAAACAATACCCTACATCGGTAGTGAGGTGGGGGTGGATGGATGAAGTAAAAAAAATATTCTGAAACCTTTGGTTCTTGTACCCAAACTAAATCACATTTTTTTTTGTCAAAAAAAATTTTGAGACCTTAGCTTCTCTTGAATATACTAAATACCAATTTTATGGACTCCTGCTTGATTTACTTGTTTACTAGGGGGTCGGTAGCTCAGTGTGTTGGCGCGTCTAGCTTGCACTTTGAGCGTACCTAGCGAAGTGGGTTCGAGCCCCACATAGCGAAAAAATTTTTCAATGGAAATTTTCTCCAAGAAGTGGTTTAAATTAAGTGGATTTAATCTAGTTCCAGATATCATTAAAATACATACGTGTACCATATTTCAAGTGAATATCTTAAACGGTTCTAGAGTAATCGTGCGCACAAAGAAAGTTAGACAGAACGACTGACCGACCGACAGCCAGAAATTTTTTTTGCTCAAATTTAAAATCTCGATGTTTCATGACATTCTATTTGAACAATATTTTTTTTTGCGTTACTATACTTCCACTGGATGTGGAAGTAATATGCTCCCGCGGATATTTTGCATAAAATTCAGTACTCTATACAAAAGCATTTTTGTCGTATCTATTTTCATTATCGCTATGTAAGCGGTAAAAGATCCAAAACATCATCCTTGAAATTTAAACAGTTTTTCTTTATTGTGTAAACAATTTGAGAGGCCTTAAAACTACTCGCAACTACTGTTCCCATCGAGTTAAATCGAACAGCATCGAAAACTTATTTTTTCGAGTACCGGGAAATTGATGCAAATGACTACATGGGAAACCGTCTAATTGCACTGGTCTACCGGCTTACAAATCTTATAACACAATATATATATCTGCTAACTGATGCCCGCGACTTCGCGTTGAAGACTGTACGCGTGGAATTAAGAGCATTGACATACTAACTTATGCCTATGAAGGAGTACTACATGGTCACTAAGTACTCTTATAGTACTCAGGAAGTACACTCGAGGGAACCCACTGCACATCCATGGTACCCGGGGAAACCCACTGCGCATTCATTGCACTCAAGGAAAACTTCTGCGCATCCATTGTACTCGAAGAACCCACAGCGCATATATGGCACTCGGGGAAACCTACTGCGCATCCATTGTAATCGAGGAAACACACTGCACATTCATTGTATACTAGGAAACCCACTGCGCAATCATTGTACTCGCAATTTGATAACAATTCATTATGCTATTTTTGTGTTAGAGCGAGTTAAACGAAAAATAATTATTTTAATCGACAATAAAGCATATGGGGAGGTATGGATCAAATTTTATGCTTAAAAACATCCCTCTCCCTGTTCACCCGTTCGGAGGGTCTCTTTTTGAAAACCGTCGAATACGTGTCTTCTTATTTCCTCAGAAGAACCCATCGCTGGAATATCGCGTTTCTCATTTACGCGCAGGGTACCCTTTAGACCATCTACCACCCCCGTTTTCATCCCTTCAAAAAGTGACAATCGAAATTTCGTCTTACTTGTGTCTAATAGATTCCAATAAGGAGTATTTCTGCCATATTTCATGCTTCTGAGTCTAACCGTTTCCGAGTAGCTTAAAGACCTCCCCCTCCTCATTCACCCGTTCGCGGGGGGGGGGGTATCTTTTTGAAAACCGTCGAATACGTGCCTCCTTATTTATACGTGCCTCCTTATTTTCTCAGAAGAGCCCGTCGTTGGAATATCACGTTTCTGACTTTCGCGATTCCAGAGATACGGGTACCCGTTAGACCATCTACCACCCGCATTTTCACCCCATCAAAAAGTGAAAATCGAAATTTTGACTTGCTCGTATCTAATAGATTCCAATAAAGAGTATTTCTGTCAAATTTTACGCTTCTGGGCCTAATCGTTCCCGAAAAGTTTAACCCCCCCCTTCCCTTTTCGGGGGTTTCTTTTTGAATATCGTCGAATACGTGTCTCCTTATTTCTTCAGAAGAGCCCGTCGCTGGAATATCACATTTCTGACTTATGCGATTTCAAAGATACGGATACCCTTTAAACCATCTACCACACCCCCGTTTTCACCCCTTCAAAAAGTGAAAATAGAAATTTCGTTTTACACGTATCTAATAGATTTCAACAAAAAATATTTCATATCACTATTGGTGATTGAATTGGTTAACGTGCAGCTCGAAAAGTATCTATATGAGAATATCCACTATGCACAATATAAATATGAAATATAACTATTGATGTTATGTTTATAATATACTTTATGTGTGAAACACATAATTTTTAGTAAGAAGCAAATATCCAATACTATCAAAAAGTAATAAAGGATTCGAAAATCGACTATGCATTCTTCTATTAGTACTTCTATTACAACGTTAATAGCAAACGTTCAATAGTTGAGACCGTGAAAGTCAGGTTGCTGTAAATACATATGCGCGAATTTATTCTAATACTTACTGACGACTATTGAGCGCCCGCGACGTTGTCATGTCTACTGGGCGCTTCATGGTCTGTGACCGAAGGATAACTGATATACATGAAGGCGACACCAGCGCCTCTGATGGCCAAATGGAAGAACTAAAATATACTGATCCTGTACAAAGTACCACTTTAGGGCGTCCACTAAAAATTTGTCCAATTGCCTGGGGACCCCCTTCTTAACGTCTGGAGCGAATTTTAATGTGTTGACCTTAGAGCGTCCACATACGGGCGCTCTATGGTAACCGGACGCTCTAAGGATAGAAATTTGTTAATGTATGGACGCTCTATGGATAGTAGGCTGTAAATATATGCCATATATGTATATATATACATAAGACAATAGTTTTGGGTCCATATTATTGTGTACTTTCACTTTGCTCCAAATATTCATGCTCCGAAATTTTTAGTTTACTAAATAGAAAAAAATACGATTAGTTTTTGGACCGTAACTCCTACAATTTTGAAGCTATCACAACTCAAAAAAAAACATTTTAAAGGTAATTGAAAGAGCTACAACTTTTTTCATTATGATATGTAGTGAAAAACCTTTTATTTTGAAACGGTGAAGGGTCAAAGGGCTCGAGAGAGACTGCGATTGCGCTACCGCGCGCTCTTTAAACAATCATATCTCCGTCAATTTTGGTGTGACAAAAAAATAAAAAAAAACAAAATTTTTGTCAAAAACAGACCTACATTTTTTATTATCACAGTTTTTTACGTGTCTTTCGTTATTTTTGAAATATTATTAAAAAAATGTGTTTTTTTTCAAAAATGTAAAAAAAATTGTTTTCTCAAAATCGTTATTTTTTTGAAAAATATGTATTCCAAAGCAGCCAAACCGCTGGAATCCAATAAACTCTTCATATTAAAGTTAATTCTAGACGGAATACGATTAATTTTAATTTTGGTGGAAACGGCACTTATGAAACACATCGATTTTTAAAAAAAAACATTAGATGTCCCTCTTTTTTTCATTACAACTCACTCACTTTACGCGCAAAAGACTTTTAACACTGCTCATTTTAAAGATTATTTTAAACACTATAAAAAAGTTTGTTATTGTCATATGGATAAAATGTATCCGTTGTCCGCTAGATGGCATTGAATACATCGATTAAATTTCAGACAAAAAAAAACGGCTTTGATCTTCAATATCTCGCTTAATATTGCACTTAGAACACTTTATAAAAAAACAGTTTGTTTATTTTTTCACTTGCTATAATTTTGTTCATTATAAAATTATCGTTAAAATGCATATTTTTTGAGATATTTGCAAAAAACCGTTGAAAAACGTGGGAAAATTCCGAATTTTCAATCGCCAATAACTTGAAAATTATTGAGTTTTTGAAAAAACTTTACAGAACATTTTTTGCTTAGAATTAGGTCTTCTATCGATATCCGGTTATTTTGAAAGAAAAAATTTCCACCACCGAGAAGGGGTGGCAACCACCCCCAGGGTGAGAACGGAGGTCGGGTCAATATCACTTTTGAAGTTAAGGGTGATATAAGCCTAATTCCAAAATTTCATGTAAATCGGTTCATAGTAAAAAATTTAGAAGGTAAAAAGCTTCAATGACTGCACTATGTCCAAAAGATGCATAGCAATGAAGAAATAAGCGGAATTTAGTTTACTGGATCCCTGTCTATAAATAATATCCTGAAAATAGTTGAATATTTTATTTATAATATAGAACCAATAAAATCATATGACACTTGGAGTTTAGAGTGCATATTATGAAAAATATGAGTTTTGCAATTTTTTAAATCGCGATAACTCACGAACAATCATTTATACGAAAAAAAGTGTATGAATCTTTTTTGCAGAGAATCGCATGCTCTATAAATATTATATCATCTATTTTTACGAGAAAACGCACCGTTCAAGAGATACTTTTCAAAAACCGTTTTTTTTGCACCTTTGACCTTAATAAAATTTTCAGCACGAGTCGGATCAATTAGCAGTCACTTTATACATGAACCTCCAAAAAAATCCAACTGAAGATTTTCCAGCGGAATTCTCTTTATTTTGGTGTCACAAATAATTTCTCAAAAGTCCATTAACACGTTGAGTGCTGATGACGTTTTTCGACGTCAAAATTTTTGTTTTTGGTGGGCTGATGACGGCTAAAGACGCAGTGTCGTTTTGGCTCAAATTTCGCATATTTTTTTTAATATCAAGCATATTTAGAAAACTCTTATGAAATGTAATCGATTGCAATAAAAAAATCTGTTAGCCTTTGATGTTTTATTCAAATTATCTTCAGCGGTGAATGTGTTAAGCCAACTGGACGGATACAAAAGTTACAGAAGATCAAAAGTCACGAAAATCAGTTTTTCTCAAATATCTCGTAAATTATCGGTTTTACGTTAATTTTGGTCGTTATAAAATTTGTTCGTGAAATAAATCTGCATTAAAAAGGTCCTATACAAAATTTTCGTTCAACCAATAGTTTCTGAGATATAGGGCTGAGAAAACTCGGGCATTGCGCTGTATTCGTTTCTGCACCACCTTTGAGGTCGCGTTTTTTTTTTACATGGTGTCCCCTGTAGGCCTAATCCATGGGTTACAAGTTATGTTATAATTTTGTTGATTATTGTTCATCTTTGCTGACTTCTTCTTCTTGGTCTCCATCTATCTCTTCTATTTCCACTTCTTCAATATTTTTATCTTCATCAACAATCATCTCAGCGCCAAATAACGAAATGAGGTGGGCTTGCATCCTCGGTCATCGTATTGAGACAGGATTGGCCCCGAGAAGAGCCACACACTACGTAATATGACAAAGCTATTTTTCTGCATCCACAAGTGATGCCACAACCTTTTGTGCAATTGCAGAAAATAGAATTGAGAAGTTCATCTGGTGCAGGAGGAATCAGAGTGGTAGTTGCTCTAATAAATTATTGTTTTAAGTCCAACCCCATTGCTGAGGGTCTAAATCTTTTTCCAGCCAAGTTTGAACCTGGTAATATACCCTGAATAGATGTTGTTGAGTAGCTGCTACTGTGGATGGAAGTGATGACAATTACACAAGCTTATTTAGTCTAATGCATTTTGCAACTTGCAACTAAAATATCCACAATTATCAATTGAAGTTCCTTTTTTTGGTATATGTGCATAAATGATATGTATACATGGGTCTTGTTATCTATATACACCACTATGCGTATAGACACTATTCTATACACATGCACTTTCTCAGCCCAATATCTTGAAAACTATTGGTTCTGCGTAAATTTTGTATAGAACCTTTTTTAACCTTCCGTAACTTTTGTAACCGTCCAGTTGGATATATGGACTTTTGAGAAATTATTGGTGATTCCAAAGTAAAGAGAATCCCGCTGGAAAATCTTCGGTTGGATTTTTTTAGAGTTTTTGTCTTTTTTGTATAAAGTGACTGGATTACAATGGGGACTTTTGAAATTTCATTTAAAATCATGATTTAAAGTTCTGTATAAATTTTCAACTCCATCGGAATTTCTCCGAGGTTTGGGAATATTTTTGTCAATTTTGACTGGATTAAAAATAAAGTTTTCGAATATTTGCAAAAAACGTTTCTTTATTTTCTTCATCCCTAATTTATATTTCGTTAATAAATATTTTTGCCCTAGTTTTTTGGCGTTGAATAGTACCCAGCCTATTTGTGGATCATTCCAATAATGAAACTTTACACCCGAGTTGTTTCCATTTTCAAGTCTTACTGGATTAATTTATTGAAATTCAAAATCACCATTTTTAGTAGAATCCCTAAAATCAATAAATACAATACATACATATACACAATACAAACAAATTTCTATGCTTCAAGAAAAAGAAATTAAATATTATATAACTTTACTTTCTGTTTTAATTATTCCTCTATTAGTTACCCAGTGCTTTCAATAATTTAAGTGGCAAGTTGATTTGGAAGGCAACACTATCGAGAATGTAGTAGTCTTTCGAGAGCTTGAAAGCACCGTATTTGAATCATTAGATGGCCATCGAATTGAGAACAAAAAAATCTTACAGTTTTCGTTTTTCAATAGCAAAAACCCGAAATTAGTGCATTTAAAACTTACCGCAAATCGAATAGGGAGTAATTGAATTATTATGGATACATTAAGGCTTAAAAACCGATGATTGTTTTGTTTTGGAATACCTCCCGGAGAAATGCTCTTGTTCTTCTTCAGGTGGGGCTGACTAAGTAGGTTGAAGCGTACCGTCTACTTACGCTTCAAGTGGTGCGAGCAAATTGAAGGCCGGTACTGCCGCTAATGGTCGGTTCTGTTAATCCGTGCGTTGTGACTGAAGTGTTTGTTGTTCGGACGTGTTTCAGGAATTTACGAACGTAGTTGGTGGGTGTTTTCGTTTCGATCTGGATGGTGGAAGTTAAAAAAAATGTTTAATTTTTTGAGTTTCTGCAGTGACTATTAGAGAGGATATTTTACTTTACGAGATTTGTTTATCTAAATGTTTGGTTCCCGCGTATAATTTTTGCATTTGATAAAATACAGTGAGCATATTCAAAGAGTTTTATTAATTTAGGAATTATTGGAAAGACTCTCAAGAAAATGATCATATTTTAATTGATTATTTCCTGTCATCCTCTTGGATTTGTTTTACTAATGATATATTGTTAATAGTTGAGTCGAATTAGGATTTTAATGTGAATTGTCTTTTCAGGGCAGTATTTCTGTTTTAACATGTGCAGGGGGTCAACTTAAGTTCACATCTCAGTTTTGTAGTTTCTGCGAGATCGGCGTATTGTTTATTTAAACTATTATACCGTGTTTTCTATCGGTTTTCTTTGGATATCTCGAAATCTATAAGTCCTATGGAAAACAATAAAAAGAAGGAAAATGTTCGTTTTGAGCTGTAAAATAAAAGTACATAAGCTATAATTCATTCCAATTGTTAATATAATTTAAAATAAATTGAACATTACAAAATTATGCGTTTTTAAACACACACTGTTCTTTAAAAAATAATGGATAATATTCAATGAAAGTTTGGAAAAATATAGCTCTTATAAAGTACAATCACCACTCTAAATTTCAAATCAAAATGATTACTAAAATGGCTCAAATGTTGCTAAAACTTTGCACCCTTGTGAAATCGTGCCATCAAGACCAAGAAATGTGTACGATGGCTCAAATTGTAGCATTCTATTAGTACTTTAAGATCACGGAGAAAAACATTTTTTTTTTTTTCAAAATTTAAACCCGTTTTATTGCAGTTGTTTATAGTTTTTGAAATTTTAGTTATACAAAAATCCATGTACTTAACTGTTTTTTTTTATGAAATCAAAAACGATAAACAAGTAATGAAAGTAGATTTAAAAAGCCAGCTTTTGAAAAAAAATGAATGCTCTACTTGCATTTTGAGCTGAGATACGTTAGTTTTTACGTTTAGGTCATTTATAAATAAGCAAATCGATATTTCTGGTTATTCTACAATGTTTATTATTTCGTTTCTGCTATTTGAAGATACAATTGTTAAAATAACGTCGAATAAAGGGGCTTTGAGAATATAATGCACATTTTCAATTTTTTTAATTTTTGTCACGAAAATGGTAACCCAACCTAACTTGAACAACTATCCTTTATGTTCATGTATACAGCTTTATAAAACTTTTAATATCATTGATAAATAAAAAAAAATATTTGGCGAGCAGGATTTGAACCCGAGACTTCCGTATCCTGAATAAAAAGTGCTAGCCGCCTTACCCTGTGGGCTATCTAGCGACTAAAGTCCGGTTTGCAAAAACATAATATAACATTTAAAAAGACCCCACTTTCAGGCCTCTACACAGTACTTATTTTTTAAAAATTGTAGCTTTGAATTGTTTTCAAGTAGCAGAGACAAAATAATAGACATTGGAGAATTACCAATTCAAATTTCAATAAGAAATATCGATTTGTTTATTTATGTGACCTAACGACAAAAAAAAATTTGAAGATTTTTATTGTTCAAATAGGTTTAAAATGTCATAAAACGTCGACATTTTAAATTTGAGCGAAAACAAATTTCTGTCTGTCTGTCTGCCGGTCTGTCGGTCTGTAACTTTTTTGTGCGCACATTTACTCTGGAATCGTTTAAGATATTGACTTGAAATTTGGTACACGTATGTACTTTAACGGGATCTAGAACAAGATTATATTTTCATCTTATTCCGTCGAAGGGTTGGGGGGTAAAATGGGGTAAATGGGGAGTTAATAGGTAAATCAAGCAGGTAAGGGTCCATAAAATTGGTATTTAGTGTATACAAGAGAAGCTAAGGTTTCAAAAAAATTTTTGGCATTAGCCATCCCCATTACCACCCCTACCCTATTATTAAAGGGGATGAAAAAAAAATGGTGATTTAGTGTGTGTACAAGAACTCAAAATATTTTTTTACTTCATTCACCCCCACTACCAACCCCCTACCCTGTGGGATATCGTTTTATGGGTTTTTGGGGTAGACGATTTCAAAGATTATATTATTAAAGTTCTATAAACAATTATTTCCACATACAAAATTTTTTCGTTATAAGAAACTTGGATAGAAAATCTGGATGTGGAAGTAGTGATTCCTTAGGCAGCGGTTTTTTTTAAGTTGGTTTTTTAAATCTACTTTCATTACTCTTTTACCGTTTTTGATTTCATAAAAAAAACAGAGAGTTATTTGAATTTGTTTATAACTACTATTTCGAACATTATAAACAACTGCAATAAAAAGGGTTTAAATTTTGAAAAAAAAAATCTTAAAGTACTTACAAAAAGATACAATTTGAGCCATCGTACAGATTTCTTGGTTTTGATGGCAGGATTTCACAAGGGTGCAAAGTTTTAGCATCAATTGTATACGCTGCGTGTAATTGCCCATTAGGTATGTACATTCACGTAGCGCGAGAGATGTGGCAACACAGCAGAGCAAACTCGCCCGTCGGCGAAAGCATCCCAGCTCTCAGTTATTTCATTTCAGCCAGCTGGCACACGCCATGTTGTAATTCTTACTCCCTATACCAGAGATTCCCAACAGGTGGTCCGCAGACCACGATGTCTTAGAGGTCCGCGAAATGTCACTGAGATATTCAATTGTTTTGTATTTTACTTGACTTGCAGTGATAGATTCTACATAATCTTCATTTTAAGAAGAATTTAAGCTTTTGACTACAAAAGCCTCAATTTGAGAGTTGTCAGTATAGCGACCGATCAGGGGGTCCTTGAAAAAATCTTGTTGGGAATCCCTGCCCTACCTAGACCGCCACTACTTCAGCCGTTTTTTTAGCATGGTGATTTTTTTACATGTTGTTCTTTAGACGTCAACAAATATAAAAATACAAAAATTAAACTGCTAAAAAAATGCGCTCATGTCTAAAAAAACTCGATATAGTAAAAAAGGGTACAATTTTCCAAAAAAAGCCATTTTGACCTCAGTTTGTCGATTTTTCTCGTGAAGAAAACGTAGTCATTTTTACTTTTAATTTATTGTAGCGTTAAGTTAGTGTCCTGTATTTGCTAAAATAATGAGAAATATAAAAACATATATAGTTAAATTTTTTTGTCATATTGGGGTCAATTTTCTTAGCTTATCGATACCCCTCCTTTGCGTTTCGCTGCAGATTTTTGCAATTATCTCTGTTTCTGTTGTTCCTACATAGTAATTGGTTATCAATATAATAGAGTATAAAATTTCCTAAACTTTCAACAATTAATTGTCTTCCCTAGTCAATTACTTAACCCTTCAACTGCTCAATCCGGATATATACGTAAGAATATATCGCATCTCCTGCGCTCAAAACGGATATTTACGCGTTAAGTACTTTACAACTTAAGTTAATTTAACTTTAATTTTTTTTAACAGTAATTTCTTTGTGCATGTTTCCAAAAAAATTTACAATGCTGGAATATGGAAATTATTACTTTGGTAAACACGAAAATACCGTTAGCAGCTCAAGACGTACATATGCGCCGCATCAATTTTTGTTAGCACTGAACGTGCGTTTTCGTAAAGCGCCATTAGCGGTGAAAGAATTAAAAATGACAGCAGCTCGAAGTTAGAAAAATGTTCTCAAATTTCAGAAACATGTCTGCCCCCATTGTTATGATGCCATTAATACTCATTATTAATTTTGCATAATTAATAAAATTGACTTAAAGTAGTGTTATTTGCTTAAAACAATGAGTTTGATCAGAATTTTTCGAGTTTTTGCCGATCTGTCTACACAAAAATTTGTCTTTATTGCTAATACTTTGCGACATATACATACACTCGCCCAAAAAAGTGCAAGTTTTGCAATTATCTCTGTTTCCCTTGCTCCTACGTAGTAATTATTTATTATCAATATAGCCCTACCGCTTCAGGATGAGAACGGTCTCTCTTTTCGATTCTTCGCTTATAACTCGGAAAAGATGAGTCGTACGGAAAAAAGTATTCTACGCAAAATTAAACATAATTAAATTTCCTACAAGAATGTCTATATATTCATTTTCTTCCTATGTGTTATAGTTTCCGAGGTATTCGCCAGCGAAAATCGATAATTAATTAATTAATTAGGTATCTGAAATTTTTCTATCAAACAGTTTTACCGTAATCTGCTAATAAAACACAGTCACAAAACAATCTTTATTTTACAACACTCGATGTATTTACTAACATAATATTTTGTCGAAATCTATACATTTCCTTAAATATACAGTATGACTCATTTAAAAGGAAGACACCCTTATAACATTATTTTGTTTCCGATTTGAATCGAATTTTACTGAAGTATAGAACAAATTAGGATCTACTTATGACAAAAAAAACATTCGCTTGCTACAAAGGCAAAGCCACCTGCGGTACCAAAATATGCGGAAAAAAATTAAAAATCATATTAGTGGGTCTTGACGAATTTCACGTATTCACAACAAATTGTGGAAACTGACGATCCCCTTTGCCAGATGAACTTGAGAAATCCCCCTTCAATAACCGAATCAAATTGTGGTGTATGTACGTTTTTGGCGCCGCGACGATCCCATACAATTTTTTAGAATTTTTAACATTCAAAATGTTTTTATTTTTTCCGCATATTTTGGTACCGCAGATGGCTTTGCCTTTGTAGCAGGCGAATGTTTTTCTGGTCATAAGTAGATACTAATTTGTTCTATATTGAGTAAAATTTGATTCAAATCGGGAAAAAAATAGAAAAGTTATAAGGGTGTCTTCATTTTAAGTGAGTCACTCTGTATATTTAAGGAAACGTATAGATTTCGACAAGATATTCCGTTAGTAAGTGTTGTAAAATAAATATTGTTTTGTGACTGTGATTTATTAGCAGACGGTAAACCGCTTTGATAGAAAAGTTCCATGTGAGTATCTAATTAATTTATTCATTAATTATCGATTTTCACTGGCGAATATCTCGGAAACTATGACACATAAGAAGAAAATGAATAAAGACATTCTTGTAGAACATTTAGTTATGTATAATTTTGCATATATTACCTTTTTCCGTACGACACATCGTTTCCGAGTTATACTTACCTACTAACTACCCCCCAACATATTCCTGAAGACGAACATCCCCCCCCCCCCCGCAATATATTCTACAACTCTTTCGTTGACTGGACTATTTTATTTAAAAATATTTCTTGGAATTATTCAGGAATTACTGTTCTATAAACTTTATTATTAAATATGTTGAGGAGTCTTGTCAAAAACATATTTCCAACATCTTTCGTGGCCTTCCTTCTTCATCGTATTGTTATACAGATCGACTTTCCTTCATTACCTCAACAAAATTAAACTACCAAAAATGTTTATCTAAGCGATATCGTATTATTATTATAATATACTTCATTATCCACTGGCTTAATTCCTTCCAATTTTCCCACTTTTCAGTGTATCCAAACGACCTTCATTTAGAAGAGTTCTATAATTTTCCTATCTCATTTTTACAATGCGAATAAAGAAAGCTGCAAAAACTGCCCATAAAAATATCAAGACTTGGTCACCTCCGTACAGAGTACTACAGAGTCCTTCAAATTTTTGTGTATTTTTTATGTGCACTGTAAAAGTGTTTACAGAATGATGCTAATAAGTTAAACATTGATACATAAATTAGCTAGCCTATCTCATCCACCATCTAAATACGAAACAAATCATTTTATACAGGTAATTAACATATACATTTCAACAAAGTGCAAAGTGACAAAAACGGTTCGGTACCTTTACTTAAACTTATTGTGATGTCAATTCCAAATGGGTGATCTACTCCTCAAGCAGAAGCCGCCGCGGGTGCCGCCACAATGGCAGAGCTCCGAGATGCTAGCCAGAAAACATTTTCCCCCAATGTACCAGAACCACAAGCTCAACCAAAGGGCTTCCTTCAATTTTCGCCCTAACGAACCCCCAAGGTGGCGCGAGAGCTCCTACTACTCACCCGTGTACAGTTTGGCCCCGAAATCCAAGGATCACTATTTCCTGGCGCCCTATTACAGAAACGTCATGCCCCCGCCCCCTAACCCCAATAGACTTTTGATGGTTGACCCGCGCAGGAGGTTGAGTGTGAGTGGTCAATCGCCTTGTCAGTGTCGGTCGAAGTCCATGGAAGACGTGAGGACGGAGGTCGTGGAGGTCAATGCGAACACTTGGGAGGACGATATTAATGGGAATCACGTGACCCCGCCGTTGAAGAATAGTGAAAAGTTAAACCGTTACGCCAACAGGAGGTCCATGGAGAACTTGCTGGTGGACACCAATTACTCGCCGAATAGCAAGAGGGCGGGGCGATTGCAGGTTGGATTTTTTACATAACCATTTTTGTTACATATTTTACATTATAAAATTGTAGGGTTCATTTACCGGGAAATTTTCATGATGTAGGTATGTAGGAAAAACCTGGCAATAGGATAATTTTTTTTATGATTTAGTCATCTTACAGAGACTATAGCTAAAATCTTCTCATCCAGCGTTAACCGGAAGCTCTATTTAGATTTTTTTTAATAGCTTGGCTTCTATTGTCTGACTGGGATAAAAAAAAATTAAATTGTTAATAATAAATAGAGGTGTAAGGTTAGAATTATTTAAATAATTTTTCTAATCTCAAAAAAAATTAATTTTTCGTTATTCAGTAATACTTTGGTTTGAATGAATTGTGTTAATGAAAATCTGTGTAAATATACTTTTAATGGTTATAAATGCGTGTGCCAAATTCGGTTTTGAAATATTACAACAAACAGCCAAAATTTCAGGGTTGGGCAAAATCTGATTTTTGCAAAGAAAATCAAAAATCATTTCCCTCTTTTCCTTTCTCTAAGGCCTAAAAGTAAAACTTCTTATAGTCGTTATTTTCTTTCTCCCACATTATTATTTATACTCCTCGTAAATCACTTCATAGATTTTTCTTGATTTTACTAATAATAAAGTTGTATTCGGTCTGTGATATTAAATTATAGTGTGTATTTAGTGTACCATATTTAAAAGGGTTTAAATTGTTTTAAATATGACTGAAACAGGTTATTTCACAGGTCATCGGATAATTTACGCTGTACGCTTGTCAAGGTGTATGCCATATGCTACTGCGTCACAAAAATATTCATAAATAAAAAACTATAGGCCCTAGATGGAATTTTTTTCAAAAACTCTTGTATCTTGGCTTCAATTGCTTCGCTGCATGTATATGAAAATTTGCAAAAATGAAAAAGTTTGTCGCCTAGTCAAAATATGAGTACATTCTTAGCGAAGTAATAAGTTCATTATTATTTAAAGAAAATAATAAACAATAATCGATAGAAACAAAAAGACCCTTGAAAGTGCTTGTAGTACAGTAAACGAAGTTCAAAATGGCGGCCAAATGAGAAAATTTTGGATAGTTTGGGATATTTTGGACCCTTATCCTTATCCTTATGTAAAAACATGCGCTGGCCACGAAATAAATACTAAAAAAATTCCAGACATGTTGCAAAAAATGCAAATATATCGTAAAATAAGCATTTTTTTGAAAAAAATACAAGAATAAAAAGTATTTATAATCGCATTTTCCATATGACTATGGTATTAGATTTGCAATTTTCCCTTGTTTTCTGGAAAAACGGAAAAACTAACATATATGACATTTAAAATACTTTTTATTTTGTAAAATTTTTAATAAAAATGCATATTTAATAAGATTTTGGAAAATTTATAAAAAAATTTCCAATCTTGGAAAAGCGTCGTGGAAAATTTTTAACTCAATAACACTATGGAATGAAAAATAACATTCTAAATACTTTTTGTTCTTATAAATTTTTTGAAAAAACGCATAGATAGCGAGATATTGAGGAAAACTATATATACAGAGTGACCCATTTAAAAGCTGAACACCTCTCTAAAATTTTTATTTATTGTGCGATTTGAATCAAATTTTACTCAAGTATAGAACAAATTAGGAACTAATTGTGACTAGAAAAACATTCTCCTCCTACCAATGCAAAGCCACCTGCGGTACCAAAGTATGCGGAAAGAAACAAAAAATCATATTAGGCATTTTTTTATCGGAAAATTTTGTTAATGAAACTTGTTCGGAATTGTCCAAAAACCGTAAATCCAAAATATAAACAAAATTAAAAAACATTGAAATTTTGATTAAGATAATGTCTAAGTCCGAAAATATCATTTTAATGGGTTTTTTTATTTAGAAAACTGTACTATGACAATTTTGTTTGAAATTAAACCCAAGCTGCCAGGTAGTTGGCAAGTAATCTGCAGTTTTTTTTAAATAATTATTTTTAAAATTTTTAAAATTTGAATTTTTCAATTTTTTAATTTTGATTAAATTTTGGAATTAAGATTTTTGGACAATTCTGAACATGAACATGATCTTTTGTTACTCTTTCTCATTTTCAAATAGGGTATGGTATAACAACAGAAATGCAGGACCTGCTACATATTTGTAAGAATGTCGGTATTTGTCTGTTATTTAATCCGAATTGTGATGAATTTTTTCTTTTATTTTCTTTATTATCTTTATGTTAACTGATCCCGCAGGTCAAAAAGTAACACTACGCCCTTACAAGAGTAACTACATATTTAGCTCTTCTTCATTTTCACGATTTTTTTTTAATAAACAATCGTAAACTGATACTACTAATAGTTATAGTGAAGGTTATTAGATACCGGAACAATTAGAAATTAATATCGTAATTAATTAATAGTATCGAGGTAAATATTATTAACATTTATGCATTTAAATGTCACATTATATCTATTTTTTTATTAGTTGTTATTAATAATATTTCAACACTACCATTCTTTATCGTTTCGACGGTCAATTCAAAAAGAAATCTACACTTTTAATTCGCTTTCTATTATACATGTTTCTCCCATGTTTAAGAAAATTGTCTTCTCTACAACCTCCTTTTAAAGTATAAAATATATTTTTACAATTAATTATTTTTTATTTATTTGTTTTTATCATGATTAGAGAATATTATTTAGGTATTATGCAAATCACAACTTACACACTTTTTATTTATTATAAAAATACCTACTTTCTGTATATTGTTGCCCTAATCTGGGCACGCTAATATACTAGTCAGGTAAATACTTTAAAACACTCATTATTAGAGAATCAATCAAAACAACTACTCTTCTAGCTAATACTGACGAAGTATTGAATTACATGATAGGATTCTTAGCATTTTAAAGAACAAAAATATATTGAAAATACTTAAATCATTTATTCAAATTTAATCATTCACACTTTTTTATTTAATATGAAATTATCTACTTTCTGTATATTGGTGCCTTAGTCGGGTCACGCTAATATACTACTTAGGAAAACACTTTAAAACACTCATTATTGGAAGACCAATCAAAACAACTACTCTTCTAGCTAATACTGACGAAGTATTGAATTACATGATAGGATTCCTGGCATTTTAAGGCAAAAAAATATATTGAAAATAGTTAAATTATTTATTGAAATTCAGTCATTCACAACAATTCTTGAACCATACATTCTATTTCAACTCTAGAAAAGTTGTACAAGTTTTTTCGAACTCGTTAGTTCTCATCAGTAGAGTATAGAAACATTCATTCATTATTTACAAGCCTATTCTTGATTTATTTTTACAATTAATTATTTTTTATTTATTTGCTTTTATCATGATTAGAGAATATTATTTAGGTATTATGCAAATCACAACTTACACACTTTTTATTTATTATAAAAATACCTACTTTCTGTATATTGTTGCCCTAATCTGGGCAACATAAACGTTGATCTGCTAAATCCACCCAACGGTCATGCAGGCGGAGTTAAAATAAAATCATATAGGTATTAATTAAACTTTTGTCAGTAATTAATCAATCGACATTCGTTAATTTTACAAACGATATTTTTTTCAGCGTCTGAACACAGGACTAACTTTGGATATTTGTGTTTTTTTTTCATGGCACTTACTAAATTTCTGTCCGATTTATATGACTAGGTCAGATGGGTATAACAATTAATAATTGTACGTATATCTTCAAGTTAATCGAATAAGGAGAGTGTTTCTTCTAGTTGTCTTGCTCTACTTAACCATTATGTTATGTTATAAGTACGCGCGCAATCCCTGATGTGTTACAAATTACATATCAAACACATAATAAGTGAAATAATGATGATTAATATGGCCATCGTTAGTTTTTATTTTATAAAGGTGCTTTCAGTTCACCGCATAAAATGTGTTTTGAAATATTTCATTTCATTACATTTTTCTGATTAGAAAATAGTGTACATGCTATTTAGAAATTTTATGAAGGTTTTACAATTGTTGCATTATTTGATTCACGTCCTATTGGACTAACACTAAAATAGTTACGTTTTTTTTTTTTTTGTTATATACTGAAACAGCCGATACATTCCTCGTATTATTTATCTCTCTCTTTTGATCGAGTCAGAAAAATATACAAAGTTGTCAGTTTACGTGATCGTCTAGATTTTTAACAGTAGGGCCCAAATTTACGATTAATAATAATTTATTGAACAGATTTGTCCAGTCAACGAATGACCTAAAATGTGGTGTAGAGTGCGTGAGCAAGGACATAAGCGATTACTTTAGAAAGTTGTTCAGGGTGTTTAGGGAGTGAACATACTGAAAGTCCTGACGTCTAGGAGGTGAGCCGGAGGGGAGGGGGCACAAAGAAAGTCCCACATTTGGTTTTTTCGCTTATATCCCTAAAATGGTGCGTCGTATGGAAAAATTATACAAAATGAAAGCTCATGAAATTCTCTACAATTTTCATTTTACATATTTTTTTCGAGCTACACGCTCCGGAAAAGTGAAAATTTTCGAAACACAGATTTTTACCTCTTCAACTTTAAGGAAAAGCAAGTTGGGCTTCTCAAAATTGTACTTAAGTCAGAAATCATCAAGGAAGCGGCAGTGATCTTTTACAACCCCTCCTCTACTCAAGGCGAGGTTGAAGAGGCTGGGAAGATTTGCTTCCTCAATTGGTATTGGGCACCAGCAAGACAGACCTCCCTCAACCAGTACTGCTTCCAGTTGTTCATGAGGTCAGTGGCAATATTAAGCCTGACATCAGCTCCCTCCCACCAACTGAGAGCGCAGCTAAACAGCATTCCTGGCGCATCTACCACCAAGTGCAGCAGTGGTTCGGGAATGAGCTGCCCCCTCAAGAGTGAGGGTGGAAACTTGTACGAGACACCCTGGTGCCAATTACAAGCATACTGAAAACGATATAATCTTTAAAATACAATTTTCTATTTTTCAGGTAAAAATCTGTTTTTCGAAAATTGTCACTTTTCCGGAGCGCGTAGCTCGAAAACGGTTACGATTTCGAAAAAAATGGAATGAATTGTAGAGAATTTCATGAGCTTTCAATTTGGTATAAGAACATTTTTCCCTGCGACGCACCGTTTTTGAGATATAAGCGAAAAAACCAAAAGTGGGACTTTCTTTGCCCCCCCCCTCCGGCTCACCTCCTAGACGTCAGGACTTTCAGTATGTTCACTCCCTAACTACCCTGAACAACTTTCTAAAGTAATCGCTTAGGTCCCTACTTATGCACTCTACACGTCCTCTATTGACTGAACTAATTCTTCTATAAAGTTTGATATTACTTGTTTCTGTTTACTAATTTATTTGTCTTAATTTTGAAAACACTCACTAAATAATGATTTTACTTTGACAAATTTTATTTGGCTTTGATTAATTTTGTTTAAAGCATTTTATACTTATTTGATCTCACTTACTCATGAAAAGTAAAATATTGAAGAAAAAGACAAAATGTTTTAATACGTTTATTTTATAACAACTCATATTCATTTTTACAAATTAAATAAGTACTATTCGTAGAGGGGCAATCGCCACACAGTAGAACAATGGAAAGCATTGGTTGGGACAAATCGTAACTAACAATTTCTTAGGTAGAATAATCAGCTCAGTAATACAAGCAACAAAAACAGTTGTTTACAAATGATAATAGTCGTTTATCCTGAAATATTGATATTTGACGTCAGCATACGTAAAATCTGACACAAGCTCGGAGAAATTTACCAGTAGTGATATGATTACGATTACAATCGCAAAAGTTTATGTGATTGTCACGATAACTGTCGTAGATTTTGTTGTACTGTTGTGCTCAACTTAAATCCCAGTTGGGAGGACAACTGATCTCTGTGTTTCTAATAATTCGTTGTATTGCCATTTACAATTGCAACTTAGCAAATATCAATTGATCCCAATTAAACACCTGTCAAATTTTATTTTATATACAGTAGCGGCATTTTAATATATTGAGTCGATGCCAATGTAAGGTAGAAGAGAAGAGAAATGGACATATAATATGCTGAAAAGAAACAGATTTAACCTACGCTGTTGCCATTTTTCTCTTTAGCTACTTTTAGTCGTCGTCGGCGGACATGCTGAAGTGCCTGGCATCAATGTTAATAATTCGCTTTCTTTCACGTACATTATTTTGCTATTTATATTTCACTCTATCTTATTATGGGGATCGACCCAAGATTTCTAGCTGTCACTAGTGTAGATGAAGTAACAAACAACAAACTCTTATGATAGTGGAGCGCCTGGGGGTTTTGACCTCGGACTTCTGTTACAGTGAATGAATTTATATGGTCGAGGTGGGATTTTGTTTTTTATACTATAAATTTCAAAGTTTACCAAAAATTTTTTTGTGCTTTTGATTTTATCATTATTTGAACAAAAAACTATAAAAAATTAATATTTTAGCATATACTTTTATTTTAAATAATATTTTTTTTTATGTATACGTTGAATTTCACCTAAATATACATAGAAGAATATCTTTCAAATATACCTGAGTGTAATAAGGGTCGTAGGGACCTTAAACAGGTAGTAAAACGTGGAGGGGAGAACGACAGCGACAGCTGCAATGTTCTACTTTACGGACGTAGTTCTAGATTTTTTATTGCAAAAATTAAGTTAGTTGTCCGTTATAGCCAAGATATTATTGAAGGCATAGAACATTTTTGTAATATATCATTCAAGAAAAGTCATCAGCATAGTGATTCGACAGATGCTAGAATAGAAAGGGATGATGTCGATGTAAAAAGATTGGTGGACTTCTTCAAGTAACACAGCTCTTTTCCTGCTGTTGCGTCCATCGATACCGGAATTACTGGAGATAAAGATACAAATTGTTACGATGCTTTTGAAAAAGGTTTAAATGTAATGAAGAAAACAGAGGGAAAAAATTTTCGCGAATTGAAATTATCAAGGAAAGATATAATAAATCCTTTATTGGTGAAAAATAACAAAATTAAAATTCATGACGATGTAATTCCTGTTGATTCATTGCTGCTGTTTCAACGTATTTGTATTTAAAAAAAAAAACGATGAAGAGCTTAAAAATTATATGAATTATGAACTCGCACCAAATCCGCTTGCTCTATTTGAAAATGGCGAACTGTGAAAGACAAAAAAAATCAACTTTTTACGAGTTATTCCCGGAAATTTCCATTAATTTAAAAAGTCTAGACAATGTTCATTACGTCATTGATGAAGGCATGTTATTACATCGTTGCAAATGGCCAATAACAATTCTGCAAAAATTAAAGATTTGAATATGTTGAGGTTCAATTCTTTCATAAAAGCAACGGCCAAAAATACAAGTGTTCTTTTGTCGTCATTACCTCCTACAACTGATGCAGCATTTGAACACCTAAAGAGAGTGTACCTGCAAATCCAGATATGGCTAGGAAATGACGTAGATATTGAAAATTGGGGATGGAAGTATTCCAATAACATGTTCATCCCAATAACAATGAATCAATTGCCGGCTCCGGATAATCTATTGCAAATGTTATTTTGTAATTGCAAAAAGGGATGTGGAGCTGCTTGTGGATGTCGAAAGAGTGGCTTATATTGTAGTGTAGCATGTCTACAGTGCAGAGAAAATAGTTGTTTTAATATTCCATCTTTCATTCAAATAAATGAAGTCGAAGAAAATATTTGATATGGACAAAAATGTAAATTGTTTAAATAAACAGATATTTTATTAATAATTTTCTTTTTCATTTAATTTTCCTTAATTTACTTCTTTTCCCCGATTACTGTCTTTATATAATAGATACGTTAACTTAATTTCGTTATACAAAAATACTCTACAGCCTAATATGTATTATACTATTTGAATTGTAGTACAGTAACGAGGTTTTAACTTCGGAATAATGTCATATTGAACGGATTTCGTTCATTTTTGGCAGTATAATAGTAAATGCTTCACAGAAAAGTTTCTATATTGTACGGGGGCTTGCTAATTTATAGGGGGTGGATGCCACCCCTCTCATGGTGTGGCACTTAAAAAATATATATTTATTGGAGCTAAAACAGAATCAAATTTTAAGAAGAAAAGGTTCTTTGCAATTTTTCACATAAATTGATAGTTTTTAATTTATAACGACTTCAAAATTATGATTTTAGCTTTAAAAAAAGGTATTTGAAAGCGCAATTAATTGTCTTTAATTTCATTTCTTAGCATGCGTCACAATTTCTGAGATATTTAACATTTAAACTGCATTTTTCGTCTTATGAACGTTCGGACGCCATTTGTAAACTTTCATATCTCCGAAACTATTAAATCTATGTCTCTACCCATTTTTCAATAAAACTAATATTTATTGAGATATTTGGAAAAGAAAAAAAAAGAATTGCGTTTTATCGAAAATACCTTTACAGTTTAAACTGTATTTTTTTTTCTAACGCAAGTGGTGTATACAAACCAGACAATTTGAGCATCTACGTCATGCTATATATTAATGAGAAACAATGTTTGAAATTCCTTTTTCTTTTAATTACTGGCTAATTACAGTAACAAAATGGCGACGTTGTTATTAAGACAAATAAAAAAACAGTTGAAAGCATAATTATTATTCTACCTATTAGCATCCTTGACGTAGGTGTCACAGTTTCTGAGATATTTAACTCTCACTATAAATAATTATCTTATCAACACTTGAATGCCAAATGTAAACTTAAATATCTCCAAAATTATTAATCCTACATCAATAAACAAAAGATATAATTAATTCCCAGTTTGTACTTTATATAATTGGTCTGTAACATTTTTTCTATAAAGTAATACTTTTCGAGATACTTGACGAAAGCCGTTTGGAAATTCCTTTTTTTTTTAAGCTAAAATCGCAATTTTGAAGTCGTTATAACTTAAAAACTACCAATTTATGTGAAAAGTTTCATAGAACCTTTTCTTCTTAAAATTTGATTCTACTTCAGCTCCAATAAATATATATATTTTTAAATGCCACCCCCTGAGAGGGGGTGGCATCCACCCCCTATAAATTAGCAAGCCCCCGCACAATATATAAACTTTTCTGTGAAGAATTTACTATTATACTGCCAAAAATGAACGAAATCCGTTCAATATGACATTATTCCGAAGTTTTGCATATTTTTTACTTCTAGGTACTGTACTATTATTGCAATTATCAATTTTTTTTTTATTCAAATCAAGATCACAATTTTTTAATAGGTAAACTTTTTTATATATATCATTAGCTAAACATTCCATTTTGAATTTTTAAATTTCATTCACTGTAACTGAAATCCGAGGTTTTCATGTTTTTAACGCTCCAGGCACTCCACTATGATTGTCTTTCCGGAAATCTCCGAAAGCATGAGTGATAACAAAAGTAGCTATGTTCAAATCTTAACATATGCGAGTAATAAATCCTTATCGGTTACCACGACAAGGATGGCATTTAAGGACCTTGTAATGCAAATACATGCGAAAGGTAAAACACTGCCAAATCTGAAGTCAAACCGGTCGCGGGTATGTTAAATATCGTTGGGATAACTAGGCTGAATAGTACTCAGATTATAACAATGGTTTCAATAATACTTAAAACCTAAAGAATCTCCCCATTAATTAACCAATTAAAATAATTGTCGCAGTTCGTTTAAAATAAATTGAATCTTGCTCATGCGTGACATAATTACAAAAGAAAAAAAAATCCCTAGTCTCATAATTGATGAGTGGGAAAAAAGTCAGATGAAAAATTTTTTGACGAGCGGGGGAGACCGCAAATTAAAAAAAAAATAGTGCGCTGGAGGCGTACAATAGAAGGAAAAACATCTTCTGGCAGGAGGAGCGCCACATCATAGGAGCGGGTGTGCACAGTTTATTCCCCTTTTAAATATTTAAACTCACAATTTTCATTTTTGGATCCATTCTTAAAGCATAACATCGGTAAAAATATTTTTCATTCCAAGGAAAATACTTTGAGAGCACCTGATATTTCAATCTGAAAACAATAAAATCACAGTACTATTAATTCTGTGCTAATAGTAAGTACTTCATTGTTTTATAACAGTTGCCTCATATAGCAGATTTGACATCGCGTTCCATTATTTCTTTAATATTTAAAAAATAAAAAATTGTATAGTTCCGCATTCTTGTTCGACTATTACCTTGTGTACGAAGGAAAATAAAAGAAAAAGTAGGTAAAATATCATTCATATTATGCATAATGCTAAAAGTAGTAATATTAATATTTATTGCCTATAAAACAAATTTTATAAAAGGTGTCACTGAATTGCATAAATTTGTAGTAAGCAGCAGTTGTAATAAAACTTTAACGACTGGCTTTATTAGCATTAAACAAAATGGTTTGCGTAATATAATTTTTAACATTTGCAGCTAACCATAAATGACTTTCGTCTAATATTTATTTAGTAGATTATTGAAATAAATAAGCTTTCCCAAAATATTTATTTTGGGTTTTTCACATTTTGTAGTCTAGGAAATAGCGTGCAAATTCGACGACGAGTGATTACCGTCTGCCAGTCGGTAATCGAAGAGACCATATAAATACAAAATTTGTTTCTCTCTGGAACTGTTTGGTATGAACTTTTTGGTGGGGGGTTAGGGAGGAGGGGCATTTATTTTTAAATCGAATGATTATCGATATCTGTCCGCATAGGTAGTTAGTATATGTACTTCACGTACCCCAATTACGCTGGCAGACGAAATTTCCGAACGGCGCGCGCGCTAACCGGAAAAAGAAACTAATTTTTTTTCTTTTTCCGGTTAGCGCGCGCGCCGTTCGGAAGTTTCGTCTGCCAGCGTAATTGGGGTATGTGAAGTAGGTACATATACTAACTACCTATGCGGACAGATATCGATAATCATTCGATTTAAAAATAAATGCCCCCCCCCTCCATATCCCCCCACCATACCAAAAAGTTCCAGAGAGAAAAAAATTTTGTTTTTATATGGTCTCTTCGATTACCGACTGGCAGACGGTAACCACTCATCGTCGAATTTGCACGCTATTTCCTATACTATTGGTGTTAAATAAATTAAAAGATAGCCGGATAAGTTAGGGAAATGTGCCCCGCACTTACTTAGTTAAAATGGCTTCCAGATGATGCAGTTTATAGAGTATATTACAGTGTAAAAATTTTAACCCTTTACTACGAAGGTGGAAAAAAAAATAATATGTCCTTAACTATTATATTTTTTTCTTCGGCTTCTATGCAACCGATCGATTTGAAATTTGGTACGAGTATTGCTTGCGTGGAGATAACTTACTACAAGAAATAAGGTCATTTTACGACCATTTTAACCATCGGAAAAAAAATTAAATTTTTTTTAGAGGACAAAAGGCTGACTACCCTTTGTGGCACAATCACCATTCTATGATATATTATGTCTTGACACTTCGTGATTATCATACTAAATTGTCAGATTTTTTGCTGGGTGGAACAATATGGAAAAAAATAAAATTGGGTAAAATAAAATATTTACACATGCCTCTTAGTTGTAACAGTTAATACTTATAGCCTTACAAGGTATTGTTGCATATCTTCAACCGACCGCGGGTGCCAGTACGATGTTGCCAAGTCTACTTTTTCCCCAGACGTACGGAAATTCGGCACAATCTGGCAACACCACTTCTGGAGGTCCCAGGGTTGACACCTTAAGGGCGAAGTGTTAACTCTCTAGGACCTTGGGGAAAAGTTTAGCAATGAATGATGTTCTTTGTAATTGCTGTCGCATTACGACATCTAAAAAACGAAGTACTGAACCAGATGAAGAAAGTGAGGGAACGATCGAAGAAGACCAGCCTTCGACATATTCTAGCACTACGACTAGTGGCTCTGACGAAATAATGGAACTACCATTGCAAAGACTCGTTGCTACACATAAATACTGTTGCATATGTGGTGATGGTAAAGAACTGATCGTAATACCCACTAATGCGAGATTATAAATAGTGCTATCGAAACAACAAATATACATCTCCCAGGCAATCGTTGCTGTAAACTACATTTGATTAAGCATCGCTTTTATGAAGACGATATTGCACATCTGGAACCATATGCCAATTGTAGCTCGATTCCTAGATCAGATTTATGCATTCTATTAAATTCTTTAACCCCAATAACAACTCTAAAAGGCTCTACCCAATGAGAACACAAACGTTTAAAAGACGTTAAAATTAACGATAACCGAACGTTTAGTAACCATTGTACTACGGCGTTGAATCAACGGACGAATGTCCCGCGGTTCAACGTGTATTTCAAAGTATTTTATAACATTTTTGTAACGTTATATTTAACGTTAATTAACATTATATGATGACGTTTTTGTAACGTTACATCTATAATATTACTTAACGTTGAAGTTGACCGCTAGTGAACGTTATAGGATGACGTTTTTGTAACGTTATGTATATAATATTACTTAACGTTGAATTTGACCGCTATTTAACGTTTCAACAACGTTAACTAACGATCAAATTCAACGTTAAGTAATATTATAGACATAACGTTACAAAAACGTCATCCTATAACGTTCACTAGCGGTAAAATTCAACGTTAAGTAATATTATAGATGTAACGTTACAAAAACGTCATCATATAACGTTAATTAACCTTAAATATAACGTTACAAAAATGTTATAAAATACTTTGAAATACACGTTGAACCGCGGGACATTCGTCCGTTGACTCAACGCCGTAATACAATGGTTACGAAACGTTCGGTTATCGTTAATTTTAACGTCTTTTAAACGTTTGTGTTCTCATTGGGATCAGTATTAACATTATTATTGATATGATTGGAAAACAACTGAAATAACCACGTTGTATCCCGAGCCACAAAATAATGATCTTTAATCTGATCCCTATAAAATCCGTCCATATAAATCGTTGTTCCCTGAAAGAATTATGTTTTTTAATTTCTATAAATTCATAAGGGTATAAGCTAAAGCATGACAAATTATTGCCAGTGGTTTGTATGTATCGCCATCTACAAATAACTTCTGCAACAAACTACGTGGTAAGCAGGCAAATTTAATGCATTAAGATAGATGTGTAGAAAAACGTTAAAAAAACGTCAACATCTACCATTTATTTTACTTGTAGATTTACAACGTCAGTGTATTTTAATAAGTGGAAAGCATCAGTTATTTTAACGTTGTATACGGTTAGTGGCTCCCCCTATATTTCCTTTATATTTTAACTTATCCACTTGAAATTTGGGGTGCATAAACTACCTGTAAAAATGGATTTTCCGGCATAAAGAATGGTATAAGACCATTTCCGGTTTACCCGGAAATTACCGCAACTTTCGATTTTTTAAATGGAACACCCTGTGTATTTTTACATATTTTACATTTTGAGTCGATGTTCAGTTTTTTTATGCATTTTAAGATATTCGTCTCGAGTGCTTTGGAATACCAAAATTTGTTCTAAGGCAGGTAAAGTCCAAGGGAAAAATATAATTTTTCCTTTAATTTCATTAATAACTATTTACGAAGCCTCCAAAATTGAACAAATCACTTTTTTATCGAAAACTTTTTTTTTTTCAAATGGGAAGATGGTGGCTCCTAGTGTTCATTAAATTATAGGTTTTTTTCTGATTTCATTGATATACCCATTTCAAATCTATGCTAATTGTTTTTCTATTTTATTAAATTTATTTAAAAATAAAAAATCACTTTCAATATAATTCTTCTTGAACTTTAACATTGTTGTCTTTGCAAAAATCATATGTCTAATAGTGAAATGTGAATAACTACCTTTTTCATGAATAATAGCCTTTTGGTTCTCTCTTTTGTATCTTAATAGGTATAAGTAATAGTGCAAAGTATAAGAATCAATAAAAATTATTTTGAAAGTGATTTTTTATTTTTAAATAAATTTAATAAATGAATTCAGAAAAAAAATCTATAATTTATTGAACACTAGGAGCCACCACCACCTTCCCATTTGAAAAAAAAAGTTTTCGATAAAAAAGTGATTTGTTCAATTTTGGAGGCTTCGTAAATAGTTATTAATGAAATTAAAGGGAAAATTATATTTTTCCCTTGGACTTTACCTGCCGTAGAACAAATTTTGGTATTCCAAAGCACTCTAGACGAATGTCTTAAAATGCTTAAAAAAACTGAATATCGACTCAAAAATTCGCAAAAATTTCAGGGTATACTTAGAATGTTGTTTTGAAACCAAATATGTAAAAATACACAGGGTGTTCCATTTAAAAATCGAAAGTTGCGGTCATTTCCGGGTAAACCGGAAATGGTCTCATACCGTTTTTTATGTTGGAAAATCCATTTTTACAGGTAGTTTATGCTCCCCTAATTTCAAATGGATAAGTTAAAAAATAAAGGAAATATAGGGGGGAGCCACTAACCTGTGGCACCCAGTATAATGCAACTTCAATATATAATAGTTATTAATGATACTAGTTTGATATGAACATTATATAACGAAACGCATATGAAGTTAACCAGGAGGCGGAGCCGAGTGATTTTATCATACTAGTTTCATTAATTGTCATACACTTCTATCATTCAAAATTTAATACATTCATCTTTAAACTTTAAAATAACATTTAGCTTTAAGATATGGTATATTTGTCATTAATTTCTTACGTAAAAAACACGTAAAAATTTAATCATTAAATAATCATTAATTTCTTACATTAAAAATACGTACAAAATTAAATTGTTAAACAGCAATATGTTAACGTGAAAATCACATTTGACTTTCACGGGAAATATATTTTTACTGGATTTTTGTCGTTTCCAGAATATCTTAAGTTTAAATCTCGTCTAACCAAAACGTTTTAAATTTGTAACGTTATAATCACCAATACATTTTTACCCAATTAGAACGTTCATAACAAACGTTGATAAACGTTTAATTTTCAACGTTAAAGTAACGTCCATTCTTAATACATGGTATATTTATCATTAATTTCTTACATTAAGAACACGTAAAAAATTAAATTGTTAAACAATAATAGGTTAATGAGAAAATCACGTTTGAATTTCACGGGAAATTTATTTTTAGTGGATTCTTGTCGTTTTTAGAACGTTAAAAATTTTCGTTATTTGATAATTCACTGGATAAGTTAAAATAACGTTATGTCTTAAGGAACGATTTATTCTTCGTTAATATCTTACTTTTAAAACTCGTCTTAACAAAACATTTTTCCATACATTATGTACAACCTTATATTCAGTAAAATTTTACGGAACTAAAACGTTTAAAACAAACGTTGATAAATATTTAACTTTGAACGTTATGTAACGTTAATTTTTAACACATGTTGTATTATCACTCATTTCGACCATTAAAGACACGTAAAAGATTAAATTGTTAAACATTAATATGTACACGTAAAAATCACGCTTGAATTTCACAGATAATTTATTTTTAGCAAATTTTTGGCGTTTTTAGGACTGTAAAAATGCACGTTATTTGATAATTAACTGAATACGTTAAAAAAACGTTAGTACTTGAGGTATGATTAATTTCTCGTTAATATCTTATAAAAACTCATCTAAATATATTCAGTAAAATTTTACGTAATTAAAATGTTTAAAAACAAAGTTTGAAAAGCATGTAATTTTGAACATTACGGTAACGTTTAACACAACGGTTTTAACGTTTTAATACAAGACGTATTCATCATTCATTTCTAACATTGAAAACGCGTAAAAAATTAAATTGTTAAACAGTAATATGTTAACGTGAAAATCACGCTGGAATTTCACAGACAATTTATTTTTGGTCAATTTTTATTGTTTTTGGGACATTAAAAATATACCTTATTTAATAATTCACTGAATACGTTAAAATAACGTTATGTCTTAAAGTATGATTTATTTTTCGTTAATATCTTACGTTTAAAACTCGTATAAAGAAAACGTTTTTTTATATGTTGTATATAACCAAATATTCAGTAAAATTTTACGCAATGAAAACGTTTAAAACAAACGTTGGTAAACACTTAACTCTGAACGTTACAGTAACGTTTATTTTTAACACATGCTGTGTTTATCATTCATGTCTAACATTAGAAACACGTAAAAAATTAAATTGTTAAATAGTAATATGTTAACGTGAAAATCACGCTGGAATTTCACAGACAATTTATTTTTGGTGAATTTTTGTCGTTTTTAGGACGTTAAAAATATACGTTATTTAATAATTCACCGAATACATTAAAATAACGTTGTCTTAAGGCATGATTCATTTTTCGTTAATATCTTACGTTTAAAACTCGTATAAAGAAAACGTTTTTTTATATGTTGTATATAACCAAATATTCAGTAAAATTTTACGCAATTAAAACGTTTAAAACAAACGTTGGTAAACACTTAAATCTGAACGTTACAGTAACGTTTATTTTTAACACATAATGTATTTATCATTCATGTCTGACATTAAAAACACGTAAAAAATTAAATTGTTAAATAGTAATATGTTAACGTGAAAATCACGATGGAATTTCACAGACAATTTATTTTTGGAGAATTTTTGTCGTTTTTAGGACGTTAAAAATATACGTTATTTAATAGTTCACTCAATACGTTAAAATAACGTTATGTCTTAAGGCATGATTCATTTTTCGTTAATATCTTACGTTTAAAACTCGTATAAAGAAAACGTTTTTTATATGTTGTTTATAACCATATATTCAGTAAAATTTTACGCAATTAAAACGTTTAAAACAAACGTTGATAAACACTTAACTTTGAACGTTACAGTAACGTTTATTTTTAACTCATGGTGTATTTATCATTCATGTATAACATTAAAAACACGTAAAAAATTTAATTGTTAAATAGTAATATGTTAACGTGAAAATCACGCTGGAATTTCACAGACAATTTATTTTTGGTGAATTTTTGTCGTTTATAAGACGTTAAAGATAAACGTTAACCCAACATATTAGTTTAACGTTTCTTAATAGTAATTTTAACACTTTAGGTTATTTTGTGCTGTTACATTAACGTTTAAAAAACGTTCAGTTGAAAAGGCGTTTAAAAAAAAACGTTGTTTTTTTAACCATTAACGTTATTTCAACCAAGGCAACGTTATTTTAACGTTTTTTTAACTATTGTGTTCTCATTGGGTACAGATCAGTGCGGTTTATCAGAGAAGCAATTATTAACGTTTACAGGCTTAACGGTGGATGCCATTTACGAATTAAAGTTACTGTTGGAAATTTTCAATACTGAAACTTCTGTCCTTGTTTTTCTATTAAAACTGAAAACAGGTAGTAATAATGATAACAAAATGACCTCCTACATTACCAAATTGTTCAATATGGTGCCAGCGTGCAGCGCACTTGCTAGGAAGCTGAACAAATTGACCATCCTCAGAATGGTATATTATTAAGGTTGTAACTAATAACCCCAATAAGAGAGTCTGATAAACCGCAGTGGTCTGTAGAGCTTTTTAGAGTTGTTATGTTATTGGGGTTAAGGAATTTAATAGAATGCATACATCCGATAGCGATATTTAATCAAATGTAGACACATTTCACGCCCAGGGATCCATCAGGGCAACTTAACTTTACGCATAGACTGGACCACGGATAGTAGATTAAACCACAAAAGTTATAAAAAGAAAGGCATATTAGGAATCAATTTCACAAGTCAGGTTAAGTATTGACAAACGACAACTAAACAACTGTACTATACTGGGATAAAAAATTATCCATCTGCGTAGCTGGCTGATGGAACCCATCCAAGGCCAAAAAATGAGACGAAAAAAAATCAAATCAACGATTGCCTCGGGAATGTATATTTGTTTGTTTCGATAGCACTGTAGTCTCACATTAGTGGGTATTACGGTCAGTTCTTTACCATCACCACATATGCAACAGTATTTATGTGTAGCAACGAGTCTTTACAATAGTAGTTCCATTATTTCATCAGAGTCACTAAAGGTAGTGGTAGAAGATGTCGAAGGCACAAGAGGCTGGTCTTCTTCGATCGTTCCCTCACTTTCTTCATCTGGTTCAGTACGTCGTTTCTTAGATGTCGTAATGCGACAGTAATTACAAAGGACACCATTCGTTGCTAAACTTTTCCCCAAGGTCCTAGAGAGTTAATATTTCGCCCCTGGGGGGGTGGGGAGTGGTTAACCCTGGGACCTCCAGAAGTGGTATTGCCAGATTGTGCCGAATTTCCGTACGTCTGGCAAAGAAGTAGACTTGGCAACATCGCACTGGCACCCGCGGTCGGTTGTAGATATGCAACAGTACCTTGTAAGGCAATAAGTACAAATAAGAGGCATGTGTAAATATCGTATGTGTAAATATATACATGTGTAAATATTTTATTTTACCCAGTTTTATTTTTTTCCATATTGTTCCACCACAGCAAAAAATCTGACAAATTAGTATGATAATCACGAAGTGTCAAGACATAATATATCATAGAATGGTGATTGTGCCACGAAGGGTGCCCACTCTTTTGTCTTCTAAAAAAAGTTTATATTTTTTTTTCCAATAGTTAAAGTGGTCATAAAATGACCTTATTTTTTCTTGTAAGTTATCTCCATGCAAGAAATACTCGTACCAAGTTTTAAATCGATCGGTTGCATAGAAGCCGAAAAAAGATATAATAGTTAAGGACATATTATTTTTTTTCCACCTTCGCAGGGGTAGTAGAGGGTTAAATTTTTTACCGTGTAATATGCTCTATAAACTGCGTCATCTGGAATCCATTTTAACCAAGTAAGTGCAGGGGCACATTTCCCTAACTTTTCCGGCTATACCCTTTCAACATAATATTGAATCGAGAATGTATGCGTTATATTAACGCTCTAAATGTCTAAATAATGAATTTTCAAATAATTTTCTTCATCTTCACTGTTTATAGTGGAGTGCTCTTGGAAATCGATGTGATCTCAATTTTTTTTGCACAAACTGTTGTTTAGGGCTTCATGTACGTGTAAAAAAAAAGTCTGCCAAAATCAGCTGAGAGCCAAACTTTCGCACAATGGAGGAATGTAGTGGTATAATCAGATTTTAAAAAAAAATCGTTAATAAAATTTTACTGTTTTCGACATCGAAAAATATGCCTTGAATAAAAAATTATTTTATGAAAATTTGTGCTGAAATAAACTTTTTAATGCTCTGTGCATTAATAAAAATCCGAATCGGTTGGTAAAAATGGATATTATATTTTATAGAAGTATATGTTATAGCAATTATTTTGCTTAGGGATAAGATTTAGCAGGGTGAGAGAGAAATATGTGTTTCCATTTATTTAATATGAATATTTAAAAAACCAAACATAGTATAATCTTTAAAACTGTAGCAAGTACCTAACTTGCTATTGTTCTAACGAATATGTGTATATATACCTAATTTTTATTGTAAATTTCTGTTGTTGAATATTGTAGTTTGTCAATGAAAATAGTTCCTAATTTCATTATCAGAGCATGACATTTAATTATATACAAAATTTATGATAAAAACTGTATGGTTATATTCCTTAGAGCAATGGGAAGTATCTGAAACTATTTTAAAGATTACACCATTTATGAATTTTTAAATATTTATAATAATAAACCGAAAATAAACGCAAACCCTCTCACTCTGCAAAATCCTTAAACACAAACTTTACTTCACTGCTTCTGAAAAGTTAATAACTTTAGATGTTGCTCATCCTTGGTTATTTCATTGCAATATTAAGGAAAATATTCATGTTGTTTACAGGGTGATTCATAAGGAATTGGTAATATTTTACCTGCAGATTCTATAGCGGAAAATATTAATTTTTTGCTTAATAACTGGGGGTCAAATATTAATACTTACTGAGATACAGGGTGTTAAAGTTATAAAAATAATTCAGTAATGTTGTTATATTTCAGTAATATTTTCACACATAAACATAAAAATCAGTACAATTAGGTTTTTTGGCGTGAGAAAATCCAATAAGCTACCATTTTTGGTGTATCGCAATGAGGGCGCTACGTAAACTATCTTGGTTTAACAGAATCTGTCATAACTTTTTTGTACTTCGTTCGATTTTCTCACGTCAAAAAACCTAATTGTACCGACTTTTATGTTTATGTGTTAAAAAAATAACTGAAATACAACATTGCTGAATTCTTTTTATAACTTTAACACCCTGTATCTCAGTAAGTATTAATATTTGACCCCCAGTTATTAAGCAAAAATTAATGTTTTCCGCTACAGAATCTGCAAGTAAAATATTACCCGTTCCTTATAAATCACCCTGTATACCTTTAAAAACTCGACACTGAGTTACTGTGTTTGAATATTACACTGTAGACAATTGTCTCCCGGTAACAGTATAGTAAATTAATAACATTTTATTATCTATAATGTACCTGATACTTACTTACCTTGGAAAATAATTTAGTACCATAGTTAGATATTGACAACAATCTGCAATAAAATCATAGAATAATGATTTGTGTATAGCTGAAGACTGATTATTGGCAAGTAATAATTACTGTATCACAATATAAATAAAATCCATGCAGTACACGAGTACTGCAATAATATGCATTATTTAATTTAGTTGTTAATTAATGTACAGTTCATATTAAACAGCTCATTGTATTTATTTACATTGGTATTGGCATGAATAAAGTAAATTGCAGTTAAGTATCAGTAATTCTTATTAAAACGAAGGTCTAATGTGAAAAGGAAATGTCGTTTATTAATGTAATAATATCCTATAAAAGGACATATAACCGCATTGCACGTTAAGTACTTATTATTTTCTAATATCAGAAAAAAGTACTTACCATATTCTACTATAATGAAGGATTAAAAACCGCTGACTCGTGACTTCCTTGAAAGCTTGAAACTTTTGCGTTCGAAATTTTTTTTATAAAAGATCTTTTCGAGATTCTATCCTTTCGAAACACATACAGGGTGTCTGCTGTATACGTACAAATATTTTGCAGGATGACATGTTAGCCCAGAAGAAGTAAAAAATCCTTATACATTTTTTTTCTAACTCAAACCTATTTTATTTCATTAAAAAATAATTAAAAATAGGCAGTTTTCAGTTTAGACAGTACAACTATAAACAGAAGATGGAAGAGACAAGATTATCGCGCTCACTTGTCATTTCAAATAACACGGGCTTTACAGCGTTGCAAGGCTGTCATTTAAAAATAATAAAACAGTTTTACTTTTACCTTGTTTAATTCGTTTTGAAATAAAAACAGTAACTGACATTTAATATTAATTTACTTATTGCCATCTTAGCAATTTTTCACAAGCCACAATTATTCCATAGGGTTTATTAGAAAAAGTAGGACGTCCAGGTCGGTTTTTTGAAGCTCCTTGTGTCTTTATTGAAAAAATGTCGCTGATATCAGTAATTTACTATCTGCAAAAAATGTATTTTAACGATGAGATTAAAAATTATTATAGAAAATTTCTTTAACCCACTGTAGTAATTAAATTAATAGCGGTTAATTTAATTTCAATAAACACTTAATTCATCACTTCGTTCATTACACCGTTTTATTATTGTTACTTTAAAACTAGATAAATCGAACACATTGACACCACTGGATGATTGAAATCGGCTGCCTTACCTACGGCTAAACAACGAACTATGAACATTTTCTTTGAACCGTGGATGCCGACAGCGGAGGATTCCTTTTATGAAAGAGATACTGGCGTTTTTTTAAAGTTTTTTATGTCTCATTCATTATTAACACAATAAACATAATAAAAAGGGAGATGTAGGTCACAAGAAGACTTGTTCTTAGTTTCTACTGCAAAACTGACTTAAACAATATTTATATGTGCGTCTGGCCTGAAAATATCGTATTTTTAGAAAATATTTAATTTAAGCAAAACCATTGGAGTAAAGCAAAAATTTTATAAGACTTTTTTGCTTCGACTCGAAGTTCAGATCAACCTTAAACTAACTAACCCTCAAACTAGCTGTAAAATGACCAGAAATTACTCAAAACGGCGATTTCGGAAGTCCAATTTTGACGACGCGTAGCATCAAACCAGTCAATACTATCGTGATATCGTAATAACATTTTTTAAAGAAAATTTCCTCTTCTACAAAATTGTTTATAAAATTTTTCTATATATCGTGACTCACCTCAAAAGTTTTTGGAACATTTTTGCTATTCAGCAAGGTGTCCATATACTTCGCTTTTTTGATTATATAATAATAGGCCTCTTGCATGTGCCGTATATTTTAAATCGAGATGCTGATTACGAATTTCCACTTTGCCACCTCGAAAAATTTCGGGAAATGTCAAAAAAGGCAAAAAAAAAGAAAAATGCATGTTTTTTTTTGTAAAATTATGTACTTTGTACTTTACTGCCCTTCTATACCCCTTCCCGTTTATAACTTCTAAAACCGATTCAACTGGTGTGGATCCACATGACAGTCGGCCGCGTGTCTTTGAGATTTTTTCTATCACGCAGTGTACACTCAACGTTTACTGTTACTGTTTAATTGTGCAATTGACGATTTGCATGAAAGAAAGTTTGGTAAAAAGTGTCATGGCGCACAGTATAATGGTATCACTGTAATTCACTGCACATGTTGACCAACTCGTCTAATTTCCAAACTTTGCAGCAATTAAATACCTATAATATAATAATTATAACATTGTTTTCATTATCTTTAATGTTAAACCTACTTCCACTGAATAGAAATCATCTTTATTAGGTTGTTTCGTAGTCTACAATATTTAAAAAATGTCAAATTATGCAATTTGTCAGTCACTGCTGCCAACTCTTCTAGTAAACTGAGAGTTGGAAACAGTGTTTGACAAGGCATAATTCGAGATTTTTTAAATATTGTAGACTACGAAACAGCCTAATAAAGACTATTTATATTCAATGGAAGCAGGTTTTAACATTAAAGATAATGAAAACGATGTTATGATTATTATATTATAGGTATTTAATTGTTGCAAAGTTTGGAAATTAGACGAGTTGGTCAACATGTGCAGTGAATTACAGTGATACCATTATACTGTGCGCCATGACACATTTTACTGAACTTTCTTTCGTGCAAATCGTCAATTTAGTTCGAAATCAGACTTCGTCGCCACAGTAATGTCTCTTCGGATGTGTTTTGTTTGTGATAGTGTATTAGAAGATGGAAGTAAAGTGACTGTAGTCAAACATTTAAGGAAGCAAGTACTTAATTTTTATGGCTTTAAAGGCACTTCTTTAAAACTGCTGCAATCATATCTAAGAAGACGTAAACAACGGTATATCTAGTAATAATGATATATCTGATTTCAGAATTTCGAAACCCGGGGTGCCTCAAAGTTCAGTTTTAGGTCCTCTATTATTTATTATATTTGTAAATGATTTATTTTTTTATCTTTTTCCAAACAACGTTGTAATGTACGCAGATGACGCAACACTAATAAATCAGAACAAAAATATGGATGATCTTAATCTAATGATAAAGGAAACTCAAAGTCTTGCTGAACATTGGTATAATAATAATTTTCTGAAAATCAACAGGGACAAAACTCTGAAGCTGATTTTTTCCTCAAATAATTCGTTAATTGTAGGTGAAATCATAAAGATTCTTGGAGTTATTTTAGATGATTCACTAAATTGGTCCTCCCATATTAATCGGCTGTGCAATAAAATGTCAGGATATATATTTCTTTTATGCCAACTTAAAAAATTGATGAATAGGGAAACACTATTGAATGCATATCATGCCTTTATCCAGTCACATATGACCTATGGTATTATCCTTTGAGGTAACTCCACTGACGCTGATAAAATTTTTGTGTTGCAAAAAAGATGTATCAGAGTTATTGCTGGTGTTCATTCCTTTAGAGCATTGTAGGCCTTTATTCATTCAATTTAAAATAATGCCAATTCCATCTTTATCTGCTTATTATAGTATCTTGCAAATTCATCGCAACAAAAATTCATACTCCACTCACGCAGGTTATCACGATTACAATACGAGGTTGGCAACTATCTGAAAACATCAAAATTTCGTCTCACTAAATCGGCAAGAAATTCGCTAGACCTAAAATTATACAATAAACTCCCAGAAAGCTTCAAAACACTTGAATATAATAATTTTAAAATGAAGGTAAACTACCACATTCAATATATGAACACCTCAGTAGAACATAGCTAATTTCTTTTATTATAATTTTGAATATGATTCTTGTTCAGTTATTTTAAATCACTTGTAATTTAGAGAATATAAAAATGTATGTACAATTTTTCCTTTGTGACCTTTTGTACCAAACTATTTCATTGATTTTAGCTCTTATCTGTTGTTATTTTTTGTTTGTTTGTGTAAGTGTGCTAAATTTTTATTTTCTTTAAGTAAATATATTAAGACTGACAATTTTATTGTGATCATTTACGTATACATTTAGAAAAGAGGTATTTTTAAAATGTAACTAAATTTCTTTGCTGCTACTTGCTATAAACATTTTATATGTAATACAGTTAAATAAATATATTATCTATCTTATATATTATATTCCTACACATTTAAGAAAATTATTACTAGTGATTTTCTCTACTTACTTTCTGTATTTTATCTTTTTCAGGTACTAATTTTTTTCGAAAAGTACATAAGTTTCATGTCATAAGGAAAAAAATCAAAAAACTTTTGTTTTTTTTTGCGATTTTTTTTATATTCTCCGAAAATTGTCGAGTTGGCAAAGTACAGATTCGTAATCAACACCCCGAAAAACATAAGAGAACCAAAAAAACCGCTGCCCAAGGAATCACTACTTCCACATCCAGATTCTTTTCCAAGTCACTCACAACGAAAAAATTTTTGTATGTGGAAATAATTGTTTATGGAACTTTAATAATATAATATTTGAAATCCTCTACCCCAAAAACCCATAAAACGATACCCCACATCGGTAGCGGGGTGGGGGTGGTGATAAGGGGTGGTAGTGGGGGTGGATGAAGTAAAAAACATTTTTGGGGTTTCTGGTTCTTGTACACACTAAATCACATTTTTTTTTCATCCCCTTTAATAGTGGGGGTGGTAAGGGGGGGTGGCTAATGCCAAAATTTTTTTTGAGACCTTAGCTTCTCTTGTATATACTAAATACCAATTTTATGGACTCTTACCTGCTTGATTTACCTATTTTCCCCAAATTTACCCCCCAACCCTTCGACGGAACAAGATGAAAATATAATCTAGTTCTAGATCTCGTTAAAGTACATATGTGTACCAAATTTCAAGTCAATATCTCAAACGGTTCCAGAGTAAACGTGCGCACAAAAAAAGTTACAGACAGACAGACCGTCGTTTCGTGACATTCTAAGCCTATTTGAACAATAAAAATTTTAAAAAAATTTTTTGTCGTTACTATACTTCCACTGGATGTGGAAGTAATTAGAACTTTTAAAAATGTTTTCAAAAGAAAAAAAGAGACTTTTTTGACATTTCCCAAAATTTTTCGAGGTGGCAAAGTGGAAATTCGCAATCAGCACCCCAAAAAACATAAATGAACCAAAAATCAGAAGTTCTCCAAAACTTTCCAGGTAGAAACTATCAAATGATCAAGTCTGTTTTCATAATTTCTAACTGAAAAGTATTTAAGTCACTGACTAATATCCTGGAGAAGGGGAAGTCTCAGAAAACACATTGAAGTTGACGTCATCTGTCACGAGTTATATCGCTGCGCGTGCATGCGTGCTATGGTCGCGTTCATCACGCGGTAGCGCTAACTAAGCGATCACTTATCATTTACGTCATTGATCAGTTGTGTGCCGAACGGTGTATTCTGTCACTACGATACATGATAGACAGAGAGCAGCTGTAATCTGAATTAGCATGCAAAGTATTAGTTGGGATTATTAGTACCGCAACAACTTTATCCAGTTTAAATAAAGAATAGTTTAATATAGCCTCAGTGTCGAAATCTTGATTTATTTGGCCACTAAAATCAAAAGAAAATAATATTTCATAATCACATTCCTAAATAATTTCCAATTTTTCTTGGTTCATTTTTGTGACCTTCCGATTAACCGGCACAAATAGAAAATGTTTGCTTAGGTTTTTATGTTAATGGATAAGACAGATGTTGTGTTTATGTCTAATTATTTCAAATTCAAATAATTGATCAGTGATCACGGATCATGAATGAAATTCATTTAAAATGTACACTGGCGCTGTGCGTAACCTGACACATGACGTCACACGTTGTTTGCGCGCCTAACAGATTTATTCAAACTTTAATGTTGAATACTGTCTGTAAAAGAAAGAATAAGAAAAAATCCTTTACACGCTGTGTTTTGTATTAAGACAAGATTCTAAAAATGCCAACATTATATTTTGTGCAAGAGGCCCATTAGTGACCCTCAGCTTTCATTCACTATTTACTTCTCTACTTAAGGGACTTTGGAGCAAATATTGCTTGGTCTAATTTGTACGTCAGTCTTGAGATATATGCATATATCCGTGTTAAAGTCGATTGATAGATGCACCATCGACATGCAAATAGGCTCAGTGATAGCCTGTAACACATATCGGTAATGAACAAGTAACGGGCTTAATGATACACCAGTTGTTAGATGTATTAATTTTTAAATTAACTATTCCAACCGTTTTTTTTAACACATTTTTACTAAACGCAGCGCGGATAACATCATTACCGCCAATGGCATCAATTTACAATTAACAAATTAATTGATATTTGTAAGTGAAACTGTCTAGGTTAGTTAAAAAGAATACCAACATCACATGGACACGTTTTCTGCTCATATTTGTAGTGGCTATTTACAATGTACGTTTTAGAAAAAGTTAGATGGCGCATGAATTACGTGACCTAAGAAATAGCAGTGATTACGAATAAAAACTGTAGTCATTTTATGAACATTGATCAACCACCACAAATTGACGTATTTCACTAAAGAAACTTTGGTGAAAAATGTCACGGCTAAAACTAAATTGGTATCACTAAATCATAACAATCAACAGTCTTTTTTATCACGACCATGCTGGCAACCATGGTTAACACTGTGAACTGGTTGATCAATTTATAAACTGACAGCTGGCAGCGGTGTCTGATAGTGAGTAATTGTATAATTTGATGTAGTTTAAATATCGTAAACCACAAAACAAACTAATAAAGATGGTCTTTAGTCAATCAAAGTAGGCCTTACATTGAAGATAATGGAAACAATGATATGAATATTGTATTTGTTATTTCATTTTTACAAAGTTTGGTAATTAGACGAGTTGGTCAACATGTACAGTGACTTTTAAGTGATACCAATCTAGTTTTCCTTTCTCCATGACAGTTTTTATCAAAATTTCTTTCGTGAAACAGGTCAATAGTGGGCAATCAGAACATTGAAATTTGGAAGAAAAGAAAGTGAGGGATAACTTATCCGCGCTATCAGCCGCTTCAATTATTTTCATTAGCATAATAAACTAATGTTAATCATACTGAAGCAGGAATAAATATTTTTATACTGGGGCTTTCAAGGTTATTTATTTGTCAGGTTACGTGGTGTATCATCAACGATGTAAATTTCGATCTTTACAGTGTTTTTTGTTCCTCTTCTTACTATTTATCAGTAATTTAATTTAAAAAAAAGTGTAGAACATATGCGTATAGGACAGAAAATGTGAAAATCTAAAATAGTGAATTTTTGTAGATAAGACGCTTTTCAGTCATTAATGCTGCTTAGGTTATTCTGAAATTTTTTTCTCTTTCTGTTACACAATAAATTTTCAATAATCGGCATATAAAAAGCTCTCTACCTTAAGATCAATAATTATAATATCATTTACAAAAGGAAAAAATATAAGCGGGCCCAGTACGGATCCCCGAGGAATGTCGGAAGTGGCCAGGGCATCAATTGACCTGAAACCATGGTATTCCACATACTGACAGCTATTCTAGATATGATGCAAAAATCTAATGGTGCCACTGCCTCAATTTACTCAATTTCTCTAATGGAATACCACGATCCATGAGATTGAATATTGAATGCCTTGCAAAAAATCGTGTAAATGGTATAAATTTGCTTGTTTGCATCAAATTCTTTAGAAATGAATTACGTCATACATAGTTTTAATAGATCCACCAAAAACAAACCTATCTAAGTTATTTACAATCTGTCCCTGTACATGACTGGGAAATGACGTATGCAAGGTGCTCTTGTAAACTTTTGTGAAATTGCAGATAATTGAAATTGGACTATAATGTTCAGCTACGCTCTTGTCTTTTTTAAAAACGGGACATAAGCGAGGATATTTTTGTATAAAATCTTCTTACGTAATCTTGGCAATAAATGCAGGTGTATTGTCTATAGTTTATTTATTATCGTTTCACTTGCAAAATAATCTAGTAGACAAACATTAGGAATCATGGCTGTCTTGCATCCAAAATATTAATTAAGGGTATTTTTTGTGTTAGACTATGGCACGATTCTAGAAAATAAACTACATCCGGCAATATATTTATAAAGATAATCTGTTATTGTAATAATTTAATGAAATTTAATAATTCATCCGAATACTTTCCTTTTAGAACAAAAAGTATTTACTTTCGCATCCTGTAAAATTAACATATTATACTGATTATAACTTTGCACGCAGATTCATAGTATATCAGTAAATTGTCGCTATTTGTTCGTTTCTTTTTGTTTTTCTAAGACATGTTATTGCATATAGCTGGATGTGGAACGTATGCAATTTTTTATCTTCCATTCAATTGGGTTAATTCTAATAATTTTTAACTTCGTTGTATGCACTAACGCGTTATGTTGTTCTTAACTGTAATTCTTACCATACAATAATACTTCATAATCTCAGTAAATATGACAATACATTTTTGTTATGATGTATACAATTCATATGTATGAATAAATATCTGTAATAGTTATCACTGCATTCAGTAATTTTAAAGTTTAATATCAGTAATGAAATAGTAATAGTACGTTTATTAACCGATTCAGTACACCACTTAAAACAAAATATCACATACTGTAAGAGCTTCTGTATCACATAACTTTACCAGATTATTACAACAGAAAACGTTGATCTTTTTTGCAGTCAAAAACATTGCAGTCCTTCTTTTAATAGTTGAAATATATATTTTTTTAGTTACGTTTTGCCTAAAAATGCAATCTGATTGAAAATCTAACATTTTTATGGCAAAAAGTTGAGAACTCCTGATATGGGTGTCTCTAAATCTTCCCCTTCCCCGAAGATTTATTTAGGGGAATTTTCATCAAAATAGGTTTTTTAAAGTGGCCCAAAAGTGGCTTTTTTCCAAAGAAGTTTAAATTTTTATCAAAAATTTTGAAAAATCAATGACAAAAGTCGCAAATTTGGCTTGACGGATCGCTAGGCAATTAAAAAACGAATATTTCAATAAAAAACTTTCCGATTGCTTAAATATTAAGGACTGTTTTGAAAAAAAAGTCACTTTGTTATCCCAGGTCTTAATACTTCAGCAATCATCAATCGGAAAGTTTTTTCCTTTGAAATACTCGTTTTTAATTGCGTATCGATCTGTCAAGCCAGATTTTCGATATCTGTTTCTGATTTTTTAAAATTTTTGAAGAAAATTCAAACTTTAAAAAATTTTAAAAAGTTAGGAACAAAAATCGAAAATCTGGCTTGACAGACAATTAAAAACCGAAGATTTAAAAAAAAATCCTATTGCTTAAGTATTAAGACCTGTAGACTGATTTAAAAAAAAAGTCACTTTATGGCCACTGTGAGTCGGTTAATGATAAAATTGAGTATTAATAATAACACAGGCTTACAAAATAAAAAAAACAGACCTTTTTTGTGGGTGTGTGTCTGTGTAATATATGAATATCATCGGATCCTCCACCATTTTCTAGAAAATCGCGTATGTAAATATATTCTGACAACGAACCTCCTGTCAACTGGTTCAACGATGAAATTCGCAATATGAGAGATACGCTAAGTACCATAAAACACATATATGAAATAACAAAAGATCCTACTGATAAATTAGCTTAAATACATACCGCAGAAAGTACAAAATGTCAATAACGTATGCAAAAAAATCCGCGTACGATACTTTTATAGAAAACTCCGAAAATAAGGCTAGGGACAGCTGGAAACTGATAAATTTTGAAAGTAATCGTAATAAAAATAAAAATGAAGAAACTAATATTGATCCAGATACTTTCGTTAATTTTTTCGCCACAGTAACTGATCACATAATAAACACCTTACCGAAAACAAATGGAAATTCAATGCAATTTTTGGAGCATACACCAGCACCAAATACTTTATTTTTTCTAGAGCCGGTCACTACATTGAATGTTAGTGATGCAATCAAAGCCCTAAAAAACTCATTTAGTACTGATATATATGACCTAAACAGCAAAATAATTAAAGAAACATTAGATTTTTTGGTTTATCCACTAACTGTTATCATAAATAAATGTTTTAGTGAAGGATATTTTCCAGATGCTTTCAAGATTGCGAGAGTGATACCAATCTTTAAAAAAGGCGATACATGTAGCCCCGACAATTATCGTCCCATATTGATCATTCCTATTTTTGGCAAGATAATTGAAATCATCTGATTAAATATTTTGAGAAGTATTCATTATTACACAAACTTCAATTTGGTTTTCGAGCTAAGTGCACAACAATAAATGCAGTCTGCAAGATTGCGAGTAACATTGTGGAGGGCTTTGAGGAGGGCAAACATACAGCGATTACGCTGTGTGACCTTCGACTGTGTTCAACATAGTCTTTTAGTGGAAAAACTCAGTTTTTATGGAGTGAAGGAAACACCACTGTCTCTCTTTGAGTCTCATCTGCAAAATAGGCAGCAATGCGTTTCATTAAATAATAAAAAATCGAACTATAGATCAGTAGCACCTGGTGTGCCCCAGGGCTCTGTTCTGGGGCCACTGCTATTCATTATTTATGTCAACGATTTATTCTATTACTTATTCCCTAATCAAATCATCATGTTTGCTGATGACGCTACCCTACGCGATTCAGATAAATGCCTTGCAAATCTACATGAAACAACATGTGAAACTGAAAGTCGTGCTGAACTGTGGTATAACTCCAATATGCTAAAACTAAATCGTGATAAAACTAATTTTTTCCACAAATAACAACATTACAAAAGGGGACAACGTCAAACTTTTAAGCGTGGTCCTCGGTGATACTTTAACCTGGTCGTCCCATATTGAGCAACTCAGTAGTAAATTAGCTAGCTACATTTTTCTTGTGAGACGTCTAAAATATGTGGTAAATAATAATACATTACTATCGGCATATTATTTACTGATTCACTCTCATATAAGTTATGGGGTAGTACTATGGGGAAATTCAAGCAATGCTCTCAGGATTTTTAGACAACAAAAACAAGCCATTAGAATTATTGCAAATGTAAATCTCGATGAACACTGTCAACCTTCATTTATAAAATATGGTATTATGCCCATTCCCCCGTTATATATATATAATATATATATATATATTTCTCATTGCTAGAAATACACAAAAACGTTAGTCTTTATGATAGGCCAGTTGATTATCATAATCATAATACAAGGTCAGCAAACTTACTAAAACCACCTAGATACCGTTTTACTAAATCGATGAAAAACTCTCTAAACTTAAAACTGTACAATAGGTTACCCGAACAGTTAAAAAACTTAACCACAAATAAATTCAAGAAAATTATTAGGACCCATATTCTTACATACTGTTTTTATTCTGTTGATGAATTCATGGGCACTGAACTTGATATCAACTTATATACTGTACGTTAGTGTGGCGGATACTCACAGATTTTAAACCATTTAAAATCTTTTTTATCTTTTATATATTATTATGAACTAGTGACGTGTAAACTGCTGACTGTAAATGTAGCATTCGTCTATTTGTTTTTATGTAATTTACATTCTTCTTGTATTTAAAAAAAAAATCCTTTTTAGTATGTGCCTATTTTAAAAATGTTTTGTCTATCTTGGTGCTAAGGCTTTCGCGGAGCTGGTGATCTGGCTGCTGGTTTCCGGGTCTTCTTCCGCGTAGACTTGGTTGAGTGCTTGACGTTTCGACCATCTTGTCGTGGTCTTCTTCTGAAGCGAAGAAGAAGACCACGACAAGATGGTCGAAACGTCAAGCACTCAACCAAGTCTACGCGGAAGAAGACCCGGAAACCAGCAGCCAGATCATTAGATTTAAATTCCTTTACTCGTGCTGCGCTCACGATATTACCGAAAATGTTTATTGTGTGCTTCCATTGTCTCTTCCGATAACTGGCCAATCGGAAGCAATGCCGATTTGATAAGTCCTCCTCCATGACCTCCATGGACCAGAATTGTATGTATTGTTACTAGGATGTAAGCTGTAGCGATCTATGTACAGTTTAGCTATGTAGCCAGTAATTTCTCAATCGAGTCGTAAGTGCCTTTATTTTGGTGAAATATCAAATTCTAATTCTTTAGAGTACTCATGTCCATTCAATTCGGCTTTGAAAATCATATATTCAATCAACATGGATCGACTCAGTAGTCCGAGGTTGAATAGTTCCATTAGGGTGTTAGGGACTTCAAACAATTCTCTGCGCTAAATAAACCCCCATGAACTTTCTTGATTCCTGGGCATCTATTTTATAACTCAGTGAGAAGGTCATGTGCACTGTATTATTCCGATTTAATGTGAGTTTATTTGCTTTGTTCGAAGCATTGTTCTGCCCTTGACTGCACCTCATACTCCACTGCTACAGTATTCTTATTCTGAATCGAAATAATGTATCGTTTGCAAAAAGTATGTCACTAAAGTGTTCATTACACTTTTAAAAATCATAGATATAGTAACAAGAGAAGGGGCCTAGGGGGCCAAGTGTATTAATTTGGTTTTATTAAAATATTCATTATTTATTTTAATAGTTTGATATCTATTAGTTATCTCCATGTTTCTTTAACATTTCTAGCAGTACTTGTGAAATGCAGTCAGACGCTTTACTTAAATTGCAAATCTCCCTCTACCTCTGCTACCCCCAAAGGCCCTCAAAACTCGTTCCACCAGGTCGAGAACCTCAGTGGTGGTTTTTTTTATTTTCTAACATCAGATTGCTTGTCGAATTGCTTATTATATAAGATGTTATTGTTCCAAAAATAATTTGCTATTTGTTCTGCAAAGCATTTTTCTATTATGAAAAGATTGGTAGCAACGATACAGGCCTATAGTTATTTGCATCATTGGCATCTCACTTTTTGTATATAGCCCCTTTGTCATTCTGAAAAGCATGCTTCTTTAATGTTTTAATGTACGTATTTAACTTGAGTTATTTTTAATAAATACCTTTTCTTCTTATGATAATTATTATTTGTATGAAGATATAAAGGCCGTTCTGATAGTTACATAATTAGTATGCCCATCGACCGACATTGTTAACCACGGATTTGTTTAATTTCTACTCCGGCTATTTGTTATTAATGCATCCAAACAACTGTCGTTACAAAGTTAGCGTGTCTAATAACCTGGTATAACACAATAAATTCGCACTAATACACCAGGATGGTGTGGCATCTGATATGCAGTTGCACGGCTAGCTTTCTCTGCAATCTTTGCGACATGTGCCTTACACTTCATGGACAGGTCGAGTTGTTTAAAGCGCACTTACGTATGAATGAAGGATGAATATAGACCGTGTCACGAGATACAAGCATTTCATTTAAAAACAGCCAGACGGTATGACAAGCAGACGCTGTATCTGGAGCAGATATTTTGAAATAAATTAATATTCAATTACGTGATCGAATTGCAAAATTGCACGGATCAGTAAAAAAACTGATCTGGTATGTGTGTAGAAATTGTGCAATACGGTTCCATAATTTAGAAAACAACTGCACGTTGCCTACCGCCATATTTATTTTGACCAATATTTGCATTAGGTATGTGATATATAGGGCAGACAGCTGTTCTGAGCATTGACGAAACGTGTTCAAGCACGAAGCCCTAAGCATTCAAAATTATTGCTCTTGTTCTTCACTAAACTCTCTTAAAGTGCTGATGATTATTAATCGACAAAGTAATATAAAATCACAAATGCCAAATCACCTTTCTTGTACACCACTAAGTCATAGTAAAAAAATGTATTATAAAATGCCTACGTAGGATTTGCTAAATATCAAGACGACATCTTTTCATGATGCTTCTTGACTTGATTTTGCAAGGCAAGAATAGCCATTAGTTTTTCCCACATCTTTATGTATTGGGGACGTAAGTGTGTTATTTCTGATGAAACTCGTACAATTCTACTAGTAGAACTTTTTGATATATCAGTAATTTCACCAGCCGATAATACGAAATTTTCGGTGGCAAGTTGTTAAAGGAGCTACTATTCGTTGTAACAAGGCCAACACAGTGGGTTTTAATATTTGAAATTGATCGAGAAAATCCTTATTGTCCTATTTTGTTAAATACTGCTGCTTTATTCTATATATTTTGACTTTCTCTAAAAGCATGAGATCTTCATTCTCCTCGTCTGATGATGAACTTGAACTTCAGTTAAATGCCGGTAATACTATCACGGGTAATACTCACTTTAACGTTATCTAATATATCATAGCACTAAACACTTGGGCGTATTCTTTATTACTTCCACATCCAGTGGAAGTATAATGACAAAAATTTTTTTAAAAATTTTTATTGTTCAAATAGGCTTAAAATGTCATGAAACGTCGAGATTTTGAGTTTGAGCAAAAAAAAATTTCTGTCTGTCGGTCTGTCTGTCTGTAACTTTTTTTTTGTGCGCACGTTTACTCTGGAACCGTTTAAGATATTGACTTGAAATTTGGTACACGTATGTACTTTAACGAGATCTGGAAAGGTTGGGGGGTAAATTGGGGTAAATTTGGCGTAGAGGGGTAAATCAAGCAGGTAAAAGTCCATAAAATTGGTATTTAATATATACAAGAGAAACTAAAGTATCAAAAAAATTGTGATTTAGTGTATGTACAAGAACTAGAAATCTCAAAATATTTTTTAACTTCATCCACCCCCACTACCACCTCCCTATCACCACTCCCCACTACCGATGTGGGGTATCGTTTTATGGGTTTTTGGGGTAGAGGATTTCAAATATTATATTATTAAAGTTTCATAAACAATGATTTCCACATACAAAGTTTTTTCGTTGTGAGTGACTTGGATAGAGAATCTGGATGTGGAAGTAGTGATTCCTTGGGCATAATCTAGTTCTAGATCTCGTTAAAGTACATATGTGTACCAAATTTCAAGTCAATATCTCCAACGGTTCCAGAGTAAACGTGCGCACAAAAAAAGTTACAGACCGACAGACAGAATTTTTTTTTCGCTCAAACTTGAAATCTCGACGTTTCATGACATTCTAAGCCTATTTGAACAATACAAATTTTTAAAAATTTTTTTGTCGTTACTATACTTCCACTGGATGTGGAAGTAATTGAAGCTTGTACTTCAGTGAATCGGAATCCGGAGGTAATAAAAAAATAACGCGAGCAGAATGGCAGCAAAATCAAAAAACGAGTTATTACCACCGGCGGATAATGCAGCACCTACAATGGGGTATTTTCCTTTTACTTCCACGTCCAGTGGAAGTATAGTAACAACAAAAAAATTTTCAAAAATTTTTATTGTTCAAATAGGCTTAAAATGTCATGAAACGTCGAGATTTTAAGCGAAAAAAAAATTTCTGTGTGTCTGTCGGTCTGTCTGTCGGTCTGTCTGTCGGTCTGCCTGTCTGTCTGTAACTTTTTTTTGTGCGCACGTTTACTCTGGAACCGTTTAAGATATTGACTTGAAATTTGGTACACATATGTACTTTAACGAGATCTGGAACTAGATTATATTTTCATGTTGTTCCGACGAATGGTAGGGGGTAAATTGGGGTAAATTTGGGGTAAATGGGTAAATAAAGCAGGTAAGTGTCCATAAAATTGGTATTTAGTACATACAAGAGAAGCTAAGGTCTCAAAAAATTTTTTGGCATTAGCCACCCCCATTACCACCCCCACTCCCCTTATTAAAGGGGATGAAAAAAAAATGTGATTTAGTGTATATACAAGAACCAAAAACCTCAAAATATTTTTTTACTTCATCCACCCTCACTACCACCCCTTTCAAGTCAAAAACATGGTTCTTGGTTTTCCATTCGTATGTTATTGTATCATTAATAATTTATTATACGAAATAATATTTTCCTAGTGACAAGTACAAAATTTCAAGTATAACTGAATACCTTAATATCGAATAGTTTTCTTTAGTAATAAATCCTCCTCAACCGTGAGTCGTGATGTTTACAACGAAAAACAGAAATTTTTACTTTCGTTTAGTGCTTGTAAAGTACATATTTTTACAATATGTTATATAGGTGGTTTTTTAGGTTTATTATTCATCGTGCAAAATCAAAGATCTGAAGAAAAATGAATACCCTGTATACGTGAGCAATCTCCTCTCCATTAGCTGCTTTCTCGCTACGCATACTGTGATGTAAACAATAAAAATTAATATAACAGTATTTTTGCACTATTAACTAAACAACTGATAGGTTAATCATAATTAGTTAATTTATAAACATTAAGGCAAAGGCAACATTAAATTATTAATTACCGGTTTATTTAATCAACTCTGGTGCAAGATTCCATAGACATTTAAATAATATAACTTTAGTAGACCTGAACTGTGGCATAATTTATTTTGAAATCACAAGATCGAACTTCATAAGCACATATTTTAAATCAGACGTGTTTTTACAAATATATACAGCATAAGTATATATTTCCATGCATCTTGATCTTGCTGATTTAAAATTTGCTTATGAAGATTGACTACTATCTCGAGGAAAGTTATATCGAAGTTGAGAATAGTTTGACTTCGTGAAATGACCAACATTTAGTAAATTGTGTGCCTACTTAGCTGAGTATAAATTGAAAAACGCTCTGTACCATGTTGGACATACGCCGGTGAAACCGTGGTTGGAAATGCTTTCTTAGTGTATTTGTTAAATATTTTATTCCTAAGGAGAGAAACAGAAGAATTCGCAATAATTACCGACTCATATGAAAGAAATATCCTGAATCTCCATCGTTTGAGTATTATTATAAGTCGAAGATTAACAGAGTTGGAGTGGCCTCATTTAGCCCCGAAGGCAATAGCTAAAAATTTACCCCACATATGGTTAGGAATTCAAGTTTGCGGTTTGGCCCCCAATCTGCCGACCGGGCCAATCCAACGCTGCATATTCATTGAATAGTTATTTCAAGCGGCATAATTAGGTTACCCTAGCGCACGTGTAGCTTTCATCTTCTAGTTGAAGTAATTAGTACCTACTCAACGTGTTTGTAGTTCTGTCTTCTGTTGGTAGATCACTGACCTAAGTCAGAAATATAATTGGACCAAGCGTTGAGCCCTGTGGTACTCCATGTAAGATATTCTTTCATAGGGGTCATTAATAATTATTATTCTTTTCATCTGTCTTTTGCATCAAAACAATAGTATCAATGTATTAGTTTTATGGCGGACTTTATCCACAAAATGCTGCTCTAACAAACATTTTCGTGCTTCGAAAATCTCAACTGTGATTTCAACTGAATACATAAGTCGTTAATTGTTTTACAAGTAAGTTTATTAAGATCTTATAACGCAAATGTACGATATTTCAAAAGAGTCAAAATGCAGATAATAGCTGTCAAAGTGCAATTTTTTTTTTTCTAAAAGGTGACATAGACAAAAATACTATATATATTCCCAGTAGTTCAATTCTAATAGAGTGTACTCTACGTTCTGAATTCATAGCGACCTGAAAAACCTGGAAAAATCAAGGCATTTGAAGTTGCCTAAAAATGTCAGGGTAAAATCAGAAATTTATTGAGAATCAGGAAATTTTAGAAATTTCCATAAGAAGTCAGGAAATGTGAAAATTTTTAACGCTCATAAGTCATAATATGAGACTACGAATTATACGTTCCAGCATTCCATTAAACAGTAAATAGTGTATCTTTATTATACCTGGAAAATACCTTCCAGACCTTCCAAGAGTTCTGAAAAGTCTGGAAAAGTCGGGGAATTTAAGTTTGAAAAATTGATATAACCCCGAAACTTAATTTTTAACATTTTCTGTTTCATTTTACATTAAGAAATAAATTTTAATATATTTACTATTTTACTTTCTTTATTAAATTATCAAATCTATTACAACAGATACTAGTTTTAGATATGGCCTACATATCGTCGTTTCTTTAAAAATTCACAATTTCTCGATTAAAATGATAGATATCTTAATTTTTCAATTTCACTTAATATACCTGCATAATCTATATGTAAATTAGTTTGCCTTTCATTTATATCATCTGCGAGACTACTGGGTGTTCAATCCTGTCCCATTAGAAGAATATATGTTATAGATTTTACCTTGCGACTTAATTCAATGTGCATATATTAAATGTTATCGCAATGCAAATTCAGATTACAAAATTGATTAATTTTTAATTCAAATATGCATTCAGGATGTCAAAAAACTACCTCGAAATATATATACTATATACACACTGATGACTAAAATTAACGCACCACGCAGGATGTACCATGGTATTGAGATTGATATTCTGTTGAACCGTTTGCCAGGTTGTATTTTTATTTTTTTACTGAACTCTAAAAGTTGATAAAAAATATTGTTAAATAAATACTTTAACGTAAAATAAAATGGTCCATTCACCATATTAAGCAAATTGCGGACATGAGTTGTTATTTAAAAAAAACTGGCTTTTTTGGCGTTTGTTTTTATACTGTCTTAAGAATATGTTACTTACAAATAAATAACGAAATTTCATAATTTATTATTGATGGTTTATTATTTGGATATTACTAAAATCTTCAGTACTCGTTATTCAGGAAGATTCATCTGTATCTTTTGTTTCAGCCTGCCCCAAGGGCCGCCACAGACCTAGACAACAGCGAGGGCAGTGGCAACGGAAGGCCTCGATTCGTAGCAGTCACGTCACTGGAAGATGTCCAGGCTGTCAGATGTGCAGAGTTCCACCCTGGAGGTCAACTCTACGCGGTGGGCTCCAACTCGAAGACGCTTAGAATATGTGCTTATCCAAAACTTACAGACCTCAGGTAAATTATTATTATTTTGAAAAATCGTTTCAGATCACTATAGGCATTAATATGAGTAGCATTATATAATATACTCTCTGTCAAGAGAAAATAAAAGCGGCAAGAAAATGTGACCCGTCTATGGAATATTAGAAATGCTTACATCAGCTAATGAAGTGGAGGGAAATGACGTCAGCTGGCTACCTTCCCCTTTTCCTTGCGTTGGTTCTTTGGCCTGGCAGACAGTACCAACCTTTCTCTTTGAATTCAACTCCGCCAAATAAAGGTTATTCTCAGATTCCTGATGCCAGACAACCTTTCGCTTGCCACCGTGATCTCAGTCCCATAAAGGCTGACCAAGAACCATTTCTTTTCAAAATAAGCGTATCTGAAAGTAACTACGTAGTACTTTTATTTATAGCCAGGGCAACTGGTTAACTTCTTGCCGTTTATTTAATTATAAAATGTAGGGTTAAAGTTGAAATACCATTGCGAGCAAAAAAACTGGTACAAGATGTTCATGTATGTTTTTAGCATCCTCATTTACCCCGTCTCTGCATCTCAACCTCAGCCAGTCTCTGCGTCCTGCTCCTCCTGGGTGTGTATTTTTTCGCGAATAGTGTTCATTGACCCGTATATTATGCCTCACCCATTCAAGGTGTGCGGTCTTAACTGTTACTGTATACTCTGCACCACGTTCAATTGTCACAGGTTGCGCCAAAAATTTTCTTTCAAAAATCACCAGTAGGTTTTATTCTGCTTTGTTAAAGGTCTAGAGTCCGTAGTAGCATTTGTTGGCAACTAGTATTCTTCTTTTGGTCTCTTGCGATGTTATGTGTTCATTGTTGACAATGTTGAACTCGTATTTATCTATTCGCCCTTTTCGGCCGTCCTCTGGATGTCTGTTGCTAGGTGTTGAAGCCATTATGTTAGATTTTTCTTCTTTCACTGCCAACTCCATCTTTTCCATCTCTCTAGAAAATATTAAAAATGTTTCCTTGGCTTTATGTAAGGTATCTGGGATGCAATATCTACATCATTTGCGTGTGCCAGAGCATTTGCGTTGATTTGTTTAACGGCTTTATCTTTAAAACGAATAAAAGGTATATGAGTGAGTTACCTTGCCTCATTCTCATGTTGATCTCAAGTATATTGGACGTTTCGTTATGAATTTTAATTTTATATACAACTGTGGACATTGTTGATTTTGCTAATCTTACCAATCTGGTTGATAAATTGAGTTCACACAGACATTATAAAGTTTTCGTCTTCATCGGCCGTGTACGCACAGCGCCCAGGTGGCAAATAAGCTATTGAAAGCGCACATGGCTCGTACCGCGATGTAATATGATCGGCGGAAGATAAGGATCCACGAGAAGTCAGAGGCCATTGTTTTCTCCCACACAACTTCACGAAAACAAAATCATCACTCCAGTCTCGGTCACAAAAGAAACTGTGAAGTATCTGGGAGTTTATCCCCCGTCTAGCAGTCTGTACCCTCCGATTTCACGAAACAGTAGACTAAACAGAAAAAATAAAAAGGTGTTCTCAGTACTACAACGTAAATTCCTCCGCTTAATTTCCAACTCGAGCAGATACTTCTATAGAGACTTCTACGCCCGTTGTAACGACATCGTTCTACTAGCAGACTACATTAAAATGGTCTCTCAAAGATTTTATCATCACAAACTTGACGTTAGTCCACTAACAAACAACATCTCACAAATAAGAGAATATAATGCGTTTTTTCGGATCAAACATAAATTACTTTTCCAGAAGCTGCCCATTTTTCGACAGCTCATGTAGCCTTTCAAAACTTCAACTCTGCCTTTTTCCACTTTTTCTGCCCACCTTTCTATTTGTTCCATTTGGCATTTTAGTGTTTGTCTCCTTTTTGTTTTTAAATTGGTTTCCCAAATTCAAAACATTTATTAAAACTTTAAAATAACCACAACATTTACCCCAATTTAAAAATTTTATGATAAATTCCATTGTTTGTAGCAGTTTTTTCAGTGAATTTTTCCCATTTCAGCAGTTAATAAATTATACCAGTGTTTTATTATTAATTTCTTCATGTTTTCTAATTTTTAAGTTTTATTAAGACCCCCTGGACATTTTAATATATCACTATTAAACCTGCTTGTACAGGTAGAAGTAGGGCCTTATTTTAAATATTTTGCCTTGTCCTCATTACTCTCCAGTCCCTCACTTGCCGCGGCGCCCCGGTACCGTGGATGCTCGGCCGGATCAGAGTGCGAGTATTCGAGTAGATCTTAATATACTTAGACAACATATAAAACATATATATAAAACATATTGGTTTTATGATACTGTCACATGTACTTCTAAAATCTATGAAGATACTCAATAAGTTGAATTTCTCCAAGAGTAATTACTCCAAACAAGAATAACGACCAAAGCAGAGACAAGTTTCAATACTTGGATATGGAAACTAGCTACATTGTATATACAATGTATCACCTCAAAATATTTTGAGATGATCTGCTGCCATGTTGATGTAGTCCAGTAGAATTAGTAAAAAAAAGACTGAAATTTATTGTAATTCGTTTCAGGATGCCACGTGGATTAAACGATAGTTTTATTGATTACGAACATGACCCTGAATTTGGTACACTTTTTGACCGCCGGAACATTGTTTATTTAACGATTTATTGTTGAAAAATTCAAAAAAATCGACTTTTTTAAAGATAACTCAAAGACCTTTGACGATAGGCTTTTCAATTTGTAGATACTGTTAGAACTTTGAAAAACGGTTAATTTGAGAGATGTTTCGTTTGAAATGCTTGAAACCTTGTTTAAATAATTGCAAAAAACCGCGAAAATTTTAGCAATTTGCAAATATTTTTCATTCTTTAACAAAAGCACTTTAGGGCTTGAAACTTTGACAAAATATGTCTTTTATTACCCCAAAGTTATTCCTAAAATTTCATCAAAAAATTTTAATTAGTTTAAGACATATTCAATTTATTAAAAACATAAATAAATATAAAATGCAAATTCACCCAGTTCCCGCTGTCGTAGAGGGTTGATCTGGACATCCCTTTTTTTTGTTGAGACTTAAACTTTATGCTTTCATTAATGGCAAATCAAATTTGCATTATTTTCAACTTCAAAATGGCGTTTGAAACGTGTCACATTTTGAGGTTAGATTTTTGCTAATAACTTTTAAACAAATGAAGATTTTGCAATATCGTTCTCATGTCTTTGTTGCTGGGGTCTTTTCACACATTTTCAAAAAAAAAAAATGACTAGCCTTATTAGAAACCGAGATGATTTTTTTAAATAAATTCGTAAAAAAATTTTTAACAAAAAATAATTGTTTATAACAAATTATTGTTTAATTAGGAAAAAATCGACATGACAGATATTATTATTTCATCACGCTACCCCAAATTAAAAAAAATGTCAAAATCGGAGAAACGGTTGACGGATTTGAACTCGTCTCGATCATTTTATGAACGTATTACAGATATGACTCATGCTTCTCACTCCTGTTCTGACGCTGATTTAAAATTAATTATTGTTATCGCAAATTGAATTTTTTCCCCCAAACTCTTACAAACTACTACTACTACCCAAACTATTACAAAGATAGACTATTAAACTAGTTGTTCGCCAAGTTTCAGCTGTTAATGTTTATTAATGAACAAATTACGAATTTATTTAAAAAAAAATCATCTCGGCTTCTAGTAAGGCTACAGTCATTTTTTTTTTTTGAAAAAGTGTGAAAAAACCCCAGCAACAAAGGTATCAGAACGATATTGCAAAATCTTCATTTGTTTAAAACTTATTAGCAAAAAACCTAACCTCAAAATGTGACACTTTTTCAAACGCCATTTTGAAGTTGAAAATAATGCAAATTTGATTTACCATTAATGAAAACATAAAATTTAAGTCTCAACAAAAAAAATGATGTCCAGATCAACCCTCTATGACAACGGGAACTGGGTGAATTTGCATTTTACATTATTCATGTTTTTAATAAACAAATTGAATATCTCTTAAACTAATTAAAATTTTTTGATGAAATTTTAGAGGTAACTTTGGGGTAATAAAAGACATATTTTGTCAAAGTTTCAAGCACTAAAGTGCTTTTGTTAAAGAATGAAAAATATTTGCAAATTGCTAAAGTTTTCGCGGTTTTTTGCAATTATTTAAACAAATTTTCAAGCGTTTTAAACGAAACACCTCTCAAATTAACCGTTTTTCAAAGTTCTAACAGTACGTACAAATTGAAAAACCTATCGTCAAATGTCTTTGAGTTATCTTTAAAAAAGTCGATTTTTTTGAATTTTTCAACAATAAATCGTTAAATAAACAATGTTCCGGGGGTCAAAAAGTTGACCAAATTCAGGGTCATGTTCGTAATCAATAAAACTATCGTTTAATCCACGTGGCATCCTGAAAGGAATTACAATATGCATATTTGCTAATTCCACTGGCCTAATGATAGTTTACCTTAGTTCATCCCAATTTTGTGGACGAAAATCCAACCGGTATTTTATTGTCGTTCTTTCCCCTTAAACATTCTCGATCGGATTAAGGTCAGGAATTCTTGAAAGCCGGTGCAAAATATCCACCCTATTTGCCTCCAAATATTGCTGCACTATTTTTGATTGATAAACTGGGGCAGTTATCCTATAATCTAAAACTCGTTATAAATGTACAATAGAAAAATTTAGTTTAAAACTTGTTAGGAAATTTTCTCACATAACTAGAAAAACAGAGGGTAGCATAACCTCATCCATTGTCATGCGATAGACGGCTTGCATAATTGTTAACATTATTATTACATATCTATATATCTTCCAGGGAAGACCACCAAACGTACCAACCCATGGTGCTTTTCAAAAGAACGAAGCACCACAAAGGTTCCATCTACTGCCTTGCCTGGTCACCGGTTGGTGACCTCATGGCCACTGGTTCAAACGACAAAACCGTCAAATTGATGAGGTTCAATTCTGACACGTCGAATCTCGAAGGAGACGAAATCGAACTTACCATGCACGATGGTACAATCAGGGACCTCTGCTTCTTAGAAGATACCTCGAATAAATCCAGCTTGCTGATTAGCGGTGGGGCTGGAGATTGTAAAATATATGTTACAGATTGTGCCACTGGAACCCCTTTCCAAGCCCTTAGTGGACACACAGGTAACCAGATTATTTTTAATAAGTATTATCAGTCGGTAAACATATAATCTATTTAACGAAATATGGGTTTGAGCTCTAGGCAGCAAAAACATTTTTCATAGTAAAATATCTGTAACTGTTATGGTTTGTGTATAGCAATACTGCTCACTATAAAAAGTAGCCACCCTGTATAAGTGTTAATAAATATTTTATATATAGGTTCAAATATTATAGGATAGGTGCTTTAAAATTTTTAACAAATGAAGTGATGTTAAGAAATAAAAATGCAAGAAGGCGGATTCAAAATGGCCGAATTTAAAATCGAAATCATATCAATATTCGAGAAATTAAGAAAAGAAAATCGCCAAAATTTAATAATAATTGTAATTCTAATTATTATTTTGTATATAAGCAAATTGAAGATAATTGTCTTAAAAAAACTTTTTTTTGACAATTTTGTTTTTTTTTTTTCATATAAACTGCTGCCCAATTGAAGTGGATATTGTCAAAATATGGGCCATATTTTTACTGCTATATTTTTAGAGCGAGATGATTAATCTTGATGCGGTTTTTTGTGGCCGTTAGCAAAATTCATTGACCATCTAAAACAGATTTCTACATTACGATTGTTTCATTTATCTACAGGGTGATTAGCCAGACCCTTACATTGTTGTTAAAAGTCATCGTTCTCCCAAATTCCTAAAAAATTTTGTAGATTTTTTTAAACATGTTAGTTATAATCTATGAACAATACTTCCGAAACGTTTTGGAATTTTTTAATTATCTCTCTTATTGAATAAGATACAATTTTTTTAAATAAAATGGTATAATTTGCATTTGAGTCACCTTAAAAATCCAAGGCAGTGTGATGTGATATATTGGTATGAATAATACAATACTGGTCATTCTTTTTTAAACCATTGGCGTGCTGCAAATATTTTCTAAAGGTTTTTTTTTTCGGCGATGTCATTGGAACTCGTGGAAGTTACCTTTAATTTTTACAGACTATAAAACATTTTTAGCTCCCTTCGGCTTGTAGGCGAAGTAAGAAAAGATATAAAAAACAAATTTTGCAATATGTAATGATTTATAGTAGTGTGCATTAATACGCTTATTGTGACTTCCGTGGGGATTTCGTTGTTACAAGTTGAATTTGATATAAAATTAATGATGATATACTGATGTTTCAAAATCTCAAAGTGAATTAGGTTTTTTGATATTTCAACTTTTGAGTAATATCAAATCCTTTTAACTAGTCAAAATAAGTTGATTTTCGAACAGACCCACCTCGAGAAATCATGCCTGCTCCCCCTGCCCCCCCCCTCAAAGGGGCTGCCTGTATCTGCCTATATATATATATATATTTTTTTTTTTTTCAAAAACGGTAGGAGCTAGAGGAATGATCTTGGCGCCATTCCATAGAGTATAAAATTTTGCATAAGAATTTGCTTTTTGCTATTTTCTTTTTTTTTAAGGCCCCACAGCAGTGAGGAGCCTTCCAACAACGACACATGTTTGGCTATTCCTCTAAAACGGCCCAATAAATCAAAATTCTACAAGATATAAAAAATAAAGACCATTATTTTTTCAATCGATTGGTATATTATTTGTATATGTTATTTGTTTATATAAAGCCGTCAGTGGCGCACAAAGAGAAAGATGCACATGTGCATAATGAATTTATTTAGAAAATATTTGCGGTACCCCAATGGTTTAAAAGAGAGTGACCAGTATTGTATTATTCACGCCGATATATCATATCAAACTGCCTTAGAGTTTTGAGGTGATTCAAGAACCTTTCAAATGCAAATTATGCCTACGATTTTATTTTTAAAAAATTGTATCTCATTTAATAAGAGAGATAATTTAAAAAATTCAAAACAGTTTCGGAAGTATTGTTCATAGATTATAATTAACATATTAAAAAAAATTCTACAAAATTTATTAGGAATTTGGGAGAATGATGACTTTCAGCAACACTGTAATGGTTCGCCTAATCACCCTGTAGATAAAAGAAACAATCATAATTTAGAAATCTGCTTACGATGGTCGATAGTCAATGAATTTTGCTAACGGTCAGAAAAAAACGCATCAAGATTAATCGTCTCGGTCTAAAAATATAGCAGTAAAAATATGGCCCATATTTTGATAATGTCCATTTCAATTGTGCAGCAGTTTAGTTATAGAGGGCGCTGTAATTAAAATAAATTGACAAGGTTGATCCTATTTAAAAGACAACAGAAATGTGTGGTATTTTGTTCGTTTAAAAATGATTGTGCATAGCAAATTCAGATTAAAACCCTTTATTCTCCAAAGATTTTAAATTTTTTTTTATTATAAATTATTTTTAAAGAACTTAATGTATATTAAGTTCTTTAAAAATAATTTATAATAAAAAAAAATTTTAAATCTTCTCTTCTCAAATGGCGTATGCCATTTGATTTATTATTTCAAATGCTACAAGCAAGTTTAATTTGATTTTCTTTGTCAGAACACAATTCACAATAACAAGTAGTCATGAGTTGGTCAATTTTTATAGAGACCAAATTGTAGGGAATTGTAGCGAGTTTTTGAGCCAGTCACAAAAAACCCGTGTTGAAATTTGACTTTTAGAAAACTTTAAAAAAACATATCTTGATTAATTTTTGACATAATTGGCAGGACTAGTTTCAAATTGAACATTTCACACATTTTGCCGAAATCCGTAGTTTTCAAGATATTTGCATAAAACCGTTTTTTTCACCCCTTCCCCCCTCCCCAAAAGTTTAGCCAACAGCCAATTTTTTATCGACTTTTTTTACATTGTTTATGAGCTTATGAACAGGCTTCTGCAATAAAATTTCAGGTTGCATTGATTTACAACAAAAATCTAAATGCAAATCCATTATAACGACAAATTAGAATCCTTTTCTTTTTAATCTTTTTCTCCAAGTGTTTCAGATGAAGCAAGTTTTGCAACATCTTTAAAAATCGATAGAATTACATTTAGACTCCATTTCCTGTGCACTTGTAAAATTGGCTTAAAAATATCCTAAGTCATAGTTTATGCGTAATAAATAAACCATCAAATTAGATAAAAAAAATTTAAAATGCCAAAGATATGCATTTGGAGTTTCTATTGAACATGTGCTAAGAGCTGAAGGAAATAAGTTTCCTAACTTCTTGAAATATATGTGCATTTTGTATTTTTTCCGACTTTGTGAAAAAATTAATTATTATGAAATTCTTGTAGCACGGCTAAAAAAAAATAGTCAAGTTTTCTGTTACAGTTGAAAATGTCTAATCCTGTACATCATATACAGTCGGAACAAGAGAAATTGATAAGTAATGGTTGAGGAAAAAATAGTGGCAACTGATTTTCGTTCAAAATCTACGTCATTAACACTGAACTTTAATAATTAACAGAATATCATATGTACAATGTTTTACAGGGCACATTTTGTCACTGTACACTTGGGGAGGAGCGATGTTCGTCAGCGGTTCTCACGACAAAACAGTACGATTTTGGGACTTGAGGACAAGAGGGTGTGTAAATATGGTTACCCCGATTACAGTCCCTGGGACGAGGCAGGGCTCTCCAGTGGCGAGTCTTTGTGTGGATCCTTCGGGAAGGCTTCTGGTTTCCGGACACGAAGATAGCTCCTGTGTATTGTATGATATAAGAGGTGGAAGGAACGTGCAATGCTTCAAGCCACACTCCGGCGATGTTAGATCGATTAGGTTCTCACCTTCGGCTTATTATTTATTGTCTGCTGGATATGACAATAAGTTGGTTCTTACTGATTTACAAGGCGAGTTTTATATTTATTTTTTAACAAATCACGTAAGGTCGTTACTTTGAAATTTCGTTAAGGGCCCGTTTATCAATATAGGGTTTGCCCCGGGGCTAAACACTAACTCCAGGCTAAAGTGTTTATCAAGTCGGGTTAAGAGTAATCCTGGGCTAAAGTCAGAGGTAACTTAGCCCGAGTTTCAAGGTGTGGGTTATCTCTGTTAGCCCGAGGCTAACCTAAAAATTTTGGGTGAAAAGTCAAAGTTATTTTTTGGTTAAATTATATGAGTTAAAATTTCATAATATTCTACAGAAAAGTGATTTGTTCTACAACTACCTCAAGAATTTTACAATAAATTCTGTAATGTTTTTTGTTCTTCACAGGTGACTTAACGCTGCCTCTTCCAAGCGTAGTGGTAGCGCAGCACCAGGACAAGGTAATCTCAGGACGTTGGCATCCTTCAGAATTCTCATTTTTATCGACCTCTGCTGACAAGACGGCAACACTCTGGGCTTTACCACCGATCTAATCAATTTACATGTTAAATCGTTTGTTAATCGATAAGTCTGAACTAACCAATACTCATTTTTATTAAAGAAATATTTATGTTGCACCTAAGTAACGTTATAAATATTTGTTTCTTTGGTAAGCTTAGTATGTTCTTTACCAGTCATAATTTTATTATAAAAAGAAATGTTGACGTATGGTTTTTAAAACTAGTAAAAGTTCAGATTGTTTTTTTATTGACCAGAAAATATTTTTTAGCTTTTGTAATAATCGTAATAACTAGAATCTCTATATGCACAAAAAGTTTTTGGCTGTATGTACTTTATTAAAAATTTTAAGTCTGTTTGTGTTTGCCTTGTTAATGTTATTTATAAAAATATATTATTAAAATTTACTACTATACGTATAATATAATAAATAACTGTATATATACATCCCTATACTTATTTTTGAAGCTTTGTATAAAAATTAAACCATTAATGTATGCATTATTTATGTTATATGAATGTTATGAAAAATGATAATAATAATTGATTATGTTAACTCTGTTAGTTACGTGATTTTCAATAATTTCACAATAAATTATAGAATAAAAATGTTTGTCTTCTTTCATCCATGATATGATAAAGGTATGTGTTCGTCACTAATGATGTTTCGAGCTCGTATGTAGTTCAGAACTAACTAGTTCAAAGCAAATTAAAACACATTTCTTGAAAAAAAAATTACAGATCACCCTTATGAAGGTTGTTAAGGCCTTTTTAAATTCCATCATAAAACTCCTTAGTGAGGCATAGTGCTGCTCTTGAAAACCTTGTTCGGGCCGTTTTAAAACCTTTCTTAAAACCTATTTTAAAGCTGTCAGAAGCTTTTCTATTAGCTTCCTGCATTTCTAGAAAACACCTAGAAGGCTACCTTAAAACTGGTTTTTAAAACCATATTAGAACTGAGAAGCTATAAGAATGTCCACGAAGGAATCCAAATAATTTTATTATTGCATTTATTTTTTCTAAACTGATTTAAGCAAACACACCATCTAGTCCAGTCAAAACAATGTTTAACCTCCTGAAAAATCCGAAAGTTTTGTAACTTCGCATACTTATTTAAAGGTACCTAAGAATGAATATACCGAAAGTCCTTATGAATATGAGCCGAGCTCTAGCGGCAAATAGCGAAATTAGGGCACTTTCTTTGGTTTTTCGTTAATATCTCGAGAACCGTTGGTCGGAGGCAAAAGTTGATTATATACATAATTAAGGCTTATCAAATTTGCTACAAAAATGATTATATACATTTTCCTCGTATTCCCAATGGTTCCCGAGTTAAAGGCGCTAAAAGAGAGCGTTTTGTGAAAAACCACGCTAGGGCAGTACAATATTGCATTTCTAATAATATTTGACAATAATAAGTTACTAAATTAAATATAGCATTTACAATGCCTACTCCGACGAGCCGCTACTGCTATCGTCCCACCCCCAAATCCTTTCCTTCCTTCTACAACTAAACCGGCGCGGAGCTGCAGTAACATGTACCGTTACAATGCTTTCACCAAATCTGTACCCAATGCTAAACCCGACCTTTCTGCTCTGCCGCTCACAGAAGGAGCAGCAAGACAGCATGCTTTTCGAGTGTACCACCAAATTCAATTTTGGCTTGGGAATGAACTTCCTCCTGTACAGTGGGGTTGGAACGTGGAAAGCGATCGGCTAATCCCTGTGACAACAGAGGATCCAGCAGCACCTGAAGCTGTCCTTAACCTCATTTGTTGCACATGTACAACTGGATGTGGGAACAGATGTGGCTGTCGAAAGGCAGGAATAATGTGTACAAGCATTTGTCACAACTGCCATGGCGAATGCTTGAATGGTGTTTCTTCCAACCTAGAAGAAGACTTTGATGACCCTGATGATCCCGATGTCATAAACCTTGAAGAAGCAGATCATTCAGTGCAAATAACAAACACTGAACATTTGGTACATAAAGGTCAAAGCAATGTGCTTGCTGGAGCCAGAAGTCAGGTGAGATTGCACATTTGTATTTTTTTTATTATTCATTTACCTTGCAATAGTATACATAAATCAGTTGTCATGTTCATATGTTGTTTTACTGGTCGCTTACTACTTTCTTATATTTACTTCTTCTGTTTTATTTCTTATATACTTTCTTTTACTTACATGTTTTTATTTGTATAATGGTTCTCTCACACCTTCATCTCATGCATACTTACCTATTGTTTCAGGCAGCAAGTGTAGAAGCTGGCCAAGATAATCAAATTGCAGGGCCTTCTACCAAGAAGCGATTCAGAGCTGATTGATTTTTCTGTACAAAATTTTCCTTGGAATAACCTCAGGATTTTGTTTGTTCATATATTTCATTGTTTAATATACCTACATCATGTGCCTCATCAATATACATCATAAGTAACATACATCATGTGCTTTTTATACAAAGTTGTGAAGTTTATCTCCTCAATTATCCTTAGTATACAAAAATGTAGGTAAACTATATGTCAAATATTATTAGAAATGCCATATTGTACCGCCCCAGCGTGGTTTTTCACAAAACGCTCTCGGGAACCATTGGGAATACGAGAAAAATGTATATAATCATTTTTGTAGCAAATTTGATAGGCCTTAATATATATAATATATAATATATATAGTATATATATATGTATATGTATGTATGTATATATATATATATATAATATATAATATATATATATATATATATATATATATATTATATATATATATATATATATATATATATATATATATATATATATATATATATATATATATATATAATATATATATATATATATAATATATATAATATATATATATGTATGTATGTATATGTATATATATATATATATATAATATATAATATATATAGTATATAATCAACTTTTGCCTCCAACCAACGGTTCTCAAGATATTAACGAAAAACCAAAGAAAGTGCCCTATTTTCGCTAATTGCCGCTAGAGCTCGCCTCATATTCATGAGAACTTTCGGTATATTCATTCTTAGGTACCTCTAAATAAGTGTGCGAAGTTTCAAAACTTTCGGATTTTTCAGAAGGTTGGGTCATTTTTTGAGGTTTTTTGACTGGACTAATCAGACTTATTGAAGATAAAATGGAATTTTAAATGTATAAAGCGTAGAGCACTATAACCTCTCTAAGGCCGATTTAAAAGGTAATAAAAAGCCATCAGGTATGACAAAAAAATTAAAACCAACGGCAGTTTATCGTTAAAACTACATAAGAAAGATCCAAAAAACCAGAGCCCCTCAGAAATAATAATGATTTTAATATCCATACAAAATTTGCATAGACACACGTAATCAGCAAGTTTAAAAAAGTGGGCTGCTTCTCGGTTCCCACGGTAATTTTCAGTCGTTTCTTGTAATTCTACCTTAATTTGCTAACGAAAAAGTGATAATTATAATTGTGAGATTGACCTTGAATATTTTTATATAACAAGAAAAACATGGCCGGCCAACTAAAGACCTAATTGTAATTTTACAGTCCTCTCCAGTGTTGCCAGGTCTAGTGAAATTTCACTAGATCTGGTGATTTTTTGTAAATCTAGTGATTTAGTGAAAACTTTTATGAAAATGCCCATTTTGAATGATTTTTGAATCATCCAATTTATTGCCCTCTACTGGTAGGTAGACAAACATTAAATTCGAGTTGCAATCCATTTAATACAGAACTGTTCACGTTAATCGCTACCACGGTCAGTAAACTCTACGGTTACCTCGATCAGCAGCTCTTAGACGAGAGAGACGCGCGGAGCGGGGAATCGAATGAAAGAGACAGACATATCTGATTTCCGTGCAAAAGACACAGACAAAGATGCCTGTAGTGTCTACAGCTGACGTAGGCTGTAGACTCTAACAGAATATCTTTCATTCGATTCGCCGCTCCGCACGTCTCTCTCGTCTAAAAGCTGCTAATTGAGGTAACCATATAGTTTATTGATCGTGAATCGCTACAATCGAATAGCCTGGGCTCGTTGCCCTCTAGCGTCTTGTAGACAAACAGTACTTTCTAGTTACAAACCATTTAATACAATACAGAGTACGAAGTCTGGCAACGAAATAATCAGATAGAGGACGCTCAAAGCTATGCTGTGCTCAGAGAGCTCAAGAAAATTACGTGTCCTACAGACACTGCAACTTTTGAAAATTAGAGATCAGAGCTTTAATTTCAAATCTAGTGAAATTTTAGTAAGATTTAGTAACTTTTTAAAGCGTCGTCTGATAACTTTTAAAATTTTGATCTGGCAACACTGGTCCTCTCATTAAACTATATATTCTAATAATGGTAATGACCTAGAACATTCACTCTAAATGAAGCCCTTTTAGTCTTTTTGTATACTATCACAAATAATCCCTTCCTTACAAAAATGCAAATGCACTTGGCAAAGATCACATGGACTTGATAAAAGCTGTAGTAAAGCGTTTGGGACGTTGACATTTGATACAAAAAACTTAAAACTTAACCTCAAAATAATTTGTATGTGTGTGTGTTTTAACAATCCTTTTAAAATGGCCACTCTTTTTTATTTTCTTCCACCTTTCCAAAAAAGATTTAATCACACATCAGTAAGTCGTGAAATGCTTTTAATTAACACACACACATGCATCAACGACACTTCAGGCAGACATATTGTTTATTGTTTTTATAATAAATGTTTTATTGAGGTTTTGGAAAGTGTTTTATGGAATTAAAATTTGCCTTTTAGATTTATAGAGGCCTTTTTTTCTTCATAACGGTTTCATCACAACATTTATCAAGGATGTTTTAAGAGTCTAGTTTTGTAATGGCCTTTAATAAGTACTAATAGGCATTGAAAATGTCTAGTTTTAAAGAGGATTTAAAATGCATTTATTGCAAATATGTTAAAACCGTAAAGAATAATTTAAAGCCTCTTTAAATCTAAATGGAATTTAAGACGTTCATAAAACTAATTAGCTTTATGGAGAGTTTTATGTAGGTTATGATAAATCCATTACAAATACATATTATCCTAGAAGCAAATTAGCTTTATAATTAGGTCTTACAAAATGCTTTAAAACTTACTATTAAGAGCAAGTATACTTGAAGCCTAAAAGGCCTTAACTACAACATCAATAAAGCACATGACTATTTCCTAACCCTGACAAACCTTTCTTAAAACCTCCTCAAGTCCAAGTGACTTTTAAATTGTTCCTTGGGACAGCTGCTAGTTTTCTAAATTTGAAACTAATACAAATTTTGGAAACCTTAAATGGAATCATTTTTAAAAGTCACCAATTAAGTGTAATATGTGATAATTAATAACTTATGATTTGGATAAAAGTCCTTTTAGAATCTTTTGCTGTCTTAAATGTATTTATAATGCCAGGAAGCTACTGTATCAACTAGTGTAAGGTCGCTTACAAAAAGAAAATGGTAACTCTTGTAAAATAAGAATAGACGACACTACACTCTCTTACTATTCTCATATACAATGTTCAGTCAGCTAAATTAGACAACCTTAAATCAACTGCTGTTTTCTTAGACATTAAAAAAGAATTTAATAGTGTATGGCATTTGGGTTTACTTTACAAATTAAATAAATTAGAAATCTCTAACTATCTGATTTATATTATGAGAAGCTTTTTAGAAGAGAGAATATGTGAAAATAAACAACCAAGCCCAACCCAAAATATTAAGTTTTTTATAACTTTATTAACTCTATACAACAAAACGAACAAAAAATGCGAACTTATTGAAAATTATGGAAAAAAGTCAGATAAAAAAAATGATAAGTTTTTGAATGGCAATCAGGAACCTGGTAAGTATGAACCTCCTGAGAAAATACATTCGCCATCTTTAAAAAGTGGTGCGAACGTTTTGCCTTTCACGATAATTGGCGGCCCGCGGCGTATCGTCTGTTCCTACCGCATGTACTAGTTACCCTTGTGATTCGATGAGTATCACAAATTTACGACTAGCAATCATGAACTTGGTAAGTATGAACCTCCTGAGAGCGAAAAATACATTCGCCATCTTTAAAAAGTGGCGCGAAGGTCTTGTCTTTCACGATAATTAATGGAGTATTATCGGAGCTTCCTATCGCATATATTGGTTACCCGTATAAATATTATAAATTTACGACTCACAATTAGATACTTGATAAGTATGCGAAAATACGTGCGCTATCTTTGATAAGTGGTACAAGGGCCAGCTAGAGGGGGTTGAAACAACTAAGCGCCTGGTTCCACTATAATTATTTATTTTCATTCTAATAAAGTTTGTTTTTTTCTGATTAGTTTCTCTTCTAGTTTTAATTATTCTCTCTTTAATTACCCTCTCGTACATGTGACACACACACACACACACAAACACGCACGCGCGCACACAAGTTTCTGATTGAATTACACGGATAACCAGTACATGCGGTAGGAAGCCACGATACGGCGTCAATTATCGTGAAAGGCAAGACCTTCGCACCACTTTTCAAAGACGGCAAACATATTTTCGCTCTCAGGAGGTTCCTAATTACCAAGTTTCTGATTGCCAGTCCTAAACATATGACACTCATCGAATTACAGAGGTAACTAGTACATGTGGTAGGAAGCTCCGATACGCCGTCAATTATCGTGAAAGGCAAGACCTTTGCACCACTTGTCAAATAAAGAGATTCATAATTACCAAGTTTATGATCGCCAGTCTTAAATTTGTGATACTCATCGAATCACAAGTAGGAACAGCCGATACGCCGTCAACTATCGTGAAAGGCCCCACTTTTCAAAGATGGCGAATGTCTTTTCGCACTCAGGAGGTTCATACTTACCAGGTTCCTGATTGCCACTCATAAACTTATCATTTTTTTTATCTGACTTTTTTTTCAAATTTGGGCGAGCGTAGCACTTTCTTGTACCCAAAATGAATGGGAGTCTGGATTCATGATTTTGGGAGTAAATTAAGAAATCCCTCCAACCTTCATGCATAAACCTATTACTTATTTGTGACTTTCTTTTACTTTTACAA